>CAWUFW010002660.1:1770000-2106842 GCA_963921515.1 Calotriton arnoldi | reverse complement strand
CCTGTAGTGTAGCTCCTATTTCCCTAATAGGCTCTGCGCATTGGAATAATATATCCTACAGGTTTGACATAGGACTAAGGTCAGTATGTCCCTATCGAGTATATTAAACTTAATTACTTGTGCCAGCTAGCTCAGAGGCCACTAGAAACTCCTTGACAACAAGAAGGGAGTAGTTTCTGGCAGCCGCAAAACATGACCACTATGTTTCCCTTTAGAATCAGAACGTGTCCCAGAGTCGTGGAAACAATAGATAACTATTTCACTCAGCTCAATCATGCATGCTTAGATTTCCTCAGATTTACACAGAAAGAATAGACGGGCATTTTCAATAAAAGATTTATTGAACAGTCTTGTTTCTGGTGTAAGTATAATGTGCTGTTACGATCACAAGACAGTATGCTAGATAAATATTGTACAGGGTGAGCAGTAGAAATAAATAATACTGCGATAGCATTATCTTTTAGTACAGATGCTGTTACATAAATAACACAGACTAAAAATGCGAGTACTCATACGATGCGTTGCTAAGCTAGTTCTAGCCCAATGTACCTAACCTAACCTAGGTGTAGGACGAGGTATGAAGTAGGTGAAGTATTCCTTTACTATGGTATACTAGGAGTATGTTTAAGCCTAGTATGCCTAGTATGCCAAGAGTCCCTCTAGGTTCTTATCAGCTCCATACCTGAAGAAAGAGAGAGGTTGGAATCTCTTTGCCAGACTCGAACTCCAACACCCCGCAAGGGAAGTCAGATCACTGGAAGCGGGACTCTCTGCGTGCAGGGATGACAGCGTCTTCTCAGTGCGTCAGGCCGGGATACGGGCTCCTCTGAAGTCGAGGTCTCCTCTGATTTACAGGGGCTAGGGAAGGTATATTTATACCTGAGAGTACCTTAGGAATGTTAGCATTGACGTGAATTGGACAGCGAAAGACGTCATGGATGAACCCCTAAGGAATAATGGTTCATGCATAATATATGAGGCCTTGAAGAAATCAATAGTCCTGGGCTAGGGAAACTCCCGCAGCCTAAGGGTCTGTTCTTCATGAACTCGTTGTGACGTTAGGGTGGACGGATGTCAGAGACCATGCCTGTATTTGGAGTGCACGGTTTTATGCCTAAATAAGGGCTGGGATTTTATGCCTATATAAGGGCAGGGCGAATTGTGCCTATATAAGGACATGATGCTGGAAAGCCCGTTTATGGACACCCTAAGAGGAATACAACACTCCCTTATATACCTCCATTTAGCACCATTTTTAGACCAGCTTTTTTCTGGTCTTAAGTTCCTGCAGCTAAAGGGCCTTAGCGTGACTTTTTTTATCGCTTCGCGGGTCCTGGCCAACATTGGTAATAGTGCGATGTGGTGTTAGCGGCATTTTTCGTGAAATTTTGAGAAGGAACGCCTACTTTGCATATCATTATCGGAAACTATCGCTGGCATACAAGGCGCTAAAAAAAGCGGCCGCGATTGCCAAAAAGCTGTCGCTAATGCTTGTTAGCGCCAGCTTGATAATAGGGCGATAAAAAAAACGTGTTAGCGGCACGAAAGTACCACTAACGCGGCGATAAATGGCTTGAAAATATGCCCCTAAATTATTTACAGAACCAAGTTGTGATTTCTTTCCGGAAACGTAGCTCATTTTCTGTCACTCGAATAGCTAATGGCAAAGAGTTCCAAAACTTTGCTACATTAAAGCCGAAGGAGCGACCACCTCCTGCTGTTTTAATAGCTGGGGTGGAAGCCAGGTGTAGATCCGAGGACCGGAGTGATCTATTCAGAGTGTAGGGAGTAACCAGTTGTTGTAGGATAGGTGGGCCATGGCCTTGCAGAGCCTGTTGCGCAATGCACAGTGATTTAAATTCCACTCTTTGTGCAATGGGAAGCCAGTTGAGGTCTCCCAGGCCCTGCTTAACTGACTGAGATCTGGCAAGTCCCAGCAGTGCTCGTGCGGCCACATTCTGCAGTTCACACAATATTCACAAAACCTCTGCAGCGTGCCTACGTGCGTACTGTTTGGTAATTTTCCCTATTCGCCCCTGGATTAGCATGAAAATTCAGCTGGAAATGCAATAACTTAAAAGGCATGAAAAATAATTGCTTCAGCAAATCGGCTATTAACAAGTAAATAACAAGGTCCCCAATTAGGAAGCAGTTTGAAGCATAAAACAAAGCACTTACAGCCGTGGCTCTGAAGCAGACATTTTTTCTCGGCCTAAGCCAAAAACCTAGCAAACCGTCAAAAAAGCAGAATAGAATTGCCAGGTAAATATAACAAGCATTGTCATAGCCAATAGGTCTCGCCTTTGGGACCTTAGAAGTGTTTAGGCAGATCTATTGGCTTTGCCAATGTTTTTAAGCTGTGTTGTAGAGAAGTTAAGTATTAAAATGGCTGTCACTTAATTCCAAGGTTTCTTTGGCGACATGAGAAATAATGTAACTGCATCGCAGGGATACATGGCTGTAGAAACAACACACAATTAAGGAAATGTATACATAATTGGCAACAAAAAACGGATCTGCTCAGAACATATATCATATGTGCTTCCCTGCCCAGAAAATATATCAAATGTGCTTCCTTTAGTAAGCAGTGCAAATTGGAATATAAATGCACAAATCGATCGAGCACCAATGTAATTGTTAAAGAAAGCTGCGCTGCCTTGATAACGCATTGCGATGACCGGCCAGGAGGAACCACTGTGAAGGAGTTGTGGACAAACCTTGGCAAGGAACTGTGGGGAAAAGGCTGCACATAGTCGATTCCAGTCCCACAATATTAATAAAATGCCCAAAGAGAAAAATTGCACAAGTCGTGCCTCAATTTATACAATGGTCGGCATGCATAATTGTGCTTGTCCGTTAAGCATTACAGTTCTAAGCACACTTAAGACAGATGGTATGAAAACACCCAGTGCGAGGAGGAAACTGTCAAGAGTTGGCAGGCAAACGCTAAAAGCGCATGCTGCGAGGGTATTTTAGGCACGGCAAATGGGAGACAGAGAGCTGGGATGGTGATAAGTGGGGTCGAACAGAACATATGGTCGCCTGCCATCCGCACTCCACTCCCAATATGCTGCTGGGCCTGCCTGGTGTCAGCGAGGTGCCAGGCCTATCCCATGGGGCCTCGGCAGCTGGTTTGGTCAGACTCCTGCTAGCCACATTTACACCTAAATGCCAGTTGATCTCTGGGACGGAGGAGGTTGGTGTGGGTGGGCAGGGGGCTCTTCATCACAGATCTCTGCTCTTCGCAAGCCATTATCTTTAAAATTACGCATAAACTTTGCCAAAGACAAATAGAATGAGTATATAATACTACAGGAAAACAGGACTAGTCACACATTGAGTAATTAAATCAAACTCCTTTTGAGTGACTCTGGCTGGTATCTACAATCATTCACAAACTGTTCATTTAAAAAAAAAAACATACCATGATTATTATATAGCTCGCAATCGAAGCACTGCAAGAAAAACTGACCTCTGAACATTATCTCAAAGGGCAACGCTTAGGGAAGCTTGAACACCAAACGAAAATTAGCCTGTAAAATAAGGGCTGTTTATATGCAGAATGCCACAGTAATTAAATTACACAGAAGGATAAAAAGCGGAGCGGACACACCAGGCTTTTAACCCTGCCTGCAGGCTACACGTGGAACTGCGCTCTACCCACGAGCTCTTTCACCAGCTTAGACAGACACCTGAAGCTGCAGTCTTTTCAACCAGACTGAAATACCCACACGGCTGACCAGATAACAGAAGTGTGAGCATACAGTGCAGTGAGCCATAAATACGCGTGCCACGGCATGCCAGCAGTAAACAAGCTGCACTGCCCTCCCCAGGGACTTCTGGTGCTGCCATCCACCCTCCCACGGCATTACCAGCCCTGGAGTCACATATGACAGCAACGCTTCTTTAAATACAAGTGGTCTTGTGTAACCGCGTGCTTTCCCTCGCGGTTCAGTCAGTGTAAGGAGTAACAAGAAAGAGCAATGCTTATCTAGGCTATCGATGTTATGCCTCTGGAGTCTGGACTTACTTGGAAATGCTTCAGCGGGGTGGATACCGTGGAAGGGCGTCGCGTCATCAAGTACGGCCGGAACCACGGGCTCCTCCTTCCTCCTCTGCTAGAGGCCTGTGATACAATGTGACCCTGTCGGCCATATTGGAGCACCCCTGCTTAAAAGCAGTTAAAAAGCATTTATCCTGCTATACAAATGCTTCTCGAGTTGGTCGTAGGAAAACACTTCATCCAGGAGGAGGTTAGCCTCGCAACAAAAATTGCAGTTTACTAATGATTCACTTTTAAAGAGGGATGCGTATGCATAATATTTATTACGTATGCGCTCACCAAACACCTCTTTTCTTCATACCGTTTTTTGCCCCACACTCCCGCTTCTGTACTGCGCACCGCTTACAATTAAAAATTTACAAACAGAACCTCTAACCTGGACCACACCGGAAGTTCAATGCCACACAGGCCAAACTCTTCCGGTGTCCCAGCTACTGCGCAGTGCACTGTACTCCTCTCACGTCGTCCCTTGTGTGGCGAAGCTTGTCACATCGTGCATGCCAGTTGCAAAAAAAAAATCTGAGCTTGTATGACACTGGGAGCCATAGTGCACGCCAGCAAAAAGGATTAATGCTCCCGTGCGTTGCTGACTGCAACAGATAACAAGCCCAATCCTCCTTAGTACAAAGCCCAAAACCAAACTGACACCCTACTAAAAATAGCCCAAATGACAATCAACATCAAAAATTGCTAAAAACCTAAACAATATGAACAACGAAGCGGGAGGCATGGCGCAAGACGTACCCCCAGTACAACTGTGGAATTAAGAGGAGGTGGGAGGGAGGAAAACTGTATTTAAATGTAATCAGCTATGGTGCAGGAACTACACACAGGCAAACAGAAACAGAGCAGGAAACAAAGAAATAAAGTAGTCCCCCAGACAAAGAACTGTAGTGTGATGAGACAGTACTTAGTCCCTGCTGCATGGGAGGAACGGAAGAGAAAAAGGAGGGACAAAGAGGCAGGACTGACCACTGGCAAGCAAGGATTTTTGAAGGACACTGAAACAAACAAATCAAAAGCTGGGGGATGGATTTAACCCAACATAAGAAATTACAATAGGTCTCGAATGCTTGACCTAAAAAGGCCTTCCTGCACAAAAATAATCACAAGAGGCTTTTTCCTCTTTCTATGTGTGCTGCAGAATGCCTCACACATAGACAAAGGAAAAACGAGGAGAAATAAAGATATTTCTCCTCGTTGTACCTCCCTTACACCTCCCATGGGGAGGCGTACGTTTTCGTCGCTGCCTCAGATTTACAATTTCTTGTAAATCTGGGGCAGTGTCAAAAAGCCATGGATGTTGCGGAGAACGCCCCCAGCAACACCTATTGCACGCCCCTTTAACACATAAAATTGCATTAAAGAGAACAATAATTACGAGGCAGTATTAAGCCAAAAAAAGTGGTTTGGTGCTGCCTCGTTAATATGGAGCAGGCTCCTGCGCCAGGGAACGTCACAAAAAGGGACATTCTGGCATTGCCGGGGGCCTCATAAATGAGGCCCAGTAGGGCCTCATTTACAACATTTTAACGCACAGCAGCACAGCAAGCAATTTTCCTGCTGCACTGCCGTGCGTCAAAATAAAAGGGCAGGAATGTGCCGTATCTACATGATACAGCGCATTCCTGTCCTTTTCTGCTGCGCTCGCACACAATGGGCTGCCACGTGCCAACGCAGGATCCCTTGCGCCATGGTGCACCGGTGCCTGCGTTGCGGGGCTGATTGCTTTTGTGCAGGAAGGAACACCTTCCTGCCCAAACACAATCACAAGAGGTGTCTTCCTCTTTGTATGTGTGCTGCAGAATACGGGACACATAGAAAGAGAAAAAAAGAAGAGAACTAAATGTATTTCTCCTCATTGCGCCTCCCTTATGCCTCCCCTGGGGAGGCACAGGAATCTGACGCATTCCCAGGTTTACGTAAATCCTCGTAAATCTAGGAATGCGTCAGGTTCCATGGATGTTGCGTGGGCACACCCACAATAACACCCATGGAATGCCCCTTTCATGCAGAGTAATGCATGAAAGGGGCCCACATTTACAAGGCCATGAAAAGACGCACAGGGTGACTTTACCTGACCTTGTAAATATGGGCTGGCACACTGCGATGTGGGTGCGTCAAAAAAAGTGACGTACCAGTGGTGCAATGGGCTTGTAAATGAGCCCCAAGAGTGTGTACTGGAAGGGTATGCTTCTAGTGCAAATCTTATGCAAGACTGCGTACACTCACCTCTGCATCCTATACAAGACTGCGCACACTCACCACTGGATCCTATGCAAGATTGCACACACTCACCTCTGCATCCTTTTCGAGACTGTGCACACTTAACTCTGTGCTTCAGAGTTTTTGTAGACATAGGAGTGTGTATTGGAAGGGTACGCTTCTGGTACAAACCCTATGCGAGGCTGTGCACACTCACCTCTGCATCGATGCGAGACTGCATGCACTCACCTCTGCATCCTATGTGAGACTGCGCGCACTCCCCTCTGCATCATATGCGAGAATCCTCACATTCCCCTCTGCATCCTATGCGAGGCTGCGTGCACTGAGCGCTGCATCCTATGTGATACTGTGCACACTCCCCTGTGCATCATATGCGAGACTGAGCATGCTCACTTCCGCATCCTATGCAAGACTGCACGCACTCATCTCTGCATCTTCTGCATACTCACCTCTGCATCCTATGCATGACTGAGTGCACTCACCTCTTCATCCTAATTGAGACTGTGCGCACTCACTTCTGCATCCTATGTGAGACTGTGCACACTCAAGTCTGCATCCTGTGCAAGACTGTGTACACTCACCTCTGCATCCTATGTGAGACTGTGCATGCTCACATCTGCATCCTATGCAAGACTGCACAAACTCACCTCTGCATCCTATGGAAGACTGCACACACTCACTATAGGCATCCTATGCAAGACTGCGCAAATTCATCTCTGCATTCTATATGAGGGTAGCTAGGAGGGGGGTCCTTTTAATGTTTTAACTGTAAAGTGTGCCTTGTTTTAGAATGTTTTATGGACAATTGTCTAAATAAACTTGTTTTTGAACCTGAACCTGAACCTATACGAGACTGCGCACTCACCTCTGTGCTTCCGAGTTTGTGTAGACATAGGAGTGTGTACTCGAAGGGTATGCTTCTTGTACAAATCCTATGCAAAACTGCGCACACTCACATCTGTCTTCTATGCGAGATTGCACACACTCACCTCTGCACCCTATGGGAGACTGAGCACACTAACCTCTGTGGTTCCGAGTTTGTCTAGACATAGGAGTGTGAACTGGAAGGGTATGCCTCTGGTACAAACCCTATGCGAGACTGCACACACTCACCTCTGCATCCTATACGGACCTGCGCACACTCACCTCTGGATCCTATGCGAGGCTGCGCACACTCACCTCTGAATCCTATGCAAGACTGCACACAATCACCTCTCTGCTTCCAAGTTTGCGTAGACATAGGAGTGTGAGCTGGAAGGGTATGCCTCTGGTACAAACCCTATGCGAGAGTGCACACACTCACCTCTGCATCCTATGCGGGACTGCGCACACTCACCTTTGGAACCTATGCGAGAATGCTCACACTCACCTCTGCATCCTTTGCTAGACTGCGCACACTCACCTCTGCATCCTATGCAAGACTGCATGCACTCACCTCTGCATCCTATGCAAGACTGCATGCACTCACCTCTGCATCCTATGCTAGACTGCGCACACTCACCTCTGCACCCTATATGAGACTGCGCACACTCACCTCTGCATCTTATGCAAGACTGCACACACTCACCTTCGCATCCTATGCAAGACTGCTCAAATCACCTTTGCATACTTAGCGAGACTGTGCACATTCACCTCTGCATCCTATGCGAGACTGCGCACACTCACCTCTGCATCCTATGCTAGACTGCGCACACTCACCTCTGGATCCTATGCGAGACTGCGCACACTCACCTCTGCATCCTATGCAAGACTGTGCACACTCACCTCTGCATCCTATGCAAGACTGTGCACACTCACCTTTGCATTCTATGCAAGACTGCGCACACTCACCTCTGCATCCTATGCAAGACTGCGCACACTCACCTCTGCATCCTATTTGAGTGTGCGCACTCACCTCTGCATCCTATGCAAGACTGTGCACATTCACCTCTGCATCCTATGCAAGTGCGCGCACTCACCTCTGCATCCTATGCAAGACTGCATGCACTCTCCACTGCATCCTATGCTAGACTGCGCACACTCACTGCTGCATCTTATGCGAGACTGCACACACTCACCTCTGAATCCTATGCAAGACTGCACACACTCACCTCTGCACCCTATGCGAGACTGCGCACACTCACCTCTGCATCCTATGCGAGACTGCACACACTCACCTCTGCATCCTATGTGAGACTGCACACACTCACCACTGCACCCTATGCGAGACTGCCCTGCATTATAGAGATTCAGGCAGTAAGTTGATTTCTAAAGCAAGGACCAAACTACTCTTTAACTAGGCTTTTATATGTGCTTTTTAAAGACAGGAAATGCATGTAGTGTTATAATTCTATTTGGTTGCTGTTTCCCATGTGCAATGTTAAGTTGCCACTGGTTAACTAAGGACAACTGCTGTGATGCTTTAATATTTAATTTAAGATAAAATGTAAACTCTGAACTCTAAGGCTGTCTAGTGTCTCTAGACCTCCGAATACATCAAGTGGTGCTGCACACTGCTGCAGAGCCCGAGCTGATCTCAGAGCTGTACTGACACAGAGGGGCATATTTACTGGTAAAGTGGCGAAACGTGTTGTAAAGTCACGAAGGCTAACGACACGCTCTGTCACTTTAGAAATGCAGGGCTGCACGATATTTACAAGAATATGGTGCAGCCCTGCGTTTCCACCTGTGCTAAATTTAGCTGCCTAGCGCCAACGCAGGCACCCTTCCTCCATAGAGCAAGGGTGTCTACGTTGCAGGGGAAGATTGTTTATGTGCAGGAAGGTGACCCTTCCTGCACATAAATGATCATAAATGGTGATTTGAAACCTCTATGTGTGCTGCTTAATGCAGCACACATAGAAGTTGCAAAACATAATTTTTTTAAATGATTGTTTATGTGCAGGAAGGAACACCTTCCTGCACATAAGCAATCATTGGCATTTTGCTGTTTCCATGTGTGCTGCACATTTCTCCTCATTTTGCCGGGGTAAGACCATGTTTTCCCTGGTCTTAATTTATGCCACCTTTGTAAATAGGGGGCAGCGTCAAAATCAATAGGTGTTGCGGTGGAACGCCCACCGCAACACCCTTTGCCCTCCCCTTTCACGCTAAGTATAGCGTGAAAGGGTGCCTTATTCACAAGGCGGGGTTAAGCCACATTAAGTGGCTTAACTCTGCATCGTAAATAAGGCAAAGCCCGTATCGCCACGGAAATGTCACAAAAAGTGACATTGTGGTGGCGATAGGTTCTTGTAAATATGCCCCAGAGTCGGGTCATAAATAGGATTATTACCTTGGGATGGGGGTACCATACCAACTCAATGAGCACCATCTGGTCAGGCCTGGAAATAGTTCTTATAGAAGCTATGTCCAACCACTGCCAGCTATGGCACTAGCAGCAGACAGGTCGTCAAAGCAATGGAAGGTTCAAGCAATACCAACAATTTTAGAGTCAAGAAAACATCACAATGACATTTTGTAACCAACATAAAAAGGTAGAGAAATGATTTATAAACAAAAAGGAACCAAAATAAGATCAAATAAGGGACACTGGGCATATTAATGTTTAAAGTTTTAAGGCACAAAGGGACTATAAAAAAAATGGCAGTTGACCGACTTTCAGGCTGACCGCAGTGGAGTAGAGGTCAGAATTACTAAAAGGGTCACCCTGGTGAAAGTTTTTACCTTGGGGCTTAGGTGCCAATTTTGACTTTGGCAGAGGGAGTACACTCTGCATGGGTGACCCAGATCAACTATTGTCTGCCGAACTGAGAAGTGACCGCCAGCCCAGCAGTCATCTCTGTATGTAGAATGGAGCCACCGTCATGGCGGATCCTGTCAAAATACAAAATGTTTGGTGGATGGCCACCATTGGTTTTGACTGTCATCCACCAAACTTCTCACATCTTTTCTTTTACGAAAACAAATTCCCAAAGTGGGAGTTTATTTGTGAAGAGCAAAAAATGGATCAGAACCGCACCCTGGGAGTTTTCTCTTAAGGTGTGGGGGTCATTAATCTTTTTTCTGTGCTTCACTGTCACGTTTTAAAAACAGAAAAATGGTCATCACATCATCCATCCTAAATAGGGCGAGCAGTATAATACCGTCCTCCAAAGACCCCTACTGTGTAAAGCCATTGACAGAGATAATGGGGACTCCATTGACAGAAAGCTTACAGTCTGCCGGTCTCAAAACAAGGCAGATCGGCCCAGAGTTTGGCAGATCGGTTACTCATTTACAACAAATTACCCTGTCCGCCAAACTTAAAACAGCCCCTAGGTTTATGTTTAGAGGTGAAAGTCTTCCAGCGGGGCAACATCCAAGGCTGAAGCCAGCACGAGTCCACCAAAGTCATGTATATAATTGTTGAGCTCACACTGAAGCTGATTGTATTGAAGTCAAAAACGTCTGAGTGGGACAAAGTTTGTTATTGTTGCCGACAAGATCGCTTCAGTAGGTAAATTTGTCACCTCACTACGGTTGAAAATTTTACCTTTGGATTTAGTCGCTTTTCTGGTTCTATAAATCCACCAGTGGAGCAAGGCTAGAAGCTGTAGATGGGCAGGACTCATCAAGCGAGGTTCTGCTAAACAAGATTTCAGAACAGGAAACTCAGTTTTTCTCTCCACTGAGGGAGCACCCATCCTGGGCAGGCCTATGGACCTTGTTCCGGTCCTGTAGTAGTGGAAATAAAATGTCTTACTTTTCTCCAGTTGCTGGGAAAGTTCTTTTGGGTCTCTCCTGCAGCCCCAGGTCCTTGTGGCAAGCTTCTGAGCACCATGTCTCCCTCTAACCTGGTCTCCTGCAGGGTCAAATTCTCTCTGGGTACCTGGGACCTTTTGGAGTGAGGAGTCCTTCCGCAACGAGTCCCTAGAGCAGGGAAACAGGAGCTTGATTCTTGAAGAGCAGTTCCTGCTGGCTGCTGTGTGCCAGAAGAAGACAGGAGTCCTTAAGTCCTTTTATTTTCTTCAGACATTGTCTTTCCTAGGTCTAAGGTTATTTGAAGGAGATGGTTGTGCACTGTTAGTCATATCCCTCACGATAGTCAATGATTCGATAATTCTCTGCACCCAATTTGTTCTACTCTTTTTCCCTATCCCTTCCTTCTTTATAAGCACTTCCTCTTTGGTTTAGTGTAAACACAGCCCTACATCCAAGATACCTAAGCCCTTATTCCAAATCAAGGGGTTTCTGCTTTCTCTTAGGCACTCCGGTATTTAAATGTTCTGTCCTCCACTCTGTCAGAGTCAAAAACGTTTTTCACTCCTGTTGTGGTTGCAGCCAGTATACCTAGGATGCCATCAGAATTAATGGAAACTGATCTTCCAATCCCATTTGGCAACACCCACTGAAATGAACAAGTGTGTGGGCTGTCGTTTGGTCTGCTTGCTGTTCCTGCCCCCCTTCCAGTTTGCTAATCCCTGTTAGCAAGTTGTTGACAACACATTCTCCCTTCCTAAGCCCAGAGGCAAAGGCATTTTCCTCAGAGCAGGGTCTTTAAATCCCAGCCAGAAAGTTGTATTGTGCTTCCGGTGTCATATCGTGATGATTTTTTGACACCGTGCAGAGCCGAGCACATGCTTTATCTCCCTGCAGGACTTAAAGTAAATTCATTTAACCTGATATTTCTCAAGTTAGTGCTTTATTTTCTGATATTACAACTCGGAAACAGAAGGAGGCAAACCTTACTCACTATTCCGGAGTTGTAGTATCTGAAAATAAAATATTAACTCAGAAAAGTATCAGATTACAGGCATTCACTTTACACCCTAGAGGTTCATAAAATAGGTGCTCAGCTCTGTGACGCACCAGAAATGCCCATCATGATATGGCACCTTGAGTGGAACTGAGTGACAAACTAACTTTTAACCAGATTTTTTAAACAAATAAATAAATAAGTTTGAATCACTTTTCTAGTATTTTCCTGAACAAAAATACAAAGTAATAATTGTATTTACATGTAAGACTCTTTATAGTAAATCTAGCCTTTCCTGTATAGTGAAAACAGCTTTTGGTTAGTTCTTGATTGTGAGGGTGTGCTAGTTTCTATGCACTTTTTTAGTTCTGGCCCAGAGCATCACGTTTCCCAAAACATGATGATATAAATATTGCATGTAGGGGAGCTTTCAGTCAACCCTCTTTACACACTGGGCTGTTCAAGTAGCATTCACATTTTGTTTTCCCGCCAGAGCGCACAGTTTAGAACATTGATAAGCCAACTTTGGCCACTGGCTCCATTCACTTTGAGTGACTGCATTTTACTTGTTCACGTGTATACATTCACCTAAAAAGATAGTCCCCCAATATTAGAAATTTGAGGCACTTACATTTACCAGTGCCTGCTACCTATATATATTAGGACGCCATCACTTACAACCAACAGATTTATTGAAAGCTGCAATATTGATTCATCGCCATAGACCAACTGTGACATATTTACTCATCCTACAAAACGCATTCCCAAATCATTGAAATAGCAAATGTGTGTGTGGAAATGTATATGTTGTAATACACACCCCCCCCCCTTTTGTGAAAGACAGTGCAAGAAATTGCATCTGACTTGAGAGCAATACCTTAAAATGGCCTAAGGCACCTCAGATGTGTGAATGAATTGTCTCGCCGGTGCACCTGACTCGAGAGGGACGACTAGTAATGAAGTAAGGTACTGCAGCTTTGTGAAGCTCTTGCCAGCCATAGGTGTAAAAACATATTTATAGTAAAATACATCAATATATATAAAAGACTTTGGCCAAATGTCTTTATCTGTTTTGCTCAACTGACACTAACATTTAGTTTCTTCCTACACAGCACAGGACAAGGGATTGGAACCATTCAACTATAAGCCACTGCAATGTACTGGCACCCATGTAGCACCAGTTAAAAAACAGTCTGAAAAGATTACGAATGAAGACACTTCCGTTTACCAGTGACTTCCGGTGCCATTATATATTAGGATGCCATCACAGTGTCCAATAGTAATAAAGATATTCATTGGAAATTACATATTAACTTATCTTCACAAAGCAGCTTTGAAATATTCATTTATCACAGAAGAACCAAGCACAACTCAGTAGAGTGGGAAAGGTATGTATGCACCTGTGGATGTTGAAGCCACACCTCCTGGGCCTTGTGTAGGATTTTTGAAGCAGATGCATGTGGCTGGAGAGAGACATCCAGCAACAGCTTGAAGCTCTGCAGGTTTGTGAAGACTTCAGGCAGTTGAAAAAGACTCAGGAGAGTCGGACATCTTGCAACGTCTTGCAGCACTTCCATCCTGCTCAAGACTTTTCAAGCAGTTGCTTCTGACTCAAGAGGGACGTCTGGTAATGGCTTGAGGTACTGCAGCTAGGCAAAAGACCAGACCTATTGGCTTTATCAATGCTTGTTATATATTATGCACGCAGCCCTGAGGACTTACTAGGCACACTTTAAGGATGATGTTTTTAATGTAGAAAAAAAATGTTTTTGGGTATAAATGAAAAACATTACTAATTCCAGCTTAAATAGAAAAATATTTGTATTTTTGCGAACAGGCATGTAAGCTGATTATTGCTTTCTCCCGAAGAAGAGCCAGCAGGTCTCCAAATACACTGAGAACTGAATAGAATGCTGGCTGTTGATTGTACAAGGATTTTGCACAAGTATGTGCAACAGATAAATAATCCTAACTAACCTGGGCAAACTTTTATTTACGTAGGAGTGATTGGAGTACTTTCAGTAATTACTCATTTGTGATGTGAAATTGCCAAAATTATGCGATTACGCTAGCTTGAGTACTTAAGAGTAATTTGGGGCAAAAATCCTACCGCAGGAGCACAGGAACAACAATCTAAGAGAGAGCGAGCGGCTACTGCTGTCCGTCTCAGGAGCACAGGAACAACGATCTAAGAGAGAGCGAGCGGCTGCGGCTACTGCTGTCCGTCTCAGGAGCACAGGAACAACGATCTAAGAGAGAGCGAGCGGCTGCCGGCTACTGCTGTCCGTCTCAGGAGCACAGGAACAACGATCTAAGAGAGAGCGAGCGGCTGCCGGCTACTGCTGTCGGTCTCAGGAGCACAGGAACAACGATCTAAGAGAGAGCGAGCGGCTGCCGGCTACTGCTGTCCGTCTCAGGAGCACAGGAACAACGATCTAAGAGAGAGCGAGCGGCTGCCGGCTACTGCTGTCCGTCTCAGGAGCACGGGAACAACGATCTAAGAGAGAGCGCGAGGCTGCTGGCTACTGCTGTCCGTCTCAGAAGCACAGGAACAATGATCTAAGAGAGAGCGAGCGGCTGCCGGCTGCTGCTGTTTGTGTCCTGTAGCGTATAGTGCTTTTGCCTTAGCACCAAATGCATCCTTGGGCCCAATTTGGACTTGAAGTTGCATTCTGCACTATTAAAACAACATTAAATGCTGGATTAGGCTACTCACCTAACTATGATCAATTGTGCTGTAAGTACGAGTAATTACGCTAGAGAGAATTATGCCAGTTATGCCCATCCCAAATCCTGACTTCTAACTTCTTTCAAATCTCTGTAATCACGTCTGGTATATTTATATATGTCTGTGCACTCATAGTAAGTATTTATTTAGCACACAATGTAAATTGAAATGTTACAATAATGCAGGTGTAATACTACTGTATTTATTGCAGGTTAAATAGAGCAATTTAAAATAGGCACATTTTGCATTCCGCTTTTTTATCAGGTTTGTAATTTCGAACTTGCAGGTCACAGAATGATCTCTGCAGAGAGATCAGGAATCCACTGATCTATCGTCCAAAAACACAAATCTGTAAGCTACCTCTTACTGGCCATCCTCTGAAGCAGGCACATTAACCATCTGTGCTGTTTTGCACTGGTCCGCCACAGTGGCTACAGATGGCTCACACATCTCTCCAGCAAGTGCATTAAGACCAAAGTTATCCTACCACTATTATACCCTGATACATGTAGCTCTCCTGAGCAAGGGCCTTAATCCCAGTTATTTCAGTGAATGTCCTGCAGGGGGTACCTGGTGGACCTGGGGAAGGTGGAGGGGAGAGAGAAGGGCTGGGAGGCCTGAAGCAGGGCCAGGATAACCAGGAGGGCAAGGGGGGCCTGGACAAGGTCAACCAGGACGACGAAGACAAGCAGGACCAAGACCAGAAAGACCCGTGTAAGGAGAATCAAGAGGATCAGGGCCAGGAAGGCCAGGGACAGGAATACTAGTGCTAATAGGACGTGGACCAGGACTATCAAAACCAGGAAGACCAAGAGGACCAGGAGGACACGGGCCAGAGCACCAATGTTCTACCAACCCAGGAGATCGCTCCGCTCCGCCAGTATGAGCCTGGCCGTAGTGCCAAAAATACAGAGAACCCGTAGCGGGGGCAGCTCCTTCGCTTATAGCATAGCCAGGTTATGGAACGCCTTATCCCTGAAGCTACGCTCAGAGACTCATCTCCTCCCCTTTCGGAAACACCTGAAAACATGACTATTTCAAACATGAGTCTGTAGACCCTCCCTCCATTTTTACTTCTATTCCGCCAGCGCTGGGATGCCTCCGGGTAACTACGCGCTCTAGAAATGCTAAATAATAATAATAATAATAATAATGTGAGAAGGACCAAGACCACCAGGACCAATACCTGTGGAAAAAGGCCAAGAGAAAATGGACCAAAAGTACCAGGCCCTGGACGACCGCCATCAGGAGGATTATGATTAAGAGGGAGAGGAGAAGCAAGAGAGGTGGCAACATGGCCAGGCCTTGGAGGGTCAAGAACAGGCCTAGTGCCAGGAGGAGAGAGAAAATAGGACCATGACTTTGGGGTGCATCATGGCCAGACGAACCAGGAATGAAATCAGCAACTGGCCCTGGACTCTGGATCAGAAGGACCAGAAGAATAAGAACTGGTGGATCATGGGGAGCTGGCTCTGGGGGCCCTGGAATCCCAGTGCTAAAAGATCCAGAACAAGGAGCAGGATGACAGAGGGCAGGACCAGGACAACCAGGAACAGGAGATGGAGGAGGAAGAAGACCAGAAGGGACAGGACCAAGATCAGGAGGACTATGACCAGAACAACAAGGAGGATCATGGCCTGTAAGAACAGAAGCCATGTTAAGCAAGGAAACCAGGAAATGAATGACCAGTTCAAGACCAGAACCCAGAGGAAGACTAAGACCAGAAGGAGAAGGACCAGAAGGCTGAAGACTTGGGCCAAGACCAAGAGGAGAAGGAGGACCAGAAAGAAGTCCTGAAGTAGGAAGAGGGGCACCAGATGGCAAACTAGGAAGTTGAGATGAAGGACCTGGTACAGGTGAAGGGCCAGGATGAGGAGGATGATAAGAGGAAGAACTGGGCCAGATCCAGCATGACCAGGACCAGGCAGACCAGGAGGACTGGAAGAATTAGGACCGGGGCCCAGAGGAGAACCAGGCATTATTGAGGAGATAATTGGACAAGGAATGGACAATGGCCCTGAGGAGTTCCTGATTTATTCCAAGATAAAAGCTAAGAAGGGGAGGAGGCCTAGGAAGACAAGGGCTAGGGAAGGAGGAGCAGAAGAAGGAGAAAGGGAAAGGAGGGGCCAGGAGAAGGCTGATGAGGAAGGACAAAAAAGAGAACCAGTAGGAAGAGGATGATGAGGAACAGGAAGGGAAGGAGGAGGTTAATATGGTTGTGGAACACATGTGTAACATAGTTATAGAGTCCACACTTCTTCTAAGCTATCCTTAATTAAGCTTTGTGGATCATAGTGCCATTAGCAGCCCCTTTAAATTTTTTCAGCTCATTAAAATCAGCGCTAAGCCCCCTCAGCTACCTTAGAATGCGGCCTGATTGAGACTAATTATGTAAACCAGAGCTACTTAACCATATCATTAGGTCGAGCATCAGCACACATGCGCTGTCTGCAAGACCTGCTGTAATCGCTCTACAGAGTGTATTACAGCTGCTGCTTGTCATTGGCTCACAACTCCATCACTCTGATTTTCTAGATCCTTACAGGCCGGTGCTCCCGATACATCACTTCCGTTTTTAAACCAGGAGCACCGACCAACTGCAGTTTTCTTACACTGTAGGTATTTTTCTATTTCTGTATGGACTACTTCTTTTTTACAAGCGGCTCTGTCCACACTCTACCTTTAATGGCGGCTGTTCCACTTTCTTTAGACGCCGCCTGTCTAAAGAAATGTGCGGGCCGCTATTAAAGTAAAAAGTGGCATGGGGCGCTTTTAGGGAAAAAAAGCATTTGTTTGTCAACTTGAAAAACAACTACTTTTCTTTGTAAAAGCGCCCCATTCCGCGCTTTTTTGTCTTGCAGCAGATATTTATTGCCAACTCATCACCGGGATAGATTATGTGATTTTCCCAGAATCACAGGATGTTGCGGAGCAAAGACTCGAGCCGGGATCTCCCGCTCTCCCGCTCTCGAGTCATCAGCGCCATAGCCTCTCCACTAATACTTGTTCTTTTGTCAGTGGCCTTTTATTTAATCTCATCTGGCAGCATGCATTTTTTTTAAAGCTATTAAGTGATGCCGAGACTCGTTTCCTTTTTAATCAGCATAAGAAGCATCCTCCCTCTGATTTAAGGCGACCTTTGCCATTTTACAAACTACTCCCTTTCAAAATCTTGCCCAGTGTTTACACACCCACTCTGCAAGTATGGAATCACCCTTGGTGCTGTTATTGTTTGAGTGAAGAGAGATGTCATAACTACACGCATATTACCAAAATTATTGGCATGAGAAAAACTGTTGGCTCATTGAAATAAAGACAGATGAAGCTGAAAGCACTGAGCATCTATGCATGTGGATGGGACAGTCACAGGGTGGTCAGCTGTCAAATAAGGGTCAGATGTTTAATGACGGCAGAAGGACAGCTTATAAGCATCTTTAGTTACTCACGTATTTACAGCGGTTTCTCTCGACTTCAAATAGGCAACTTTGCCAACATGAAATTCTAAAAAATATTACAACATGAAATTATTCAAAGGGAAGATGCTTGGTAGTAAAGTTTTGACAGAAATACAGGGGAGAGAGAAGTTGGTCAGTTTAAGATAATATGAGTAATTAATACAAAGACTGGACCACATAAAGTGATTGTGGAAAGTATTTTTTTTCTATATATTGATTTTTTAAGCAATTGCGGCACCCGCGCTTATGGTTTAAAAAATAAATAAATAGGAATAAAAACATTTGCAATGCAATAGCTCTCGCATTAGTGAAAGTATGAGCTATTGGCGTTGCATTATTATTGATAACGCCAATAGCTTAAACTTTCAGTAATGCGAGACCTATTGCATTGCAAATGCTTGTTTTTTTCTTGTTGACAAATTCTTTGGAAGGAAAGTGTGTCAACATAATGCAGTGGATGGCTGTCTTTGGCTGTGCTCCTCCATACCTCGTCGCTCGCGACTCCACCCCCTTCTCGCTGTCCCCATCCTATAGGATGCCAGATGAAACTGTTCCATTTACACCCTGCAGCAGATCTATCTTCACCTTAAAGCCCATCTTGAATGTGATGCAACCACTGATAGCAGATGTGAAATTCTATGAATTTCTAAGAGTCGTTGACATATTCTTCTAGCATGGCTCCCATGTGTGATGTCACAGCTCCTCAGAAATTTCTACTGATTGATGCTCATTAGAAGGTAGAAAGGAGCAGATGGCAGCAAGTAGTGATAGGTCCGGTTAATCAGCGCCCATTCCTACCTTATGTGCTCACAGAGGTATGAAGAAATAGTTGGAATAAAGGCTGAGGCTACAAACAATCCTGTTGAGTGCTTGGAGGCAAAACTCCAAGTAAATGAGGCGTGAGCACTGATTATTTCTCTTGAAGAATCACACAGCTCATTTATGGAAGAAGGAAAGGAAAGGACTGTCCTTGGTCTTTCAACCCCCTCCCTCAGAGGCACAAGCTCTCCTGTAGAGAAGTGTTGATGACAGCAACATTTGTCAACAGAGGATTCTGTGACAGAGTTTGTCACAAGTAAAAAGGAAGATGATGGATAGTGTGTGGACTGTTGTCATCAGTGTCACTTAGGGCTGGATTACCTTATCGGGTGCACTGCCATGTTGTTATGTTATGCAGATCTGTAGAGCGCACTATCACCCAGGGGGTGTAACCTGGCATTGAGCAGATGTGAATCTAGGCACTCCTAGGGCATAGTGGGACTACTCGAAAAGCCAGGTCTACAGCTTCTTGTGGAACTGAAGGAATGAGGAGGAAGCTCTTATGCGTAGCAGCAGGCCATTCCATGCTTTAGGAGCGATGTAGAAGAAGACTCGACTGCTGAATCTGGCCTCCCATATGCGTGTGATGTGTGCATGTAGGAGTCCAGATGAGCAAAGGTGTTTGATAGGTTTGTGAAAGCAGATTCGACTGTTGAGTTATGCTGGGCCAGTGTTATCTAGTGCCTTGAAAGTGTCGGTAAGGAGTTCGAAATATGCTCATTTGTGTCTGAGGAGCAAGTGGAGCTTCTTCAGGTGTGGTGTGGGAGATTGAGAGTGATTCTGGCTGCCAAGTTCTGAATGGTCTGCAGCCTTCAGGTGAGTTTTTTGTTGATCTCGGCATAGCGGGTGTTCCCGTAATCCAGCTTGCTTGTGTGATGCTGTCTGTTCTGGGTGTTGATTAAGAGGCAGTTGAAAATATTCCTCAGCATCTTCAGGGTGTGGAAGCACGAGGTCTTGTCGAGTTTGCTGTGGATGATGATCCAGGTTTTCTTGGTGTGGGTTGTGGGGGGTGGGTGTCGATCCAAACTCTTTTGGCCACCAGGTGGAGTCGCATGTTGAAATGCTCTTCCCAAAGATCGTGATTTTGGTCTTGCCAGTGTTCAGCTTCAGACAGTTGGTCTTCATGCAGTGGTCGATTTCAGTCATGCAGGCATTGAACTTGATCCAGACACTGGGGGTCCTGTCTGTGAGGGTAGGAATGAATGGTGTGTTGTTGGTGTTTGGCGAGGATGTTGATGGGTCTGCGGATGATGCTGACTAGAGGGATAATGTAAATGTATGTGTTGAAGACAGAGGGGATAGCTGTGGCAATGTCAGGTGCCTGGCGGGGATCAGCCAGGTTTTTGTGAGGAAAAGTAGGTCCGGGGCATTGTATGCAGCAGGTCCCAGATCTCTGTGATGTGTTTGGTGAGTGAGCGGGTGTCGAGGAACATGCATGTGAGTGCGCAGTGATGTGGGTGGCTCCAGGACAGTATGTGTCTGAGAGTGTGATGTTGGGTGCTCTCGGTGCTAGTGCAGTGAGTGTTGAGTGTGGGTAAGTGCATGAAAACTTGAAGGAAGCGCAGGAGAATGTTCCCTCTGTGTTGTGTGGGTCAGTGAGGCAGCAGCACAAGGAGCAGCAGCCAGGGTAGAGGGCATGGAGGGACACAGTGGCATAACAGCAGTAGGGGGTAGGACCAGGGTTTCTGGCGCTGGGTGTGGTCCAGGCACCAACAGGCATAGACGGGATTGCCTTTGGAATGCTAGCAGGACTCTCTCGGCCCATGTCTGCTGCGCATCAGCTCTGGCGTCACCATTAAGTAGGACCCTAGAAGTCTATGGGATCTCCCTCTACACTATCCCAAAATATACTCCTGGGACACACTAACCATGCTGCAGCTCCTGGGTGGTTCACACTTAATGCACTTCGCAAGGCCCTGTTTCACCTTGTGCCACCTTGGGTCATTGATGGTAAGAAAGTACAAAGGAGTTGACTCATCTGCATGGGACTCATGTGCACACTTGTCTGCTACCCCTTCTGAGAACAGAAGCGTCCCGGTGAGTGGAAAAAAGTTGCAAATGCAAATTAAGCGCCCATGGCACTTCTGTAAGGTGGACTCGGAAGTCTTATGCTTGAAAAAGACAGGATGGTGTATATGATGGTGTTAGCAGACCTCCGGCTCATATGGTGTCTTGTGTTTCAAGCACACAACATGGTGCTTGTCCTTTTGTGCATCAAGAGAATACAGCACTGTAGACAGTCCGCACAGGAGGTG
Source organism: Calotriton arnoldi (assembly GCA_963921515.1). NCBI lineage: Eukaryota > Metazoa > Chordata > Amphibia > Caudata > Salamandridae > Calotriton > Calotriton arnoldi. The sequence goes on along the minus strand of CAWUFW010002660.1, from coordinate 2,085,619 downwards.
TTTTGGACTGTATCGCAGCCGGATTTAGGCTATATTGGGTGATTGTCCCATTATCTCTGGCCCACCTTATCTTGGTGAGGTCTCAGAACTAGTTCAGCAAGGTGCTAACACACCCTGGACTATCCTTCTTTCCTCAAGAGAAGTGTCTATCTCCGTTACACGCACTTCTGCTGCTATGAGCTTTGCATAAACTCAACTTGTGAAATTTACCTACTTTGGATACTCCACCAATGATACGCGTTAGGCGTGCCCGGCTCCTTGATCCTATGCCCTGAAGAAGTGTTGTGTTTTTTTACAAAAAGAATATTATGAATAAAAGAAGAAACTCTAAGAAAAACACTATGGATTTGGATCAGTGATTTCTTGTCTTATTGTCAAGTGGTGCACCTTTGCATTTTGTTTGAAATACACTCATATGTTTGTTTATTCATGTATTTATATATTTAGTGAGAATTTTATATAACCGCAACATGACCCGGGGGTGTCAGAGCACTGTAGAGAATAAACATTTAAACAAAAACAAGTTACATGAAGTATAGTTCAACCTGGTACAACAGTTAGTATGGGTAAGCCAGATCCAATATTCCGATATTTCCAGGTTTAGGAGGAAGGAAAAGGGAGACAGAAGAGTCATGGCCATGGAAGAAAACTCTTGTTCCATAATCCTGGCCAGCCAATGCATTAAGTCTCTTTTGAATAAAAGAGGTTTCACACTCTCCTTGAAAGCCACAGAAGGGGGGATTGTGTGTATCTTTAGTGCTCCAGATCCTGGAAGCAATTCCAGTGAAGGGGCAAGAGTAGGATATCTCTTTCTTGGTTTTCAGACAGAATAGCGAGTTGAAAATGTCGACTTACACAAATATTGAGTTGGAAATATCGTGACAGTGAAATATCGACAGCAAGAATATCATGGTCAAGAATATTGAATTTAAGGTAAGAAATATCGTTTGCAAAAATATAGAAGTCATTAATATCGTTTGCAAAAATATAGTTGTTTGAAATATCGATTTTTTAATTAGTGTTATGTATTTTAGTTTATATTTTAAATGTATGTGATGTATGTTTTTTGTATAAGTATTGTTTATATTTTTTAATATATATATGTTAGTAGTTATCAATTTTATTTTAATTGAATTTTGCGTTTTTTTAGTTCCGTAGCAGGTTGTGGGTTTATAGGGGAATAGGGTGAGAAGTAATTTAATTATAATAAATTAATTATTATTTTGTATTTATTAATATTTATTTAATTGAGATTTTATGGTAATTGTGGGAAATAATTTATTTGTAATTAGTTATTAGTTAGTTGTTAATTAATATTAATTAATTAATTGATCATTAATTATGGTAATTGTGTAATTTTGTTTACGTACGGGTTGTGGGGTTTATAGGGGTAGAGGGTGGGAAGTAATTTATTTTTGATTAATTAATAATTAGTTGTTAATTTATATTAATTAATTTATTGTGAATTAATTATGGAATTTGTGTAATTAATTTTAAGTGCGGGTTGTGGGAGTTATAGGGGTAAAGGTTGGGAAGTAATTTATGTTTAATTAGTTAATAATTAGTTGTTAATTAATATTAATTAATTAATTAAAAATTGAATATGGAAATTGTGTAATTAACTTTAGGTGTGGGTTTTGGGGTTTATAGGGGTAAAGGGTGGGAAGTGATTTATGTTTAATTAATTAATTTAAAAAAAATGTAATGTACATTTTTTTATTGTTTAGTTAATTTAAACCGTAACAATTTTCCTTACTGTTTGTTGCAGCTATGGTAAAAAGAATCAAGCAAATTTTAAAATCATTCAGCTGTCGGAGATCACGCCAATAAATAAATCACAGATTTAAAATCAAATGTTAACCATAAATACGTTCTAAGGTTCAATGAAATAGTGCCTGTACTCTGCTTTTTTCTACATGGTTTGCAGGAGTGAACCGGCAATTATCAGCTGACAAGAGTTAGTCGCTTCGGTACTGTCAGCAAGTCGTTCTGATTGAGAATAGTGGTCTCCACATCCGAGATGATCCGGTCCACTTGCTCCCTCCTTGCGGTATTGTCCTCAGGACGGTTGTTCAAAAGGATCAATTATTGCTGGCGTTAGGCCTTCTGTGGGTGGACCCTCTCGTTGCTTTATTGACTTTGTTGCCTGTTCATGTATGCGCAGGAACTTAACCAGTTTACAGTTCATCTGAGGGTCAGAAGGATCAAGCCCTTTGATAATGACCGCCTGGCATACTAGTATTCCTCTATCCAAAAAAGCTTTTCTTAGTAAGGTGACTCGTGCTGGGTGAAGTTTCTTGCAGATGCATATTATGTGGATAAGATCTTCTTTTGGACTCCCACATAGGCGACACATTTTTACTTCAGTATTTTTCCACTTTGGGGCATCTGCCATTGAAGGATATTTTCCAAAACACAAAACCATTAGCTGTTTTTTTTAGATGGGCCGGAAATGTTAAATCTAAGTAAGCTGCTAGTTTGAGAACCTTGTAGTTGTTGAGAACTGTCCCGGCGTGGGATCTCTGGCTCAAAATACTTTTGTCAAGCAAGAGCGAGTGAAGGTTTGCGACTTTATTAAGTGTGGACTTAAATGTTACATAAGACAAATTTTTGTTCCAGAGTTCTAAAGTACAAGTAGATTTCAGTGCACTTTATTTGTTGAGTATAACCTGCCAACTGTCTCATTCATTAAACCAAATTCCAATCGCAATTGAGCGGGGAATGCCATTTAAGGGAGCTGAAAAACCCTTTTGAAGATGCTGGTTGTTAGGTTATTAAGTAAAGTTGCATCTTTTCCTTGGAAGGCAACGCTGGCGTAGGTTAAAGTTGCAGGGTTTTCACCGTTATTACCGTGACCAGTGGTTTGAGTGAGGGGCCCCCCAATTTTACTGCCAGTGTCTTACAGGCAAAGGTTAATGCACTTGCCCTTTGAGCCATTTAGTTTTTCTGTTCTTGCTGGTTTAATTTATTATCAAGGTAGAATCTCAAGTATTTGTAGCTTGACACGTTCTCCAAGGCTTTGCCTTCAAGACAGATGTTATACGGACGAGCTGGCCGGTTGCTAGTAAGCATTGTTTTTGTATTTGCTATATTAATTTCTTGCTTGTTTACTGTTAGGAATTCTACAAGACCCGTTATTAGCCTTGTGAGACCAGTCTTGGTCAAACTGAGTAGGACTATGTCATCGGCGTAGGCGAGGTGCGAAAGGGATAAGAATCCCAGACGCAATGAGATGAGAATTGATTGTGCTAAGTTTATCCGATAGATCAACTAAAAACAAGTTAAATAAATGGGGAGCCAGCACGCAAGCATGCTTCAGACCCTTATTTGTTTATCATTTTCTTGAGACTCTTGATCCATCTCTGAGTTTTACTCTAACCCATGTATCCTTGTAAAATAGCAATAAACCTTTTAAATTCTTTCTGGTATGTTCCATAATCTTAGTTTCGTCCATAATAATTTCCGATCCACGCTGTCAAATCGGCTTTTAATCAATAAAGCAGAGATGCAAGCTCTGTTTGTTTGTTTTGCATTTCTCAGCTATTAGGCTGATAAATAGAATGTTGGAGATTGTATCAATCCCTTTTCTAAAGCCCGTCTGGTTTATGGGGATCAGATTTAGGTCTTTGGACCAGTCAACCAAATCTTCCAGGATCAAGGAGGCTAGGTCTTTTGCTTCGACGTTAAGCAATGCAATCAGTCTATAATTCGATGGATTTGATCTGTCACCCCCTTTATAAATTGGTGTCAGAGTTGAGCCTTGCCAGCTGTCGGGGATTTGATTTAACAGTTCAACTTGAGCAAAAACAGTCTCTAGCTGGGAGCTCCAAAAAATGGGTTGTATTTAAAAACGGCTTGGGGGACACCGTTGGGTCCAGGAGCACCGTCTCTTTTGCTTTTGTTTATTACGTTTTTCATAGCATCTGCTGTATAAGGAGAATTGTTTGAGCTGGCCACCTTTAGACACTCGAGGTTGTCAATCGTAGCATTAACGTAGGTGAAATGGTCCCTAGTGCCTTGTTTTTGCGAAAGGCTTGAAAGGACCTGGTTGGTCTGTGCCTGTTTATGAGTGTGGTGCTGTGTCTTAAATTTCAGAGCTATATAGTCGGCCCAATCCTGTTCCTGAACATTTGATGATAGGATGTTCTTAGGCCAGTTCAGCTGATTTATTGTTAGCCAAAATGTATTTGAGTTATGTTGTCTCGCGTTGTATATTAACTTTACACAGAAAGTGTCCGCATTTGCTCTTTTGTTCTCCCATTGCTTCTTTTTGTAGAGTTTTCTCTGTTCCCGGAATGTTTCGCATGAGGCGTCGGTGCTATAATTTTTGCGTAATTTCCTAGCTGTTCTTTTTAGGTCCCTTCTTAATTTTTGTACCTCACTTGTTAGTCCGGTGTATGGGTTGGATGAGACTACCTTATGCCGTGATTTTGCACTTACGGTTGGAAGGCCTGCAAGAAAGTAGGACCATGCTTTTATCCAGTTGGTGTGCCCTAATACCGACTCAGCAAGATGCTCTTTCATTGTAACGAATTGCTGCTGATTCGTTCCGCTTGACCAGGTTAAACGTTTTGAGTTTGGAGTGTTCAAATTGCCTTCCTGGCCTAATGCAGTTTGAAGTCTTCGCAGAGTCAGATTGAAAACAATATGTTGGATTGAGTGATCACTTATTGTGGTGTACTCTATATAAAAATGTGCAAGAAGCGGCATTAATGGGAGCGTTGTGATCGTATAGTCCAGTGTCGATTGAGACCGTGGGCCGTGATATATATATTTTGGTGGGGTGTCTTCTTCAGATCTTCCATTAATCACCCGTATTCCCTGATATTCTAAAGTTGTTCCTAGCTGTTGGCCGAGGGGATCTTTACGAGTATGCTTTGTCGAAGACTGTTGCTTTATGCTCCAAAAAGTATTGTCAGCTATCAGGTTTTCATCTTCGTCAGGAGTATGAAGTAGGTTTGCATTGAAGTCACCTGTCAGAACAATATTAAATGCTGGTTCAGCACAAGGTAAATCTGAAATAGTTTTAATTAGAATAGCATTGTTCTTCCTTTTTTTTGTTCCATTGGTTGTGTAAAATAATGAATCAGAATTACTGTTGTGGTTTTTCCCTGACTGTAGTACGAGAGCTTGATAAGTTGAATACTAGGATCTGGAGAGATCAGCTGCTCCGATGTGATTTTTTAAGCTAACGCAACGTAAACTGCCAGGCCGCCCTTTGCTCGTCTCTGTTCTTTGTCAAACCGTCTTCTTGTTCGCATGGGTGCCTGGAAGCCAGCCCGATTGGTTGAAGCTTGAATTTGTTACTGTTTGCCGCCCTGTAATTGAATCGTCCAGAGTCGCGTCTACCCTGCTGCTGCTCTTGGCATTCTGTAATATTGAATAGACTTGTTTGTTTGCCAATGGTTTATTGGAGTCTCATTTCGTTTGGTACGGTTGGAGATCCGACAGTGGTTTGGGGTATTGAGGTTTTGCTGGTGTAGATCATTTTATACCCCAAGCAGCAAATTGCTCAGAATTATTTAATATTAGCTGAGCTGTCTCGAGCGACTGCCATGTGGTTGGCGTTTGTTCTACGTCATCTTCTGTCCTGAGGAAAGGAACTGAACCGCCAAGAAGTCGGCTGTGCGTATCAGAATTAAATCAGGTATTTATGCCATGAGTCTTAGGGGCCCATTACGATGGCGGGCGGAAGCACTACCGCCGTGCTGGCGGATGCAAAAACCACCAGTTACCGCCGGCACGCAGCAGTCCACACGCCCGCCCAATTACGATGCGAAAAGCAGGCCAAACACCGCCGGCAAGCCAGCAACACCGTCCGCCATCAAAGTGCGCCCGCACACGTAGCGGCGCAGCACAACTGACACACACCGTCCGACGAAACACGTCCCGCCCGGCGCATAAATTACGATGCCGCAAACAAACGGCTCCCACGGCAAAGAGACACCGCACGTGAAAGAGAGGCGGAAACACGGACGCAGAGCACGGACAACGAAGAAGCGGCACCCCGGGCATGAATCCAGCACTGCAGGCCCTTCCCATGCTTCTGCTGATGCACCACCAAGGACGCAACGTACCGCGGAGACGCAGGTAGGCACACACACAACAAGTGCACGCAAACAGCGCACACAGTGCAAGGGCGGATAAAGCGGACAACCCCCCACCAGCGCGTGCACACTACACATCCACCATTGCATCCACATATGACACACAGGCCAAATCCTAACATCGCGGAACACATGTGTACACACCACCTGGGACTAGGAACCAACCACCCCGTCACGGCCCCAAAGCGCCGATGACGCTGCCACACATGCGCACAACGCAGAGGCCAACCGCAGCGCCATGCATGCGTCGCACACAGACACAGGGACACAACCAAGCAGCACACACATCAGCCCCACCCCGAACGCACATGACACGTGACAGGCCGGCCACAGACATGTCCCCAACGCCCAATTCACGGACAACACCCAACGCCACACAACCGACGCACACATGTCAGTGAAGTCACGCAACAGCAGGACACACCCCAGTGTAACAAACATGGCGTAGCACACAGCGGCGGCAACACCAACTAGGAGAAGCAGGGCCCCTTCGGGAAGAGGAACGCCAGTACCACACTGAAAAACCCATACCACCCTGCACATATGAACAAGACACATGAAACGGAACACCAAAGAGCCCGGGGACCGACAACAGGTGGCCCAAGAATTACATCCACACACAAGGCCCAACGCAGAGCGGAAAGGCAGCCTGCCGCCCACACAAGGGAGAGCAGACAGCACTGAATGACCTTCCATTCCAACACCGAAACCACAGCCCTACGACAGAAGCCGGTGAATACAGCCATTGTCCAAGAATAGACCAACACAGGCATGCCGAGGAGACCGACCACACGGCAGATAGCGCATATCACAGAAGCACACAACGGACGGGGAAGAAAGAAGAAAACACTCCCCCATGTCGGCCACATGCAAGTTAATTGGAAGGAGTCACACAGCACCGACCTTGAACTGTCTGAGAAGCATGTGGGAAGAGGGCCCGTGTCCTCCAAACAAGCCAACAGAACACAAGTCCTGTCTCCCCACGACTACACAGAGCTCACAGCAACCCCGGAGCGTGCACATTGCAGACTGCACACACAGCCGGAGCACGCCACCTCTACGAACCGCTGCGAAATGGCAACCGCAACACACCTACCCAACTACGCCGAAGAGCTCAAGCTGTACCAAACCAGCACGATACATACATTGGGATGCGATCTCCTGTCCCTGCTGAACGTAAGTTACCGACTGACTTACCGCATCACATTGTTCAGCTGCGTCATGCCCGTCTTCTACTGTCGGAGGTGTCCCTACCAGCATCCCGTCGAGATATGCCTCTCCAACCCGGCATGTCTGAAGGCGGACCTGCTACCACTACTCCTCCCTCTGGACGCACACGACAGGGCCTGCTCTGCCTATGGGGGCATGGCGTATGTGGCCAACATCGCACGCGCACTGAAATGGAACCACTGTGCCTCCACACGACGGATCATCGAGAACAGCTACATCGAATGTCACCCAGCATGCCCCATCATGGTCCTCCAAGGGACAACCTACGAACAACACCTTGACAGCCACCATCCGCTTCATTGGCTGGCAAACATGTACACCACCAATGACATGGAAGCCCTGCTGGACGGCATCGCATACCTGTCAACCTGTAAATACGTCGGACCACAACACAGGTTCCCCGAGTGACCTATGAAGTCCAACCCCGCACCCATGCTCAGCTTCCGCACGGACTGGCCAGTCACCACCACAACAGCCATACCAACCGACCGGCAACTGTAACCACACCATCAACGACATCGCCATGACATCGGATATGACCGGGACATGCACACTGTTCCCCATCACATCCAGGAACACCGCATGCAACGTGGGAGGCAGTGGCATGGGCTCTGTGCATCGCACCCACATGGACGGAACTGCACGAACAACCAGGACACGACATGGATCCAGCGCCCATGGACACACACACCGCTCAGTGGACATGAATAGGTCGCCTGGAGTCTGTGGGTGCTGCACCCCTCCCACCCCCGCCCCGGGAATCCCATACCAGGACCTTTGCATGGACGACAAGTGCATACAACAACAACACGACCCCAGTGACTGTGACATGTCCAGTAACCACCACAGTGCAACAACAAGTGGCACGCCGCTGCATGCACGCAAGCACATGCCCTGATGTCATCTCACATGCACGCGTGCATGAGGAACAACCGCAGCAAACCTGTCACATGGAACTGAGATGGACTGTGCCCATGATGCCGAGCGGTCTGGTAGGCTACATGTATACCGTCTGTGTCAAAGTCCGCAGCTCCGCAGCCATACGTAAATGTACATTAGCACAGCCTTGGCCAAGCAGATGTAACCCCACACCCTATCCCATTTGTAATCATGCTCAGTATATCCTCAACATGTATCCCGCTGCCAGTAGTGTCCACTATACTGCATCACAGAGGACAGAAGACTCAATATAATGTTTGAAACCAGAACTGTCTCCGCTGACTCATTTCACAAGTACGAATGAGAGAGGATGAGAGTATGTGAAGTACACGGCAGTCGTGACATGACCATGTAGTCCACTGGTATTGGATGTCAACGCAAATGAGTAGCACTACTGTGGAAGACACACATGTGTCGTGTGAAGTCGTATGGACGCAGTGCTCAGGTGGGTGGGTGCGACGGGTAGATGCGCACATGCCAAGTTGGAGCACGCCGTGTTGGGAGGGGCTCATGAACAGTACACCACCGCTTCCCTGGGCATTGTGAGAGGACACCTGTCGGGGGGAGTGAACACGTGTGTGCACAGCAGCCGGGCACACGTACAAAGCGGTACCAGGCGCACCGAATGCCCACCCTCTGTGGACAAGCTGGATCCTGTTGTGCGCCCGCCATGCCCCTTGACAAGGCACACACAGCCCCAGTCGACCAGGTGTAACCCCAACATAGTCAATCCACACAGGCGATACAGGGCACGGGATGGCAGTGGAGCATGGTGTGTGAGAGGTCTCCTCGCGCTCCTCCTGGTCATATCACGCAGGCAATAGAACCTCAACGTCCAGCATGGCAAAAAGTCAAATGGAAGTGTAGGGGGACGCACCACAGCACGAGCAGCACTGACGTCACGGGAGGTGGCTCGCACCATCCCATCCATTGCCCATCATACCAACCACGCCACATGCCATTGCGACTAAGTGCAAGCGCGTGCGCCACCACCCCTGAGCCCTCCCCAGAGAGGCCAAAGAGTGAATGTGTGGGCCATCAGCCACAGACGGACGCGGCATGGCCGCAAGGGCAGCCACAGCCACTGGGTGTCGCAGGTGGCGGATCCGGAAGGCGAAGACTGTGATGCATAGTCCATGCAGGCCGGGTCTCCATTTGGGGCACCACGCAGGTGGACGGCGTCCCGCCACACATCATACCCTGAGACAGCCCACTCGTGCAACTGGACCCACACATGCACTCCTTGCCCTCTCTGGTGCGAGCTTGGGGCTGCCTGTGCAAGCGCTAGCCTCGCAGGTGAGCATGCATATTGGGGGGCGAGGGGAGGACATGAGGGCTGGGGCGAAGATGACTGTATCACTGTCAGTTAGTACAAGGGATGACCCAGATGTGGAAAGGAAGAGACGTGTCCCGTGTGTACTGCAACTAGTCGCCAATCCAACTACCCCCCATGTCCGGAATGTAAGCCCGCACCTAGGCCCGCCCATCCGCCACATCGAACATACCACCAGCACGACAACCTTCCCATTCGAAACACTGACTGGGGGTGGCGACCAGTGAACAATCATGTGTAGCCTACCCACGCGTACATGTGGGCCCTCCATGATCCATGTCACCTGCGGCAAAGACATGACATGCGCAATGAGGGAAGTGAGGAGAGCTGTCCGCCCCACGCGCAGAAGGTGCATCAGCTCCACAGACCCAGCAGCGAGTCCAGCAGGGGTCACATGTGCAGGGGCAGCTGTGCCTGGTGTGAAGGCACATGCATATGGACAGCACATCGACCAATGTGTAGTCTGCCCACATCCACAGTCCATCATCATGCGGACATAGGAATTGAACACAGGGCAACACATCTTAGCTGGTGCACCCACCGTGACCAACAATGCGCAATCATCGACGTACCCGCCCTGTGCATGGCCCCCACCCAACGGAGGCACATCCAGTGCCACCATCCCACACACACAAGCCTTCCACGGAACATGCTGTGTCCAATGGTCAGTACAGAGTCAGCGCCCATCTGGTGGATCCTGAACAGGAGACACATGCACACACATGCCAGCTCCCACTATGTACGACTGCCACCTGGCACGTGCAATGTAACCTCTCACCTGTGACGTGTGACTGCAAGCACACAGCCGTCTTGGCATGGGGCTGTCAATGTGGACACCAGTCAATGTTTCGGGAGCTGTGATCCGTACAGTGCTGTACATAGGGTGCAGTGCTGACACCTACTACTGTCTCATATCCCCTCGTGCCACAGGTCCCACTTGTATTGGCCGCTCAGCCCGTGCCCACATCGTCGTCGTCGTGTGCCATACTCATCCAGCCTCGGAAGCAGTACCATGCTCAGCAGACACTCATGTTGCCGTGGCGTTGCCGCTTGACGAATATGCAGTCAGTCCCCATCAGCACGCCCCGCAAGTCATTGGGGCCTAGATCCCCATGTGCATGCACATGGCAGTGGTATGTCTCACTTGCCATTGCCATTGTTGGGAGACCTGTGTAAGTGTATTGTGGCCGTGCCGTCCCAGCTTGACAGCTGGGCTGTGGCTCATGTGCTTGCTCAGTCATGTCAGTGATGTGTATGCGAAATTGCTATGTGCCGTGTTGCTTTGACATGTGTCCTCTGCCATTTAACCCAGGCGGAGACCGAACATTGACCGCCCATACCAATTGCTGGCGGACATGGACGATACAGAGGTAATCAGGAAGTTTCGGCTGGACAGGCCAACTCTGCATCGACTGTGTGCCATGTTAGAGCCCCATCTCCGTCCCCGCAGGGTGTATCCGACTGCTGTCACCCCCACGGCTAAGGTGATGGCCGCCATGCATTTCTTCGCCACTGGGTCATTCCAGCACACAGTGGGCATTGGAGGAGGGATGTCCCAGCCCATGTTCAGCAAGGTGCTGAGGGATGTACTGGCAGCCATGATGCTGTACCGGAACAGGTACATCCGCTTCCCCAGGGCTCGTGAATTGGCGGCAGTGAAGGGTGCATTCTATGCCCTTGGCAGAATCCCACACGTCGTGGGAGCCATTGACTGCACTCATGTTGGCCTTGTTCCACCACAGGCCACTGAGCACCTGTACCGCAACAGGAAGCACACGCACTCCCTGAATGTGCAAGTGGTGTGCCTTGCGGACATGGTGATCACCCACGTGTGTGCAAAGTTTCCAGGCTCGGCCCATGACGCACACATAATGCGCAACAGCATCTTGCCACGACTGATGGCCAATCTGCAACAGGATCGTGGCTGTATTGTCGGTGAGTATGTGGAGTGGTGTAGCGTGCTGGTTGTGCGATGCTGTCCCCTGTCCAGTTGGAATAGCAACGGTTCTCTGTGTCCCTCACACCCAGGTGACTCTGCGTATCCGAATGGGGCATGGCTGCTCAGTCCATTGAGGAATCCTCGCACCCCAGCAGACGATCGATACAATGAGGCACATGGGAGGACCAGACGTGTGGTCGAGCGTACCTTTGGCCTCCTCAAGTCCAGGTTCAGGTGCCTGGACCGCACCGGGAGTGCACTGGCGTACTCCCCACAGAAGGTGTGCCAGATAGTGGTGGCGTGCTGCATGCTGCACAATCTGGCCATTCGGAAGCAGATCCCCCTCATTGTGGATGACGGAGATCAACCAGGGCCCCAGCCCGCAGACCAGGACAGCTCGAGTGAGGTGGACAGCGGAGAGGAGGAAGCTGGGAATGTGCGCCAGCAGCTCATCGCCCGCTACTTCACTTGACGGTGAGTGTCCATGTACGACGGATGATGTGTCTGTATCTATGCAGGTGTGTGTGTGCTGTGTCAGGGTGGCCGTATGTTCACTGCGTGCAGTGTGTCAACGCTCCATGGCCAGGGTAGTATGCCACTGTTGGTGGCTGTGGCATTGTGCCCTATTGCTCTGTGCGATGTGTGTACATTGCTTGTAGTTGTTGACATGTACTGTGTGATGGGTGTGTGACACACTCATTGAATGTGCTCCTGTTCTGTCTCCCACCCCTAGGTCCCTACAGGCCCTCCGGATTCCATTTCCATGCCACGCATCAGGTGCCTTTCCGCCCAAGGTGGCCGTTGTATTCCGTACAATAAAGACACAGGGCACAAACAGCAGTTAGTGAAAAAGGTGCATTTATTACAAACTGTGACATGTGATTGTGTGTAAGGTGATGACAAAAGTGGTGCGTGCAGTGACAATGAGCTGTCGGTCATGGCTGCGTGATGATCAGGGTGTACCCACTGGTTCTATGTCCATAGTCCAACACACACATGCCATCCAGATGGCTGTGTGGAGTGGGATCGTAGAGCAAGTCAATGCAGTGGCTGGTCAAGGAAGGCTGGCGGAAGGCTGGTTGGCTGCCTCACTTGCGACTGGAGCGTGCGAAGTCCTCCCGGGAGATCTGTTTCCTCTTCGGACGGCCCCTTCCACGTTTGGGAGGGGGTGTGTGGTGGCGACCTGCTGGTGGTGGGTGAGGTGTGCTCACTGGCTGTGGACGCAGGGGAAGTGGACACTGCTGCCCGAGCCTGCGCCCTAGCAGGTGGTGGCGGAGGTGGTGTTGCTGGCCTTGCCTGTGACCCCACCGCCACCACCAGCTGGCCCATGAGGTCCACGAGTTGGTCCATACGGGACACGAATTGGCCCATATGGGCGTCCATGGACCTCAGCACCCCCAGCACCTCCCGCGTGTCAGTAGCAGACCTGGCCCATTGTCCTTGGGCCTCTTCATAGGCCCCAAGGACTCTGTCCATTTGAGGCAGGGCATGGCTCCCAGGGGAGGCTGGCGTTTCCCTGACCCTGCTCCTCCTACCAGTCCTGCTGCCACCGGCCTGCCCACTAGCCACATTGCTCACCACGGTCCTCGCTGTGGCTCCCAGGGTGGATCCAGTCGGCCGGGCCACCACCTGCGCTGGGGCTGGTGCCAGCGAAGACGTGGTGGTGGTGGAGGCGGTGGTGGTCGGTGCGGCGATGGTGGCGGTTGCGGCAGTGGTAGTGGCCGCAATGACCGTGGGTGTGGCCGCAACGACAGTGGCAGCAGGGGACTGGGACTGTTCAGCATCCCTGGAAGATGGGTTGGTGGGTAGGAGGGGTCCTGGGGAGCGGCTGGGCCCTGCCACGCCAGATGGGCCAGCTTGGTGGTCCGTGTCCGAAGAGGTGGACAGATCCTCCAGATCCGTGTGTCCTCGTTGGGGGCTTGTAGGCTGGCTGTGCTGGCTGCTGTCTCCATCCCCAGCGTCCAGCAGTTCGTCACCTGTGGAGAGAATGAGATTTGTTATTGTGTTGCACCTGGCGAAGTATGTATTAGTCGTCTGACATTGGCAGTTCGTGCAATCTCGTACATGGGTTTCCCGGAGGCGAGTGTGTGGCTGTGGCATCTGTAGGTGTGTGTGCTAGGCAATGGGACTGTGTGCTGTGCACATGTGGCATGGGACGGATTGGCCATGCCGATGGGTGTGTTGCTTTGCCCCTACTCATTGTGACTCTGGTGTATGCGGGCTCCTGGCCCATCCTGGGTCTGGTTTGTACTTTGCTTTTGGAGTTCAAATGGAACGCTTAGGAACGCATATGGCAACATGGGGGCCATGCCCCAGATTCGCATTTGGGAGGGTATATGCTTTTGGGGTACATGCTGTGAGCCATGGGTGCCGAACGTGACATGTGTTGTGGCAGCATGACAGTGCATGGTCTGAGGTGTGTGCATGCCTGACATGCCCTGCATATTTGCTGTCTGTTGTGGTTACTGGACATGGCATTGGACGCATCGTTATGAGTGAGTGATAGTTGTGTGCCAGCCAACGTATTGCAGTTGTCCCATCTCCTTGGTGTGCGTGCTGCCCTGTGCCATGTGCATCACTGCAGTGCTCGGGGGGTGTGGCCCATGTTGTGTGTTGTTGCTCACAGTGTGTCGTGCGCTTAATTGACTTCTGGCACATGGTTGGTCATGGGCATGTGTCTTAGCGTGACTGCTGTATGTGTGGCAGCTGTGCGGATGACATGCCTTTCATGAGACTGGGGCTGACGGATGGGATGGATGGTATGTTGTATGTGCATGGTGTGTCTGTGTGTTTGATGGGTTCAGTGGTGTTCGTGTGCATTTCTGTTGTTCCGCTCTGTTGCGTCTAGTGTTGTTTGTCTTACATAGGCGTAGTTGTGGGGTGTGTGGTTGACAGGCAGTAGGGGCTACATGGACAGGACTTCAATGGTGTTTCGGTTGTGTGTGATGAGTTGCACAGTGGCTGCCGTGTGGGACTATATTCAGTGTGGCTTGTGCATGCAGACGTGGCTCCTTGGGTGTTGCTATGTCTGTGATGGGTCATGTGGGGTGTGAATCTGCTGTTCATGTCCGTGTGCACATTGTTCACTTGTTCGTGACGGTGGGCGGTGCTGCGTGTCCGTGTGCTACGTGACATGTCCCATGTGTTGGTGGTGTTATGGTCCTCATGCCTCCAGTAATCCAGCCCTGTCCAGTTTCCCACCTGCAAGTTGTTCGTGCGTGCACTGTACTGGATGCCACATGGCTCTTAGCGGGGGTGCTCCATGTTGCAGGTCTGTGGGGGTGTGGGGGTGTAGTGGGTCGTGGGGGTGGCTGTACACCCACTGACACCGATTGCTGTGGACCGTGATGTCTGCCTTTCGGCTGTCGTTGTGCACTGCGGTGGCTGACACGTGGGTGTGGGGTGGGGATGCTCCTCCTTGCTGTGCTGTGGGACTGGGGCCTGGTGTGTGTTGTACTTGGGCTGTCCACCGTCCCACCCACTGCACTTTGTGTTCCTGCCACTTACCTGTTACTTGTCGGTTGGTGCAGCTGTGCCTGACACATGGGTGTGGGGAGTGCTCCACCTTGCTGGTCTGTGGGAGTGGGGGCCTGGTGGGTGTTGTACTTCAGCTGTCTCCCCTCCGACCCACTGCACTTTGTGTTCCTGCCACTTACCTGTTACTTGTCGGTTGGTGCAGCTGTGCCTGACACATGGGTGTGGGGAGTGCTCCACCTTGCTGGTCTGTGGGAGTGGGGGCCTGATGGGTGTTGTACTTCAGCTGTCCCCCTCCGACCCACTGCACTTTGTGTTCCTGCCACTTACCTGTTACTTGTCGGTTGGTGCAGCTGTGCCTGACACATGGGTGTGGGGAGTGCTCCACCTTGCTGGTCTGTGGGAGTGGGGGCCTGGTGGGTGTTGTACTTCAGCTGTCCCCCTCCGACCCACTGCACTTTGTGTTCCTGCCACTTACCTGTTACTTGTCGGTTAGTGCAGCTGTGGCGGACACATGGGTGTGGTGGGTGCTCGTTGTGGCGCTTCTGGCATATTTGGGGACCTGTTGGTGGTTACGTGGCTGGCTTAGTGTACACATGTCCCCACGCATCTTACAGTTGTTCGGTTTGGCCTGTGTGTGGTAGTGTCTGTTGCATGTGCGTGTGATGTGTTGTGTATTGTGTGCTGGACATGGGGGTGTTTGTCCCTGGGAGCTGTGGCATGGTGGTTGCGCATGTGTGTACATAGCGGTGTGCTGGTATACATTAGTTTGTACTTACCAGCCTCCACTCCCCCTGCTAATCCGGCGAGGATCTCCGGATGGATTACGACTCGCACCTTCTCCTCCCACGCTTTGAAGGTCTTAAAGAGCGCGGGATTCCCTCCGCCAGTGACGGCAGCCAGCTCTCTGTTTTTGCCCTCCTTCTTCTTGACCAGGCTCTTTACGTCATTCCAACGTTTGTTTATCTCGGTTCTGTTCCTGGGCAGGGTCCCGACTGCATTGACCTGGTCTACGATCCGGGTCCACATTCTGTTTCTGGTGGCTAGTGGTGTGTGCTGGACCATGTTCCCATAGATTTGTGGGTACACCTTGATGATCTCGTCGACCATGACCGTCAGCTCCATGGGCGTGAACTTGGGCATCCTTTGTGGTGCCATGGTGTTTGTGGTGCTGGTGCGGTGTGTGTTGTGTAATGTGCAGGGGGTTTGTGGTGCCGGTGTTTGGTGGGTGGTGGTGTGTGGTGATGTGTGCGTTTCTGTGGTGTGCTGCTGTCCTTGCTGTGTCACTGTGTCCTCTCCTCTCCTCTCTGGTTTGCAATGTAGCAAGGGGTTGTAGTCTGTGGGAGTGCTGCTTTTGTACTCACCTATGTGGGTGTGTCCTCATGGTCTGTTGTTTTCAGGTGTGTTGTGTCTGGGGTTCTGGCCTTTGTATTTTTTGTTTGTCCGGGGGGTGTTTTCGGGATGTGTACTGTGCTTGTGTATTTGTGCGTGCCTTGCTGTGTGGACTTGTTGGCCATGTTGTGTGCTATTGGTTTTGTGTGCGGATGGTTTCTGTGCAGGTACGTGGGCGCCATGGCTTCTGCCGTGTCGATTCTCATCGGCGTTGTTTGCGCTGGCGGGCGGTATTTTTGTTGTTTTTCCGCGCTCATGGCGGTGCGATCGTAATTTCACGTGCGGTGTGTCGGCCGTGAGGGCGGGCGGTTTTGTGTTGTCGTGCGTGTTTCCGTCCGTGGCGGGCGGTTTGACTCCGACTCGGACGATGGCGGGCGGTATTTTGTATGATTTTTCCGCCGATGGCGGTTTTCAGTTTGTGTACTCATAATGGCGTGGTCGGTGTTCAGGCGGTGTGTGCGGGCGGATTTTTGCCGCTTCCATGCCTGGCGGATTTTTTTACGCCGGGTATCGTAATGTGCCCCTTAGTTTGGCCGCCACAAGGTCGACGCGTTTCGAACCCCCCAAAAATTCCGGGGTTCTCCTCAGGACCAGAAAGCTTAGTATCTGTTGTGAGAACAGCCGATCTCTGCTATACTATGTCCAACAATTCATCCAAATAATGTTATCAGCGGTGGGAGGTAACTCAGTCAGGAACTGTTGTCTCTCAATTATGTGAGGGAGTTGCAGACTCCAGTCTTTTGAAGGGTTTGGCAGGTCGTAAAAATCCAACTAACTCTGTTCAAAGTGACACAATCGAATTTTTTCTTTATCTAAATACTCGAGGCTGGAACCAAGCTGAATCAATCTTGCCGACGAGGAGTTTGACCATTCTCCTAACGCCGGTTCGTGTTGGCATTTTGTGTGTTCTTTTGGTTAATTTTGGCTCAGCCTTGCTGATTGGAGCCACAACCCCTTGTTGTTTACTGATACTGCAATAAAGCACTCACTTTGAAACTATATGCAGTGGTCCGTACCTGTCTTTATTACCAGGAAGCGGTAATTCAGGAGTTTGTTTTTCATATATATATATATATATATATATATATATATATATATATATATATATATATATATATATATATATATATATATATATATAGAGAGAGAGACACATGAAGGTATTAGGCCTGGTTAAGGAATGGTCATGTTCTTAAGTTGCCTTCTTTCCCTAAATCACAGTGGCATTAGACACACATTCATTTGTTCATTTGCGTGCACACACAGGATAACATTCTTACAATATCACTTTGTAGGCACTTTATCGGAACAATCTGTGCAAGGGCTAAGTTCAGCACGCAAGATGTTGTTATTTGTTTTTGGCCGCTGGGCGACAGATCTATCACAATAGAATAAACAATACCGGCCTGCCTGAGGCTTCGGTGTGGTAACATCGAAGATGTTATTATATATATGACATCAAGCCTTTGATTAGACAGAGGAGCATTTCGCTGGCACTGAGAGGTCGGTCCATGCGGAAATTCAAGCTCAACTGATTCCTGTTAACTCATGCGAGGGATGCTGTCCAACTCTACACCAAGATGGGCAGCTTGCTGACACTAACCCACAGGTAATGGGGAGTTTGACCACCCGATAGGGATTTGGCAGATTCTCTCACCCTAGACATGATAGGTTAGAATGCACTAGGTAGGAGTACTACATATTACAGTACTTATATGAAAATATACATATATTCTCTGTAATCAGCAAAATGGTTGAACTGTTCATTATTTTCACCATTCTTGTAATGTTAATCACATTATTCTGTTTCCTTCTATTAATCATTGCAGCGCAATTATTTTACTCAAGATTCACAATGCTTCAATAAATATTGCAACGCTTTACTGTGTATTTCTTATGTATCTCTTTGGATATGCATAGGTAACTAAGCGAAAGAGTTCTAGATCTGTTACCATGATTACCTTGGTGTGTCAGGATTGTCATGTTCTGAGGTTGCTCATCCATTTGTTACTTTTTAAGGTTAGAGGTACAGATGGTTCACTGTGAGCTAGCAGGACAATAGGCCAACATATCCTGAGGGGTGATCAGAATCAGTCTCACACTAGTTCAACGTTTATGTTGTCCAACTAACGCACAATTGTACTTGAGAAAGTATAAGCTGTACTACAATACATACACACACACATATATATATATAAAAATATAGCTGTTTGGTGTAACGTCATGAGGTTGCCTGTGAACAAGGATCGGGAGGATCTGAAACGCATAAGGCTGGAAAAATTCTCTGTGTAAGCGCCAGACCCCCTGCCTGAAAATAAATCCTTTTGTCTACATGGGAGTGCGTCTTCATATCTAAGGGTAAATTTGGTGATATATATATATATATATATACACACACTTTACACTTTATACTTACATTTTTTGTGCCAATGGCATGCATTGTAAAGGCACGCCATGGTAAATATATGCGTGGTAAAGATGCATGCATTGTAATGCTTTTGTTGTAATGGCCTGCGTGGTTGAGACCGCGTTGTAATTGCTATTTCCCACCTCGTTGAGTTACAGACTGTGAATAACCCTTCTATGTAAATCAGTAGGCCTACTGATTTATATAGCAGATAATCTCCTAAACCCTGGAGGGACCACCACATATATAATTGAGAACAGAACAATCATCATAAAAACTAAAGAGAAGTGGCTGAGCATATTGAAAAACAGACCCATGTATCAAATCCATATTCAAAGGCACAGCATCATAGAACACCAACACTCCCTACTGCAGCCAGCGCAGCAACCCTCCCCACTGCACAGCACAGCATACCTCAGACTGTTTGCCAAATAATTGAAGAAACCTTGCTAAGCTATCTGGATCACTAATGTATGAAACCTTATGGGAAGCTATTTATGGCCTTCCACAACATTTCTGAGACAGAACTTTTCAAGACTGAACATTCAACCTTCATGAGCACTCTAAGTCTCTTTTAACTTTTATTACTATAAACCTACCTAACAATAGGGTGACTAACACTGACAATGCTAAATTCTCCCCAACAACCCTTCACTCCCTCCCTTAACTCAGACACTCCCGGGTTTTGAGGCTTACAAGCCAAATTAATTCTTCTCAGTATTATTCCTGAAGAAACACCAACACCTTTGCACCAAATGTCACTTTCAAGCTCAGATGTTCCCTCCCATTTGGCTAAAAAACTCTTGAACCAAGATAATGCAGACTCTTTAGATCCATCTAACTACAACCTCATGTCTAACCTGCCATATCTCACAATGCCAGTGGAAGGAGAGGTAACTCACAACTCATCTCCATCAGTAAGTGGAGTAAGTGGAATCTAATAGTAGCTTTCATGCTTTTATGAACCCTAGTGGCCATATTACGGACAGTGCCATGGGGAGGTAGAGGGAGGTGCCGGGCATGGAACGGGGGCCTGAAATGGATATTTGCACCTATCTGTTTTGCACTTGTGGTGAACTTAAGTATTATGGTAGGGGCCGCCGATACTTGTGTGGCCCTCTCAGTGATATAGATCACGCTGGTAAACATTCTGCACATCACTTTATGTGATTGCTTTGCCTCTGTGACCACACTCTATTACAGAAGTGGATGCAGAGGCAAACAGGCTATTGGGAAGCACACTTTAGGAGTGCCACAAGAGAACTGGTGCACAGTCAATGTGGACCCTGAGGCACAACCCTTGGCATGGAAGAAAGGGGTCCCAGGGATCCTGCAGGCATCCCCACAAACCACAAGCACAGACTTGGTCAGGGCCACTGGAATGATGCAGCAGGGGAGCATCAAATTATGCAGCAGGGTTGACTAAATTATGCAGCAAGATAAAGCAAATCATGCAGCGTAATGCAGCATATTTTTTATAGTATTATTTCATTATTTTGGCATTTTTACAAATGGAAATACCGCTTAGCAAAGATTTCACCTCATTAGTGTCAGTTTAACAACTAAATATAGAAATAAGTCAATGAAAGATGACCAGTCAACCTTTGCGAAAGTCCTCCCACTGCGCTTGAATACATGTTGCCGCGTTTTTAGTTACTCTTGATCCGTTTGAGCTAGAAACATAATTTAATATTTGTTAAAATCTGTAGATAATGCAGCAGATGATGGATTATGTGTCAAATGCTTCAAATCCATAATGATGCGATATAGCAGTGGCTGCAAAATTGCATAATTCCAGTGGCCCTGTTCTTTGTTTCAAATCACTGTCTTATTTTTAATTCTGCTCTGCATCCAGACCAGGCACAAGTCTTTGCACTGGAGACAGGCTAATTTCAGTGTCATATGGTGCACTATCCCCGTTTGTCCTGTGGCAATTAAGCACGGGTCCAGCACAAACAGGGATAGTGCCATTTTACTTAGTTCTGCCCCCGTTGTGCTTTAGACTTGTGAAAGGAATGTAATCACTTTTAGCTGATTTTTTTAGAAGACTTTTTTCGCTGTCTGAATGAGGGACTTCTGGCACAGTTACTCTCTTTGAACCTCTTTCTACAAAACGTATAACATATTCAGCATATTCAGATGTAGATGGGGTTGACTTGAACTGCCCTAGATCAAATCATATCATATGTTTCTTATGAAAGGCAGTCGATTGGAATAGGACACTAGGTATAATTGTCGCCTCAGACTCACATCATTGGAAAATGTTTAGTAAAACCCTGAGAGCTTTGAAACGTGTGAAGCAAAGGATGAACCTTGAGATATTTGTTTACAAAAGAGACAGTTTCAGTAGCTCTTTGCAACAATGGGAAACCAACAGCACTGTTGCATGATTCCGTCCCACAACCATGAGCAGAGTATCGCCCATTCTTCCGTACTCATCCCTGAAGTTCCTACCCTTGATCATATGAGTGCCATGCTTACCACAGCCAGCCTGGCCCCTCTACTCTTTCCACCCGACTCCTGCACCCCTTTCAGTTTTCTCCTCCCCACAAATCTCATCTCCTTGGATAAGGGTTGCAACACCTTTCTTCTGGATTTTCTGGCGGTGGATGTCCTGCCCACTTGAAATCTGATGTACAGCAGGTTCAAATGGGTTTCAGCTACACTCAGCTAAATTGGCACACTTTGAAAACTTTTGTTTGCTGAAGTAAACCAATGCATCCTGAATATGCCCACCACATCGGCCTAGCTAAAACCATTGCCCACTCTTAAAGGACATGCCCACCATGGTTGTCCTTTGTTCCATTTTATTCAACACCAAAGTGTGTCCCTGTAGTGAGCCTCTGAGAAGAAGGGTGGCTTCGGTTATCTACCCTTTATTTATCATCATATGACTTCCTAAAAGCCTAATTAACACCCCCTCCCCCACCCTAGCTCACCCTGAAAAAGGGCTTTCTTTTTTTATCAATATACATACCGTTAAGAATCTCTCATTTGCTTCGCATTCCCTGTTCATCGACTGCTGTAATGTACAGCTCCCCATCCGGAATGCCATTTTGGAGCAATTCCTATCAATGGTTAATTTGATGCAGTGGTTTCAGGTGGTATCACCCCTCCTCTAGCACTCATTTCTGGGGACAGCACTTATTTTTCATCAACAAACATTGTCCCAGAGCAAGAGAAAAAAACACAAAGGAGAAGAGGGAAGAGAAAGTCCGAAAAATAGCGACAAAGGGTGAAAGCAGGAATTAAAAGAACCTGTTATAGTGAGATAAACAGGTAAGGGGTGTCTGGTGGTGAATTAAAGAGGCATGAAGTGGAATCAAGGCTACCCGGCCTTGGTAGGTGGCACCTCGCCCCGAGTAGCGCCGGCCTGGGGCCTCTGAACAAATCTTTGGGCCCCGGGACTAATTCTTTTACAAATTAAGCACTCGTTCATATATTTGTGCAGTTGAATGCCATACTCCTCATGTCATCATACGTAAATGCATTATTCAGGCAAAAGAAAAAAAAAACAGCCACAAGGCGAGCGGGCCCATCAGTAATCTCTAAGTAAGCTATGTAATACTTTAAACCTCTCTTAATTATTCCGTCAATCACATACACTTTAGACGGATTTGCTGTGTACGAAACATGTACAGTTGTGCATTTGGAATCATAAATCGGGCGACATTTGCTTTTAAGTGTTATTTCTTTTTTTAATTGAAGAGGTTTCTGAGGGCCCATGTGCCCCACTTGGCCTGCATGAAGAAGACCGCTGTCCTACAATGTTTTTTGAGCTTCATTAAAGAAATTAGCGTCCAGGGTCCGCATCATTTCTAAAATGGTTTTAGCAAGGTTTAATTGTAAAACACAAGCTGATTAGAGCCTAAAACCGGGATTTACTCGGCGGCGGTAAGTACAGAAGCGCAGCAGTGAACTGGTTAATGAGCAGGCGCGTCCGCGGTACATTATGTTACAGACAAAGGCCCACGCAGCCCGGGCCCCTATAGCCGTTGCGTCTGGTCTCCCATCCAATCTGCCCCAAACATCATTCACAAAAGCAGGCATTGTGTCGCCTCTGCCTTCAGTTACGGAAGAAGAAAGGCCACGCTGAGGATAACGCAGGGATGGACGCACGAGATATGAAATGTGTGCCATTGAATTGTTCTCGGCTCGACTCACAATTCACAGCTGTAGAAGGGAACCGTGTCAGCCTGTATGTGTAGCTTTCAATTGTGTAATGCACACCAGTCCTCTGTGTGCAGCTGCCAGCTATCGAGTGTTTACTTCCTTTATTTCTATAGAGTTAGGTGAATTGCAAATAGTTTTACTTTAGATATTGGTTCTCGTATTGTGATATCTGGAACATTTTAAAGTTATCCTGAAACTGTTCAATGTTCCTGTTCTGCTTTATCAGGCCAAAGTCACGTCAACGTAATGGCAATTCCAGTGACTGAAAGGAAAAATGCACGGATGCATGAATGAATGAATGTACTTGTATAGTGGAGCTTTGTAAACCAAACCAACGTAACTACTTATGGTTAACAAAGGTGCCATCACGAAGGTGCCACAAAAAATGAGATGCCATTCTTTTTGTGAAGCTGAGGTGGGTAACCACCATGTGGAGCGTCACTGTGAGTAAGCTTCCCTGCTGCGGCCATTGAGCTGGACAGTGTGTGACTTTAGAACTTACCTCTTAACTTGGACAGCCCTTACGATACACAGCATCAGAAAAAAAAATGCTCTCACTTTTGCACAAATGGAGGCACTCCTGTACTTTTGAGGAGCATGCTGACGTAAGGGGACCATCGCTGGCATTACATCTGCACGTCACTCTGCAAAAACAATCACTCAGCTTTTCACAATACTTACATCACGAGCTTCTTTTGCCCATTATCAGCTTTCCTCTTATATAAAATCTCAAAGAAGCCTACTTCTCCTCCAAAATCTCTACAATTTACTCCACATGGAACATCCTGCTCTCCACCCTCCCTTTCTTCTACCCCATTTACCCCCTCTTGTTCGCTCATCTTCCCCACACGCTGTTCAAGCTTATTGCTATACATGAGAATGATGTCCTACTTGTTACTCCCTCAAACACTTCCTGATCCCAAAGAAACATCTCTCTCATTCAGGGCTCTCTCATTTCTCACTTCTCTGTTCCTTAACTTCTATCTGGCATATGCCCTCAAATTTCAAAACTGCCATTGCCAATTCGAGCCCATGGCAGACTGCCTTGGCTCCTTAACCCACCAAAGACATTTCTGCCTCTCCACACTCCCTTTTCTCCAAGACTCTGTCTAATGTTCAACTGTCTTCTAACTATCATTTGGGTCACTAATCCCCAGGCAAGAGTAAGGACAGGTCGTGACGTATCTCATAAGTTTGATATTGAGCGAGGCACCAGGCAGGGTTGTCCCTTGTCACCTATCCTATTTGCATTGGCTTTAGAGCCCTTAGCTTGTGAGTTGCGACAGCGGATTTTGGACTGGGGTATCCATGCAGACAGGCAGTGGCATGTAATTTCATTGTATGCTGACGATGCATTGGTCTACCTTCGGGGGGAGAGTACTGTATTGCACGAGTTGATGGTATTACTGGATGCACACGCTCAGGCCTCGGGCCTTCGGGTGAACTGGCCCAAATCGGTAGTCTTTCCTCTGAGGGCGATCCCGCCAGACCAGAGACAAGGAATGCCTAGAACTCCACTGAAATGGGCATTCAACACCTTCAAGTACCTGGGTGTGCAGATCTATCATACTAACGCAGATGTCATTGATGGGAACCTGGGTAAAGCAGTGTCCAGAGCTCGAGCGACGTTACCGTTCTGGCGCGGCCTTCCCTTGTCCCCTATGGGGAGAGTGGCCATTGCCAAAATGCTGCTCCTTCCGAGGCTACTTTATTTCTTTACTGCTCTCCCTCACAAACTACCCCGGAGCATATTTAAGGACCTCGAGGTGATGCTGGTGGCGCTCCTATGGGGAGGCTCCAGATCTCGAGTGGCCCTCAGTAAATTGTATCTGCCGCTAGAGGAAGGGGGACTGGGGGCTCCAAATTATGAGCATTATTATGCTGCCGCACAGCTCCAGTGGCCAATGAGGTGGCTAGCGGGCGCCCAGCTCACAGAGATGTCCAGATGGGCATTACCCTTAAGACGTACGGCCATAATGGAATGGTTATCGGGTACTAAAACCCGGACGCAGACGAAACCAGGCAACCTGCTAATGTCTGCAGCCAGACACAGTTGGCTGAGATATGTGATACCCAGTGCCCGGGCAATGCCGTACGCACCCGCGCTACCACTCGAGATTTTACCGAGGACATTTGTTTGTCATAATCGTCCGGAACTGGAATCCTGGGTGGAAATGGGACTGGATACTTGGGGCGACTTATTTGCGGATGCACAACTGCAGAGTCTGGAGGGCTTAATAGAGGACTTTGGAATCGCGCAGGGCTCGTTTATGCTTTATACGCTACTAGCGCATCAATTTCATCAAACATTGGGAGATGTTGAGTCAGAACCGAACCTGTCACAGGTGTTGCAGACATTACTCACGCATGGGAAGTGCACGCATGCAGTGACAGCACTATATTGCTCCTTGAAACCTGGCCCGACTCTCTACTGACAATGCTTCGGGCATATTGGGAATCCGAATTGTCGACTGACATGAGTGACAAGCAGTGGTGGCAGTGTATAGAATACCCTAAAATTGTGTCTACAAATGCTAGATTGAAGTACACGCAATTAAACTATTTACATCATACTTACTTGACGCCGTATAAGCTGTATCACATGTATCCTATGTCTGTAGACATTTGTCCCCGGTGCTTCAGGACGGACGCAAAGTTCTTACATATGGTCTGGACATATCCCTGCCTTGGGGCCTACTGGGGCAAGATCGCGGCGACTTTGGGGGAAGCAACTGATATTATAATCCCCGTACAAGGCCTACATTTCCTACTTGGCGTCACCAAACGTACTGCTGAGAGGAAAAACCTTAATAAATTCCGAGATCTCCCTCTGGTGTTGGCAAAGCGTAGAATAGCAATGGCATGGAAATCCAGTGTGGCTCCGAGCACACGCACATGGTCACTGGATCTTCGCAAAGCATTGGTGGCGGAGCACACGACACGAACGCTGGGTGTACCCCGAGACAGACCGCAGGCCAACCCCATGCACTGGCAGGATTATTTATCTTTCGTGGAAGGCAAATTGAATACGCCTAGCGCCACATTACCCTGATTGGGCATCTTCTACTGGGTATTTTCTGCTAGGTACATATATGAACATGCTGCCACACACCAGCGCGCAAGTCGAGAGGGCCGCCAGACCGGGCAGGCCCAAGCCTGCCCAAGCAAGATTTCTAGCTCTCGCAAACAATGCAACAACGTGATTTATGCTACATCATCCCCTCTGTGCGTCTCTATTTCTCTCCTTTTTCTCCTGCTCTCTCCTGTCTCTCTCTCCCCCTCCCCCTGGCGGACCCACTTCCCCCACTTTTTTCTCTTTCTTTTTTTTCTCTTTCTCTCTCTCTTTCTCCTCTCTTCCCTCAGCCGCCTCTCTCTTTCCTCCTCGCCGCTTCCACTATACCCCCCCCCCTTTTGAGGGGGTCCACATGTAAGCAATCACCTTGGCCCATAGATGACCTGAATCGTATAATGTATATGAGTTACTTGAGATCGTACAGTTTGTATTTGTGTTTCATGAATCGTTTGGTGTGGAATTATGAAGCTGGGAGAAGAGTGTCAATCGATTTGTATTTTTCTTTCAGTTTGTAAAGTGGTTTCAGTGTATGGACGTGCACAATTGTTGGACAGGATTTTCTTTGTCTTCACTCTCTTTGTCACCATATCAAATGTAGCCTGGTTCCCCATCAGACGTTAGAAATAATAACGTTACTGTACTGTTTTGTATGTTAATACTGGCAGTTTGTATTATGCACACATTGTGAAAAACCAATAAAGATGATTTAAAAAAATAAAAACTATCATTTGGGTCACAATCTTACTAACCCTATCTACTCAAAAAAACAAGCCTTCTACTCAACCAAGGATGCCCTTTGTCAAGTGTCAAATTCTTCATCCCAGCACATGATGACTCCTGATCTTTGCTCCTTATTAGTCTCAACCTTTCTGTGGCATTTATTCTGTTGATCATAATGCATTACATTTAAAAAAAAATATTTTGATAGTTTTCTATAACGCGAACATGACTCCTGCGGGTATAAGAGCGCTGTACAAATTTACAGAGATCAGAGACAATAATAACAATAATATCATATTGGAGAAAAAATACAGGATAAGGTAGTACCCAGATACGGGAAGGTATGCTTTACAATGGTCAGAGAGCATAGGAGAGAAACCAATATAAACAAAAGTATCATAGTAAAGAAAACTACAGTTCCCGAATTATTTAAGTTATATACTCATTTCCTTTTATTGAACAAATCATCGGGTTCGTTTACGGAGGCTATGATTTTTCTCATTCATAAAAAAGACACGTATCCTTCTTTCTGCAAGAACTATCGCCCCATATCACTTATCAATATTGACTACTTTACATTTTATTCGCTATTTGCTGCCCATCCTAAGGGAGGCCAACATTTGTTACTGTAGAGCCGCTTTTAATTATCTGCAAACCTTACCCACGATCAAGATCTGCTTCTCCGATGCCACTTATATTGATGGTGCTATTAAGCAGAGGGCTACAGTTCTTATATGATGTTTTATGAATCTTAAGTGGTTTTTATGGATTTTATTTTAATGATAGATCACCGTGTTTTTAATTGTAGTATTGACTGTTCTTAATATGGTTGATTTTGTGCTTAGATAACCCAGGGGGACTTAGCAGACCCCTTATGAGTTTTTCTTTTATGACTCCTTCCAAGGTTTTTCTTCCTTTGGTTTCATCCGAGCTTTGTGGAATTCATTTGACGATTGCTGCTGTATGACTATTTATCTATTGCTATGAACTGCAATGACTATTTTAATGTTTTAATTATACATATTGCTGTGTGAAATTTTATGGTTCAAACGAGCTGAAATAAAGCTGTTTTTTACTGTAAAATATTCGCTAAAGCACTGGCCTTACGCCTTATTAGTTTTATGCCAGATCTAATTCATTGGGAACAATCCGGTTTTGTTCAAAATAGGAATATTACAGTCAATTCACGAGTCTTTTTAAACGTCCGTAGTAAAGCAGCTAAACTTAATCTACTTCCTGGCAGCAGCGGCCTTAGATGCTAAAAAGCCATTTGATCGAGTAGATTGGAAAAATGTAATATACGCTCTCCATTGGCATGGGCTTGGTCCTCAATTTCTTCAACTCATCTCCTTACTGTATTCTTCCCCACGCTCTTCTGTTTTGGTCAGTGGTGTCCAACCTTCCTCTTCACAGGGGCACGCGGCTGGGATGCCTTCTATCACCCATGTTTTTTATACTTTATAAGTTGAAACACTTGGATGCCATCGCTGGCTTTCAGTTGAATAATGTACAGGTTTAATTTACGACCTATGTGGATGATATCCTTCTTTATATCTCTATGCCCGAAATATCACTTCCTTCATTTTTTGAAATCCTTAATGAATACTTGGAAGTCTCTGGTTATAAACTTTTTTTTGTTGGATTGTCTTTATTAATTTTCCAAAAAAGAATACAAAAATAAGAAGCGAAGCATGTGGACTGGGTCATATACCCCTGTACCACAATGTTTTGACAAAATTATGTACGACCGAATACAATAGAAAAGACAAATAAAGGACAGCTGCAACATTAATAAAACGGCACGCAATCATGATCACATTATATTTACATCAGTTTTGGTATTCTGTACCATAAGTATATTATCTCCAACATCATTAACAAGATACATAAAGGAAAAAACAAATGTATAAAGAATAAATAACCTGTTTTATATAATCCGTATAGGTGCCATGCGTGCCTATATTGGAGCTCCCATCAGGGCACCACCAATGTGCTTGTTTATGGATATGCGTCAGGGGGTATGCAAAGGAGGGGGGTGGGCTCTGCGACCTACATGGTTATATATTGCTTTGCTTTCATCCTACCGGGAGTGTGTCAGTGTGGGTAAGAGATATCTGGTACTGATAGATATATCATGCAATCCGAGTAACATTGCAGGAGTACTAAAAATGAAGTACAAGTCATGGTGTGTTGGGATCCATGTCCTGTAGCTTCAGCTCTACGGACGCTAAGTGTTCTTGCCATTGCGTGCGATTTATTATTGTCGCTGTCGGAGGGTGTTGTACAACATTGTCCTGTTGGTTTATGTACTCCGCCATCAGCGATCTGCGAAGATCCAGTAGCCAGGCACGGTTAGCCGGGCCCGTGGATGACTTCCAGGACATAGCCAGTCTGCGCTTGGCCAGTCCCAGTGCCAGATCCAAGAATCTGTTGTGGTGTTTTCTGCGCGCGTTTCGCTTAGTGACTCCAAGGATAAAGTATATCACCTGCGGCGCTACTAGGGACCCTGACATCTCTGTAAGTATGTCGGCTATGCCATTCTAATATGGCCCAAGTCGTGGGCACGATCAGACCATATGTGGAAATGTGGCGTCTGGGGACTGACATCTAGGGCACCTGTCGGCCGAGGTGGGAAACATATGGGACAGCCTGTGTGGAGTTAAATATGTATGGTGGAGGAAATTGAACTGTGTGTATTTCAGTTGGGCGTTAGTTGATATTTGCGTAGGGTAACCTATGCACTGTGCCCATTGTTTATCAGTGAGGTCTGTTTCTAGGACACTATCCCAATATTCCCACAGAGATGCCAATAGGGGAGTAGATTCGGGCCTGAGGGAGCTGTATAACGTAGTAATCGCTCTTTTACCCCGACCATGGGTCAGTAATGTTTGCAAAACCTCGGACGTGTCTGGCTCAGTATACGTGCTTCCCCATTCCTGCTGAATGTGTTGTTTCAGTGTGGTATAAAATAAGAAAGTTCCTGGTGGTAACCTGTAGTCATCCATCAGGTCTTTGAAGTCACATAATTTTGCATCCATATATAAGTCCCCCCACGTGCTAAGACTAGCAGCGCGCCACGCTCCAATCTCCGCTCTCTTGAAACAAACACCCGGGCCCGGCTGCACTTCAAGGGGCAAGTCCGGTGCACACGGCAGCGACCGCCGGTTAGTCAGAACTTATCTCAGCCAACTGTCTCGGGCCGCTAGCATCAGCAGGTTGCCCCCACTTTTTCTGTAGCTGAGTTTTAGTGCCAGTCAGCCACTCGAGTATGGCTGGTCCCTGGAGCCTAACTGCCCAGGGATCAATCTCTGTTAAATTGCTGTTTGAGAGCCATCTCATAGGCCATTGGAGTTGTGCCGCGGCGTAATACAGCTCGTAGTTAGGTGCCCCTAAAACCCCTTTCCGAAAGGGGGAGGTATCATTTCTGGAGAGCTACCCTCGCCCGAGCGCCACCCCAAATTAGTGCTATTAATAATGTCTCCAAATTCTGGAAAAAACTCAGCAGGAGTTTGTAGGGAATAGTTGCAAAGAAATACAGGAGTCTGGGGAGTAGTAGCTCTTGGCAATTGTCACTCTACCCATTGGGGATAGAGGCAATCCAGTCCAAAATGGTAGTGTGGAACGGGCACTGGCCAGAACACTGCCCAGATTGCCCTCTATTAAGTCCATCCTAGAGTGATAAATTTGTACCCCTAAGTATTTGAAAGAATTAAAAGCCCATGTGAATGGCATTTCTGGCAGGCGCGCCCTCAGTGCCATTGATAGGGGCTGAATTGGGAACACCACTGATTTAGTCCAATTTACTTTCAGACCGGACAACAGGGCATGCTCATCCAGAACCCTCATTAAACCCTGAAGGCTTTCGCCTCGTCCCTGCATATAGACCAGCGCGTTGTCCGCATAGAGAGAGACAATGTGCCACTGAGAGTAGGCTTGTATGCCCCAGTCTATGATGTGGCTACGAAGTACGCTCGCCAAGGGTTCCATAGCCAACGCGAAAATAATGGGTGATAGAGGGCACCCTTGACGCATACCGCGCCCTATATTGAAAGATTGGGAGACAATACGTCCTGTCTTTACCCTAGCCTGTGGTTTAGCATATAGAATTTGGACCCAGCAGAGAAAATTAGGGCCTAAGCCAAACTTTGAGAGGACAGTCATTAAGTAATCCCAGCCCAGGGTATCAAAAGCTTTTTCAATATCTAGGGAGGCAATACAGGGTACATCTGCCTCAGTTCTCGCCCATTCCAATCATTTAAAAGCCAGGCGCAAGTTTATCCCAGTGTTTCTCCCTGGGATAAAGCCATTCTGATCACTATGAACTAAAAGCTGTACCACGTCTATTAACCTGTCAGCCAATATTTTGCCTAAAATTTATAGTCGGTATTCAGTAGCGATAGCGGGTGGTAGAAGCCCATTTGTAGTGGAACCCTCCCGGGCTTTGGCAGTACCACTAGTACCGCCTCTCGAAGAGATGGTGGGAGCGTACCGTGCTCGAATGCCTCTCGATACATTGCGCCCAAGCGGGGTGATAGGAGGTCTGTATGTGCCAGATAGAACTCTGAAGGCTAGCCGTCCGCCCCTGGTGCCTTATTTCGTGCTCGTTGTTCAATCGTGTCTGAGATCTCAGTTTCAGTGATGGGGGCCTCCAGTGATTCATACTAGGGCTGTGTTATCTGTGGAACCGTTGCAAGCGACAGGAAATGCTGGTTTGCCTGTGGTGTGTTAGATTCCGCGATTGTATACAGAGAGGCATAGTAATTGTAGAAGGAGTCATTAATCTGTTCCTGAGTGTTCACTAGGTGCCCATCTATAGGGTATACAGCCGTAATGGGGGGTTGTGAGGAGTTGGACCTAAGTAACCACACCAGTGTCCTGCCTGCTTTGTTGCCATCAGCATGTTGTCATGTTAGGTATTGCTTGTAGTCAAGGGCACAAAGTTTATCTTGCATCTCCCGGTAAGCCAGACGGGCCCTAGCCAACACCGGCGCCACCTCCGCGTCAACGGCTCGCAGCAACTAATTTCGGTTTCTTGGTCTCGCAACTCCTTCAGAAGCGACAAGCGAGAGCCATAGATGGCCTTGATCATTGATCCACGCATGACCACCTTAAATGCGTCCCACTCCGAGCTTGTAGAAGTGGCAGTGCCTGCGTTTTCATGGAAATATGAGGTAATAGACTGTGTCATGGTTGCGCGCAATGGTATATCTTTAAGTGCCTCCAAAGGGAGGAGCCATGTAGGAATGCTGGTACTATGTTTGCCCCACGCCAAGTGTATCAGAAGGGGGCTGTGGTCCGACAATGTGCAGGCTAGATATTCCGCATGTGACGTCTTAGATAGGGCTTCTTTCGAACAACAGATTGCGTCTATCCTAGTGTATAAATCGTGTAGTGATGAGTAGTGTGAATAGGTGCACACCATGGGGTGCTTACTGCGCCAAACTTCCCCTAACTGCATGTCCCTAGCCCAATCCTGCATATGTTGTGCCAATCCTATAGATTGTGCCCCCGGTAGTGGTGGGCGTGACCTATCTAATTCCAGGTCGAGCACGCAATTATAGTCGCCTCCCCAGTACATTGGGGCCGTCGGATTGAACACTAAGGATAGGGTCATGGTTTGCAGAAACGCAGCCTGTTCCGAGTTCGGTGCATACAGTGAGACTAGTGTTAAAGGGGAGCCATCCAAGAGTCCCTCCAGAATCATATAGCTGCCCTGCGGGTCTACTCGGGTATGTAATATCTGTAAGGGAGTACCAGGAGCCACCCATATCAAAGCACCCCTAGCATAGCCTGAATATGTGGTCCCCAACACCGTACCCTTCCAATGCTTGTGCACGGATGTGAGGATTTGCTGTGTGAAGTGTGTTTCCTGGAGTAGCGCAATTGTGATTTTATGTCTGCGTAAGTACTGGTACACCTTGTGTCGCTTAGCGCAGCCGGCCAGTCCACGCATGTTCCAGGTGAGCAGTAGATAAGTATTACTTGCAATTTTCGTCTAAAGGGTAGCAAATGAGAGAGAGGCGGTTCCCCTCCCAGAAGAGCTGAAAAACAGATAGGTCGGGACCCCTCCCCAGCAGGTGTGTCCCTGGTAGTGTCATAGCAGCATAAGGTACAATTAATACATTGTGCGTCAATGTAGAATAGACAGGTGATAAAAAATATTTACAAACCCCAACTCCCCACCCCAGGCCAATTTGCCAACAGGCAAAAGGCCATCTGCACTGAAATGCTAACTTAGCCAATATCCAATAACAATCTGGGCAATGCAAAAGAGAATATCTGAGAGAATATTGCAACGAGAAAAGGAATAAAGGAGCAGAGAGAGAAAAGAGCATAACAGTGCTGTATCAGCTACGCATCCATTGTGTAGGGGCGCAGTAAAGCTATGCATTAGTCCACAGGGTGGCCGCCTGGTCTGTAAGTGTCTCCGCCATCTTTGCAGTGACCACGGTAATGTGCAGTGTCAAAAAAGCCTCATGGCGCAGCAGGTCGCAGCAAGTAGAATCCCATTGGCGGCCAGGTGGCTGAGTTCTTTG
Source organism: Calotriton arnoldi (assembly GCA_963921515.1). Taxonomy (NCBI): domain Eukaryota; kingdom Metazoa; phylum Chordata; class Amphibia; order Caudata; family Salamandridae; genus Calotriton; species Calotriton arnoldi. Next base: position 2,052,296 of record CAWUFW010002660.1, on the reverse strand, counting down.
AGGAATGTACTAATGGCCTTTACAGTTCGTCCGCTCTCTGTGGCGTGATAATAGGACCTCCACGCATCAGTGCCAAGTGTTTCGACTCTGTCAGTTGGTATGTATTATCTAGATTAGCATCAGTGTCAGATTCCGATCTGGAGAGAGTCCAGGGTGCGGTGTTGCTCCGCCTGCTTAATAGCTGCTTCTTGTTCCCTTGCCATCTGATCTTTAGTGGGGTACCTAGCCTGCGTCTTATTGATGCCGGCTCGTGTACCCACATTGCTCCCCTGACGGCGACACACCTCCACCCCTGGCGGGGCGCCAGCAAACACATTCTGCTCCACCCAGGCCCAGGCTTCCTCAGGGGAGTGACAGAGGGTGGTTCTTTTATTGTGTTGAATTCGTAGAGTGGCAGGGTGCTGTAACGCGTATTGCACTTCGTGTGTCCGCAGGCAGCGTTTTACATCCATGTAAGAGGATCTGTGACGCTGAACCACCAGAGTGTAGTCGGGGTATATGTGCACAGTGGCATTTTCCACCTGCCAGGGGCGGCGAGCCCGTGTAACCTGCAGGATATCATCCCGGTCCCGGTAGTTGAATAAAGGGCACCCACTGGTCGTAGAGGGGCGCCCGGCCGGGAGGGGCCTCCCGGCACCCTGTATGCGCACTAAACTGAGAAAAAGTTTGAGTGCTTGCCTTTGAGAATATCTTTTGCAAACCATGCCTCCAAATAGAGTTCCATGCTTTGTCCCTCGATTCGTTCCAGCAGCCCAACTATGCGCACGTTGTTCCTGCGTGATCTGCCTTCCTGATCCTCTGCCCTGTTCTTTAAGTAGTCCACCTCTTTTTGGAGCAGTTTGATCTGTTCTGTTGCCGATACCACCGCAGGGAGGAGACTGGCTAATGAAGATTCCATTTCCTCCAGTCGACCCTTCAGCTTCTTGTGATCTTCCCGCAGAAATCCTACATCTACACAAAGCGAGTCTACTTTAGGTCCTAGCGTTGTCTTAATGTCCAGTACTGCCGCCATAAATTCATCATAACGACGGGATAGGTCTGTGTGGTCAGTGGACTTGGGAGTCGTCGTTTGCGTATCTTTGTCCGTGGGAGAGGTCTCAAGTATTCCATCCCCCACTTAGCTCTGTGCCCTATCTGCTCTGGGCTTACCCATTGTGTTGAAGCACTCAGGCATAATTTCGTGTATTCGTGAATACAGTTTGGGGAACCATGGGAGTAGACAAGTTTCTCTCCCCCCTGATGGATGGTAAGTTTCATTTATTTATTTTTTTGTTTTGTTTTGTTTTGACTGATCAGATGCGCACTTGGGGGCAACCCAAGTCCTCGCCGTGCCTTCTGTCGGAGGGGCCGGGAAGTGGAGTTGAGCTGGACCTGCGAGGTGAGTGTAGTCAAACAGGCATTCAATGTATATTCAACTCGTCCGAAGTTGTGCCACTCGTCTGTGGGGGTGTTCCACAGCAGACCGCTACAATTGTGCCTCTTCGTACTCCTGAGCACCTCAACAGATAGCACGCTGCATGTGTCTGGTCCGTGTCGTGATACAGGTCATGGAGATCAGATCCAGCACACGCTTGACGCCCACCAAGCACACTTCTTCATCACATGCGAGAGCTAATTGTGAGTCAAACACATCCAGTGGATTTATAAGCAGTCTGGTAATATTGTCTCCCAGTAGTGGCTGGATATATGTGACTTCAGTATGATAGGCGGTTTGTATAGCCCTGGCTCAAGCGCATGGTCCCTCAGAGTATGAGTGCGCAATGCAGAGTGAAATGGAAGGCCCTGTCTGATTCTTAACAAAGCTCACCGGACACTACGGTGCTTGTTTGGGTGTCCACGCTGTCATGGTGTGGCGCCCTCTGCACTGATGCCCCGATCGCTGCAGGGGAAGACGAGGCCTGATGCGCTGGCGTAGGGGTGTATGAGCGAAGCAGGCCGCCGAGCGCCAATTACGCTGCATTCCACACACCTAAGGCCCACCATGTGTATCAGTGGAGGAGGGCCCGAGGTAGTTATAGAATGCGGGGCGCGTAGCTCTCACCCGGCCGTCCTAGCAATCCTCGCCGGATTTCTTCTGGGGCGGGTATCCACCGCATTCCGCACGGCAGTCACCGCGATCCTTGGTTCCGGGGTTCCAAGCGATGTCGCCGATGTCCGCGGCCGAGATCAGAGGACTGTGTCGGCACCTGCAGGCCCTTGCCGCGCCGTATCGTCGTCCATGTAGCCCCGCCCGCCAGCCGCTAGGGTGATCGGTTGCTGGCTGGCCAGGGGCACTGCGTTGCCTGGTGGTCCCGCGTCACCATTGTGGGATCTAAAACAGGCGGATTGACCAATCTGGAGCACGGTTTTGAGACCGCCGGTAGCCGAGCTCTTTACTACGCGTCCGCACTCGCCGCCATCTTGGCCATGCCCCCCTCTCTGGTTATAAACTTAACATTGAAAAATCTGAAGTGATGCCTGTTGGACTTGGCCCTTTTTGGCAGGTTCACCCCTAAACTTTTTGCCTTGTATGTTAGTGGTTTTAAGTCTCTGGGCACTTTAGCACTGTGGTCCAGTGTAAAGTGCGTGCGCGCTGAGTGCGTGTGGTGAGATTGTCCTGCCCTCCCATAGGAATGCATGGGGGATATGTGTGTCCATGGTAATTCCTGGTGTGAGAGGAGTGCAGGGGCGAGTTTAGTATGTGCGAACTCGTGAGAATAAATGCTGCGCAGTGGTGTGCGCACATTTATTATAACTAGTGTAGAAATGCCACTTCTAGAAGTTGGCATTTCTGTGTGCTCTGTGTCTGCCTGCCTGATGTGAATTGCATGTCTGGCTTGTGAGTGACAGGGGCTGGGAGGTGTGTGTGGCTCCAGGAGGGGCAGGGTGAGTCAGCGCAGGGCTGAATAGGGAGATCTGCACATAGAGTGAGGGGGGGAGTGTCACCTGAGTCTGAATAGGGCTGTGCCTTCCCTCCACAATGCTGGCTCCACCTCCTGTGGTGCGTCTGGTGTCCCTAGCCCCCACCTGACAAAGGAGAGAGGAGCTGAGCAAAACAAAGTGCTCCAGAGCTCCCCTAAACCAGTTGTATCTGGTTCGTCCAAACCCTGCACCTTTACACAAAGGAAAAGGGTGTATAAAAGAAGGGGCTGTGACCCCATGTTTGTTGTTCACTCTTGGTGCGCTGTTCCTGTTCTGTTCCTGACGGAGGGGGCTTGCTGCTGCTGGGGCCCAGGAGGGACCGCCATGGGGGCTGCCTCCCTGCTGGAGGGCCCTGTGTGCTGGCCCCTGGGCCCAGCTATGCCCCTTCCTCTCTAAGGACTTATCCTTCTGCTTTGCCTGGCATCCTCCAGGCCTACAGGACTTTTGCCTGCATCTTGCGCCCTGGGAGCGCTGAAATCCGGCTCCTGGAGGAGCGCTGGAGCTTCGCAGCGCAGAGCTGCATGTTGCCTTGAGGGAATCCCCAGCGTAGGGATTCCCCCAAAATTGCTGTGATCGAGCGGGAGCCCACCCCGCTTTATGATGTTTATTTTTACTGCAGGAGCCCACCCCGCTGTATAGTTTTGATTAAGAGGGAGCCTACCCCTCATTGTGCCAGGAGAAATGAAAACGGCCGCCGCGATCGCGCGGCGACCAGGAAGTCAGGCACGCCTGCCTGGGACATGGGCGGGGCCTGCCAGCCGGCCGGACGTCCGCAAAGCCCGAGCGGGGCTCCCCTGAGCTGAGGGAAGCCCCACGTGTGCTGAAGCGGAAGAGGAGTGCGGCCGGAAGCTGGGCTGCGGGCTGAGGAGGACGGGAGCCTACCCCGCCTCCCCGAGTGCCGATGATGAGTCCCGGGTCCCAGGAGGGGGCCCGGGTGAAGAGGAGTGCGGCGTGGTGAGAGGGGCTCCCGTGACCTGTGGGGAGCCCCGGCCTCGTCGAGAAGTGCTGCCCCGCCGCATGGAGAAGTGGCACCGGTCCCCAGCGCCGAGAGGAGTCCGGGTGAAGCCAGAGAGGAAGTCCGGTGAGTGGAGCCTGGTGGGGAGGGGGTGTGTCGAGGCACGCTATCGGTGCCTGCCCCCGTAGTTGCTCCCCGAGGCACAGAGGTGCCAGAGCCTCCTTGAGTATTCACAGCGGTACCGCCATGGCGGACCGCTGCACCGATGGGGCATATTTGTTTTTAGGGCCCCAGTGGGGGTCCCGAGGGCCAGTGGTGCCCATACCTTCTTCCAATTTGGCCATTTTCCCTACAGCTGCCCCGCTTGCTAGAGGGCAGCTGCAACGTCGAGGGGATGATTCCAGGCCAGAGATCCCAGTGGGGGTCCCCAAATCGGAGCACATTGTCGGTGCTCGTGCTCCTGCCTGTGGGCACATGTGTTTTCAGGGCACAGTCAGTGCCAGTGCCCTTATTTTGATATTTACAGCTGTGCAGCAATTTGTGCCAGCTGCAACGTTTAGGCCCTCACCCTATCTTCCCCAGCTGCCCAGCAAGTAGTGGGCAGCTGCTACGTTTAGGTTTGCGCAGTTGCGCACCCTTGACTTTCGCTGCTTTGGCAGCTCGCCCGGACTCTTGGGACATAGGGCATTTGAGCCACCTTTCTGAGATGGCCAGATGGCCAGGGGGGACTGTTAGATTTATAGGGCGCCAGGCCCTAATGTGATGTGGTGCTAGGAAATGTAATGTATGTAGTATGATTACGCACCCTGTGTTATACCTCTAACTGTGGTTTATGATTATGAGGTTGTTTTGCATATCATGGTTTATGCTAGTGAGATTATGTTTCACTGTGTGATTTACGGCCCTAATGTGATTTATACTTAGGAGGTTAGGGTCTAATGGGTTTAGACTTATGAGAGGATTGCGTAATGTATTTATGCTGGTGAGGTTGGCGCAGAATGTAATTCGCGCCTAATGTGATACTGTGCATAATGTAGTTTATGTTACAGGCTGATGCTAAGTACAGTGGTTACCAGTGATTACTGGTTGTACGTTTATGATGTGTTCTACATTTATTATAAGTGATACGTATACTAAGTTCGCTTTGTGCTGGTTCTGACAGTGGTCCAGTTGGCCCTGTCAGGTGTAAATAATCCCTTGTAAATATGACCCCGTGCCAGGTGGCACGATGTATATTATGTGAGTACTATTCTAATGTGTTTTATGATAATACAAAGGCTATTTTTATATATAACCTTGTGTGGAGTTCCTTTTTGTGGTGTGCCTAGTATGTTGTTGCTGTGGGTGTGTTGCGCAAACGCTTTACACATTGCCTCCGGGATAAGCCTGACTGCTCGTGCCAAGCTACCAAGGGGGTGAGCAGGGGTTATCTTTGGCGTGTAATTCCCTTGCCCTGACTAGAGTGGTGGTCTCTGCCTGGCTTTGGCGCAAGCCTTAGCCAACCAGAGATCCCATTTCTAACAATGCCTTTGAATAAGTTTGGTTTCAAAATGCCTTTCGTTGGAATGGGTTTCACCTGGAACCCTGATAAAATCAAGTGCCTAGGTGTAGTTTACTGCAAAATCCTTAGAGATACCCTGCACTGTAATATGGAAGTTCTACTGGGGAAAATCTCTAAACTGACGCAGAGTTGGTCCCTTCTATTTCTGTCTTGGTGGGGCCACCTGGACACTATTAAAATGATACTTCTTCCAATCATCAAATTTTATCTCATGATGTGACCTATCAAAATCCCGGTAAAGTATTTTACAGCTATTGATAGACTTTTATCAAAATTTTTATAGAACGGTAAATCTTCTCATATTTCTCTACATCGTTTCAAATCATCAAAGTCAATTGGAGTTAACTTTCCAGTTTCTATTGTTATCATAAAGCTTTCTGTATCAAACAATGTAAAATTGCTTTCTTGGCCTTTCAGACAGTCCACCCAAACTATGGTTTAAACTAGATATAGCCTTTATTTCCCCTTTTTCTCATAATCACATTATTCACATGTCACATTTCCCTAAATACAGGGTACCTGCAACTATATCTCCTTCTTGCATTCTCTTCAAGCCCTACTTGGTTGCTCCTCTTCCTTTAGCTGACCAATTTCTCCACAGTTCTATTTGTTATAATAAAAGTCTACTCGTTAATGATAAACCACTATTTTAGCGGACTTGGTTAAACAAAGGTATAATTACTATTTACCAATTGGTTCAACACAATAATTCCATTATTCTATTTTCAACTCTCTCCTTTTCCTTTAATCTTCCTCCGAAGTCTTTTCAACAATATCAAATCTTAGTGTCTCTTTTGTCTTTTGTCGCCCAATATTGCAGTCACTCCAAACCCCTTTTGCTCGGAGTTCTTCCCCACAATTCCCTCGTAGTCATATACTTCAATTCTCCAAGGCCTCAATAATATATAGAACCCTGCTATCCCCTTCCTTAGATAGGCCAAAATCTAAATTAGAACTTTTATGGGAATCAGACTTACATTCTAGTTGGCCTACCACACTCTAGCAGAAGATATGGAAAAAACTTCACTCTACAGCTCGCCCTGCCAACCTCACTCAAATGCTTTAATATTTTTATAGTAGGCTATCCCATACACCTGAATTGTTGTTCAAGTGTAAATTGCTTCAAGGTGACGCTTGCTGGTGGTGCAAGTCTAATCCAAGTACTTACCTCCATATGTTCTTCTTGTGTCCCAAATTGTCACTATTTTGGGAGCAGGTGTGGACTAGGATAGGACATATTACCAATGTTCACTCTCTATTCTCGATTAATGTTTTATTTTTAGGCATCTTAGGTAGTGTCTGGGCTCAGAATCAATCAATCCGTGAACTTCTTGATCCACTTATTGCTATTGCATTGCAGTTAATCACTACTAATTGGAAATCTGTAGATAATATCACATTACAACAGCGGAGGAATTTAGTTTGTCACAATCTCCGTTTAGATCGCTATAATTTACACTCTTCATCTTTGTTGGCAAAACGTAATGAACTGTAGGAACCTTTGGCTAGATACTTGTCTATGCATACTCGCACTCCAATTTAATTATATATTGCCTTTCTTTTCAGCTTTTGGATTGTTAGATGTTGATGATTTATCTTTTTTATTACTATCACTGTTCTTGCTTAGTACATAATGTATTATTTACATGATTTTGTGGTACTATTTGTACAATTTTGTAGCATTTATACTTCAATTTTCTCTTCTTTTCTCTTTCCTTTCCTTTTCCCATCTCTCTCTATTTTTGCTATTTTTCTCCACTTTCCCATATCATTCTATAAAGGGTAAGTTTACCTTTGTCAATCAGACCCTGAGTTTTTGATTGTAAATAGACTATTACACGACTCCTGTTAAAAAATGGCTTGATACATGGTAAAATATAATGAGTTATTCTCTTCACAGTAGCTGAGCTTTAGCTCAAAAGAATGAGTTTCAAGAATGAGCTAATTTCTGAGCATAATTTTAGACCGAGTTTATAAAGGATGAGTTAATTTTTGTAAATAATTTAATGAGCCTCTCCAAAAATTGTGGATTTTAAGCTTATAATAAATGGACATTTATCATTATGAACTATGTTTAATTTGGTGGTCACTGTATAATAAAAGTTGAGCCGTCTGATTAGATTTTGAGGTAACTTATACCTCCCCTTATGTTAGATGTATAACTAGTATGCATGTCAGGAGGGTTACTGACCTTTGAGGGGGTGAGCAGCGTAGAGCCACAGTACTAAAATAACCCTGTCATTTGGATTAAAGGTAGGGATATCAGTGTATGATCCTCATTCTGAGACCTTGCACAGCCCATTTCACTTGACTCTGAACTAGTGCCATTATCTTTTCTCATTCAACAGGTTTGCTGAAAGGAAATCTTAATGCTTCTATGCATTTTAGTCCTGCTCCCAAGATGGAAAATGATAGACTGCAGTTGCATCATTTTGTATGCAGTATCGTGTTTCCTTATTATAAATAATTTTGAACTGCATTAGTTATTCCTATTTTTCAGCATACTGTAACAGAATTTTGACTCTGTTCCTAAAGAATGCTTGAATTGTGTTAACTGTCATCTTCTTTCCATGACAAATGTGTCATGCCCACTGGAGTGGCTATATGCTGCGTCTGTCTGTCTCTTTCAACTTTTCCTTAATTTCCCCTCCCCAGTCATAGATTGGACTCATAACTCTCCTCCCCCTAATTGTGAAATATATTGTGCAGTAATCTATATCTTCCGATCTCATACTTAGCAGGATAGATGTGGTGGAAGCAATGCTAAGTATCTGCAGAAGGAAGGTAGAATAATGTCATCCAAACCAACCCTTTATCCTTCTCACTTACTATCCTGATGCTTAATAATACCCATTGGTAGTTTAAGGCTAGAAGTGTATATTTATCTATGTGTAATTTACGCCTAACAAAGATAATATATGCAGAATATTTGGACCCATTATATAATAACTCATTCTTTGCCTATAATATTTAGAAATTCTTTTGAATTTTTTTTAATATGCCTAAGTTTTGCTTTATAAAAAGTATAGAAATGCTTCCTTGTGTAAACACCTCTGTTTTAGGAGTACTGTGTTATTTGATGCTGGCTTGTGTTTTGGAGTTCCTCACCGGGCATACCAGAGACAGACAACAGTAATCTTCCATGCCTCTGTTATAGCCAGCTTTATTACAGACTAGAGTTGAAGTAATAACACCTAACTGTAGTGGGTTGAGAATGACGGTGGATCTCACTGATGAAACCTGTGAGTCACCATCTGTAACTAGTTGTTACTTACATATTTCTTTGTTTTATCACACTTTAAACACACTACACTGCAGAGTGACATATTTTCTGTCCTGAAGAATGCCTAAGAACCTCAAAGCAAGGTCATGAGTTGGGCAGAAACATGTTGACCACTCTTGAACTGGGGTTCTACTCACCCTTGATCTTTTTAATCTATCCCTTGGAGCCAACCGAATAAAGCTTAGATTCAGCCTACCAAGAGGTAGTTCTAATTCACTTCACACACACATTTAGCACTCTGCACTCTTCACCCATACCATAGTTTTCGCAAGGCCCATAGTGTCTGAAAATACCTTAAGAGCTCCTCTCTATTTCAGAAAGTTGTTGCCCACAACAGGTACCATTGGTCCTGGTGTGAGGAGAGACACAATGATGAACCATGCCACCTAAGGGAGAGGTATTTTTGTGAGTACAGATACACATTTTCCTAATCAAACCACATGTACCTTGCTGTGGTTGTGTTTTAGAGTTGCCAATGACTCGGTCTCTGTTAGAAATGGGATTCCTGGTTGGCTTAGGTATGCATCCAGTCCATGCAGGAACCAACACTCCAGTCAGGGTAAGTAAGACACACTAAACATTTACCTGTGCTCACCCTCTGGTAGCTTGGCACAGAGCAGTCGAGCTAAACTAAAGAGGCAATGTGTAAAGTATTTTTAAAGTGTTTGTGCAACACACACACAGTAACACAATGAATACATCACAAAAAGACTCCACACAGGTTTATAAAAATAGATTATTATATTATAAACAGAACAAGACCAAAATGACAAAAATTCAATGTATAGAAGTTGAGATATTATATTTCAAAAGACTAAATGCAATAAAAGCACTTAAATGCAAGTAGTGCTAAAAAGGTTCCTTTAGGTTGTGCTGGACCGGGGCAAAGTGAAAGTTAGGGACAACCTCATGGAAATGCAGGTCAGCTACAAGACCCAAGGCAGGCCTCTGTGAACAAAGTACCTTTCCTGGTCGCAAGCAAAGAGATGCGTCGATCTTCTCCACGCAGTGAAGGCGATGCGATGCCTCAGTTCGAAGACGGGTGCCGGAGTCGAGAGATGTCGAGTGATGTGCCAGTTTCTGATTGCAGTTGAGGGGATGTTTCGATCACACCAAGCTGCAGCGGTGACACACTCTTGGATGGGTTGATCTCTGGAGGAAATGTGCTGGTTCTGATGCGATGCGCTGATTTTACTCTCACAAATCGGGTTGATGCTCCAGTTCTGCTACCAGCAGACAGGAGATGCGTTGAAATCTGTATTGCAAGTGTCTGGACCACTTCCATTGGGCCAGGCACAGGTGCAAGGGTAGAAAACTTTGATTTCCTTGAGTCTCAAGAACAGGAGGCAAGCCACCAAGCCCTTGGAGATCATTTGGAGTGAAGGCAGAGTCCAGCTCTCCTTCAGCAGAGTCAGAGAGTAGAAGGCAGCAGGGCAACACAAAAGAAAAGTAAGCCTTCTAAGTCTGCAGTCCAAAGATGGGTCCTTTAAGCAGCACAGCAGTCCTTCTGACAGAGGTTCAGTTCAAGATCCTGAAGTGTCAGATTTTAAGGGGTCAGAGACCCAGTACTTACACCCCAAATTGCCTTTAATGTGGGGGTTACTTCAAAGAATCTCTCTGAAGGGCACACGTATCCCTTTCAACCCAGTCCTGTCTGTGGGGCGTAATCAGTCCTTTATGTGGGGACAGGACACAGCCTATTTAAGTGAAGTGTTAGCCTTTCCCTTCCATCCTGCCCAGGCAAGGCCATCAGAATGCAGATGTATGTAGATGGGTACTCAGACACACCTGTCCTTCTGGTGTTGTGGCTGTCTAGAGGGAATGCACAAAGTGCAGCTGTCACCCACTGCAAATGTGTATTGGAGACCGGCTGTCAGGAACACAGAGCAAAAAGTGCAAAGAAATGTCCACTTCCTAAAAGTGGCTTTTCTAAAATAGTAATTTTAAAACCAACTTCACCAGTAAAAAGCATTTATCATTACCATTCCAAACATATGAAACATGAAAAAGCTACTCTTCTTTGATCAGGAATTACAGCTTAAAAGTATATTAAAGAATTCACAATGCTAACCTATGAGAGGAGTAGGCCTTCCAGCAGTGAAAAACTAACTAGGCTGTTTGTCACTATCAGTACATGCAAAACATAAATACATGTCCTACTTTTTACTTACATAGCACTCTGCACTTAGGGCTACCTAGGGCCTACCTTAGGGTGACTTATATGTAATAAAATGGGAGTTTAAGGCTGGGCAAGTAGTTTTAAATGCCAAGTCAAAGTGGCAGTAAAGTGCACACAAAGGCACTGCAGTTGCAGGCTTAAAAGCCTTGGGTATATGGTATACCACCATACAAGGGTCTTACGAGTCAATTAAATATGCCAATCAGGTATATACTAATATGTCTCTTTACATCGAATATGCTACAACGCATTCCATTACAACACGGTCGTTACAATAACCGCGTTGTTACAATACGAACCATTACATCGCAAGTCGTTACAACAACTTGCTGCAGGGGACTTAGGAATAGTATAATTTACTAATCCTACTCCAGTTTGCGCAACAGCAGGGAAGGTGTTGGCTTGTAAATCCAACACCTTCTGCCCCGTACAGCAAGTCGTTGTAACGACTTGCGATGTAATGGTTTGCGTTGTAACAACGCGGTAGTTGTAACGACCGCGTTGTAATGGAATGCGTTGTAGCGCATTCAATGTAAACGATGTCTCCGGGTATATACCAATTACACACATGCTTAGGGAAGAAGCACATGCACTTTAGCACTGATTAACAGTGGTACAGTGCTCAGAGTCCTAGGGCCAACAAAAATATTCAGCAAAACGTGGAGGCAAAATGCAAATAGATTGAGGGAAGACCATCCTAAGGCTGACGGGTCTAACAGTCTTCTTTCATGCCGCAAATTCCTTTAGCTGGTTGACCTGGTACATGGACAACTAGAAACTTTGTTTCCTCTGCCGACTTTCCTGTTTAGGCTTTTTAGGGCAGATTGTTATTCCCTTCGGATAAACCTTTGCAGCAGAGGCTACTCATAGATACCGGTTGTTAGAAATGGGGGTCTCTAGTTGGCAGAGGTAGGTACCTTTGTCCAAAAAGGGACCCTTGCTTCTAGTCAGGGTAAGGGGGATACACACTTTAGATAACCCCTGCTCATCCCCTTGGTAGCTTGGCACGAGCAGACAGGCTTATACCAAAGGCAATGTGTAAAGTATTTGTACCAACACTCACAGTAACACAGTGAAAACACCACAAAAGGACACCACACCAGTTTAGAAAAGTAAAGTATCTTTATCTAAGCTAAACAAGACCAAATCCAACATACACAATTAAAAACATGACTTTAGAAAGGTTATTGCAAAAATAAAGCTTGTAGAAAACAAATAGCACCAACTGGGGCTATTGCGACGTCGTGACAGCAATAAATCCAAAGTACGGCACTGACCACGTGGAGCGCGGTGTCGGGCACGGAGTCACACAGACCCCCAAACAAACAGTACCTTGGAAACAAAGTCTGTGACAATGCACGGCGTCGAGGAAGTGAGGCGTTGGTGCCGATGTCGAGGCCGGCTCCTTGGCTGCCACGGGGGAGGCGGGGCATCGTGTCCACGAGGAGGTGACATGTCATGTTCAGGACAGAGGAAGGCGGTTGCGTCGGCGGTGAGGCGTCGGTTCCGTTGACGATGCGAAGTCGGCGAGTTCGTGGAGTCAACCTCTGCGGTTATCGGCGCTGCAATAACAGGATGCAGGCGCTGGTGATGTTGGAGTTGGTGCGAGTGCTGGCGTCGGGCACGGCCGATAACTGCAGGCATCGGCGGGCATCGAAGGGCGTCAGAGCTGCGGTGCAGGCCAGGCGGCGTGTCGTTCACTTCACGAGCGGTGCCCCGGGCCTCGGTGCAGGTTGCGGCGTCACAGCGGCTTCGCTGACAGCGTCGGGAACAGGTTTTCTTACTTCTCTTAGGTTTCTTCCAGCTCCCAACAGTAGGAACAACCTCCAGAGGCCCCTTTTGTATCACCCAACACAGTCACAGGCACCTCTTGGCAGGTCAGAACTCCCAGCAGGGAAGTTCAGGGGAGCTGGGGTGGAGATCTTTGTGTCCGTGAGACTTCAAAACAGGAGGCAAGCTCTACTCAAGCCCTTGGAGACTTTCCTCAAGCAGGGGACACAGCACACAGCAAAGTCCTTCTCGTTTCCTTGGCAGAAACAGCAACTGCAGGCCAACCCCAGACACACAGCAAGGGCAGTACTTCTCCTCAGTTTCTCCAGCTCTTCTCCTTGGCAAAGGTTCCTCTTGATTCCAGAAGTAGTCTAAAATTCAGGGGTTTTAGGTCTAATACTTATACCCCAAAATGTCTTTGTTCTCTTTGTGCAGGGGGCTCTGAGCCCAGTTCAAACCAGTTCTGGGAGGCACTCTGCAAGTGCACAACAACATCCATTGTCAGTGTGAACCTTGGTTCCAGACACACCACAGGGGGGCGGAGCCAGCATTGTGGAAAGCAGGCACAGCCCTATTCAGGTACAGGTGCTACTCCTTCCACCACTCCAAATGCAGATCAGGCCTATTGAGCCTAGTGCTGACTCATCCAGACTCCTGGAGCCACTGCACCTCCCAGCCACTGTCACTCCAAAGCCAGACAGTCAATCCACAAACAGGCAGAGGCACACAGGATGGTTGAACAAGAAAATAGCCACTTTGTAAAAGTGGTATTTTCAAACACACAATTTAAAAACTCTCTTTACTAAAAGATGTGTTATCAAATTCTGAGTTCAGGGATACCAAACTCCATTTTTCGATCTTATCCCATTGGGAAGATATGCTTGTAAAATGTCACAAAGCATTCCCCATTCTGTCCTATGGGGCAAGATAGCCTTTCAATAGTGAAAAACGAAATTGGCAGTATTTCACTATCAGGAAATGTTACACACACCAGTACATGTTCTACCTTTCACATACAGTGCACCCTGCCCAGGGGGGTATCTTGGGCCTACCATAGGGGTCCCCTATATGTAAGAAAAGGGAAGGTTAGGGCTTGGAAAGTGGGTACACTTGCCAAGTCGACATGGCAGATAACAAACTGTGCACAGGCACCGCGTCGGCAGGCCTGAGACATCTTTTCAGGGCTATTCATGTGGGTGGCACAACCAGTGCTGTAACACTTTTTGCCCTAAGTGGGATGGGTATGCCCAGACGTGGGTCCCTTGCTCACTGTGCCACTGGATTCAAGCTAGCCTGGCTGAAGAAGGGTGACATACCCTGAAACCGGTCCCAGGATGCTTGTTTCCGGTCCAGGGAGGACCTGGCCTGGCAGTTCGGTCTGGACTGTTCCCATGGGGTACAGGGTCAAGACTGATTTGCATATGGCTGGGTCCAAACTGGGGTGGCGTAGTGGGCAAAAGAACAATGGATTTAACCCAGATCTTTTGACTGGGGGAGAATGTTTGCATTGTCAGCATTTCGTCCATCATTTGTTTGCTGTAACACGCAGGCCCACTAGTAGCATTTGATTTACCAGCCCTGGCACACTCAGTGCACTTTACTAGGGACCTACTGGTAAATCAAACATGCCAATCATGGAGAACCAACCACAATAACAATTTACACAGAGAGCATATGCACTTTAGCACTGATCAGCAGTGGTAAAGTGCCCAGAGTCCTATAGCCAACAAACACAGGTCAGAAAAAAAATAGCAGGAAGAAGCAAAACGTTTGGGGATAACCCTGCAAAAAGTGCCATTTGCAACACCGGTAGATTTGACTGCCATTCCTGGTCAGGTGAGGAGGAGGAGAAGTTTTGGTTCGGGGATGAGGATTTGATATGGCATCTATTCTAATACTAAGGGGCCGATTACGATGCCGTAGGAGCCGTTCCTACGGCATCGTAATCTCCTGTTTGGATTAATTTCTGACCGATCCATTTTGATGGAGTCGGTCGGAAATTAATCCAAACAGGATTTCCGAATGGCTTACGACGGGCTCGGAGAGCCCGTCTGCCATTCGGAAAGGGGCCTGTAATCCCAAGGGCGACACAGAAAGGCTGTGGGAATCCGACTTTGGCGGCCTAGGGGGCACCTATGGTGCCCCCTGTTGATCCCTGCACCTTAAGCTGCCTGCCACCGGGTGCAGGGATGAACTGCATCTCAGCTCCTTACAATGAGAGCATGCATTCCGGTCGGAATGCATGCTCCCATTGTAAAGAATAGGATTACGACCGAACAGTGTTCGGTCGCATCCTACTTGCTGGGTTGGGACCGACGACAAGAGTTCGGTCTGACCCAGTTCCCAAATGATGTCGGGCGGACTCAGGTCCGTCTGACATTGTAAACGGGCCCTTAGTGGTGACTGGACAGAGGAGGTCAGTACACTACTACTTCTAATAGAAAGGGGCTCAAGTGAAAGTCATGAATGAGTGGACATTCTTTATGCTTCACTTCATATTTATACTCATAAACTAGAAAGGGTTAGGCCCGTAATCAGTAAGGCTAGGCCTGCTTTACAATCAAACAACTACACGCATGCCAATACTGATATCATTTCATTTATTACCATCAAACACCATGATCACACATTCCAATTGATATGACCATATATTTTATTTTTATTGATTGATATATCATTTTTTTTTTTTAAATCATCAACAACAAAAAAGGGGGAAGAATATATTATTCATCTATTTGAAATTTCAATTTGTCACAAAACATTAAACTACGCAGGGACACAAAAAGTGACATTCATTACAACAATACAAAAAAATCTAACAACAGATCACATAGACAGTACATCAATTCTGATCACCTAATACAAAAGTCTTGATTGCTCAGGTTCTGTAATAATGAAAACAATGTGCGATTTTTGGGAACGAAAAACGCCCTTCAAGCTGGCGTTACAACACCTTGCTTTTATTCTTTCTACAAGGGCAATACCAAACAGTGTGCCTATTGGACTCATTAAAAACAATCACAGTTGTAATTTAAATTAATTCGCACCATGAGCCTCAATGGTAATGCATACATAGAACACTTGTTTGGTGAAAAAACAGTTGACGCATTTCGAACCCTATTATATATCTTTTGGGGTTCTCATCAGGACTCAGAACACACAACGAGCTGAAAAATAACAGAAACACACTTGTATTAGCAAACATCCTCATTTTTGTTCAAATCAAAACTGTCAGCCACCATCCACACCATATTACCTCTTTTCTTCAAATTTGTCCTTTCTTACATTTTCTTTTAAAATTAAGTTTAGCCTTAACTTCACGATGTTCTAAGAAACTAAAAAGAAAGAAGAAAAAAGGCAATCTAATGACCATTTATTGCTCCAAATGTTAAAATCATCTACCCGACTGAACGCACTGAAACTCACTTATAACTGGAAAATCCTTCCCAGCGATCGAATCCATGACAGTGCTTCTTGTTTTCTCATCAAATTCACTGAAAATCAACACAATAGAAACGGTCACTTAAACTTAGCCTGATCTCTCGGTTTTCTTCTCTCGGTTTTCTAGCTATGTAATAATCCGTACTCAACATGCGGCTCGGTTTATTCCTAAACCATGATTAGGGCTCCCGGTTTTATGGTATTTATTTTTTTAGCATTTCCGTCTGTATTTATCCATATTTATTTTTTGCCCACTTTTTCTGTATTTATCCATATTTATTTTGTGTTTTGGGACAAATGAAGTTGTAAAACTGTACATTTCCATATTTATATAATTGATAGACTCCCACTCATTCTTTGATGTCTGTCTGTTTTAGCTATTTAAGATGCCAAATATTAAATAACAAAACATCCACTGGTAAATATTAGCATTATACCACAAATGTATACTGACAAATGGCATTATTTAATGAAATTGCATCCTGTTTTTTAAATTTCCCATGCTGTCCATCTGCTCAGCTGATGGCCTATAATTCATGAAAGACTGCATAGAGTCACTTAAAAGAAACCCAATTTTATGTATTTATCCACTTTAAAAAATAAATGCAGACAGAAAACACATTGTTTTCTGTCTGTATTTATCTGTAAAAATCCGTAAAAACGGAAAACCGGGAGCCTTAACCATGATATAAGATTGCGGCCACCTCCCAAGCTGCATGTATTCTCCACATACCTTCACTTTGAGTGGACACCGGACAGGGCATACAATCTGCGCTGTGGTTTTCTAAAGCATGTTGCCTACCGATATTTAACCCGGTGGTGTTCGGGCAATAACTTCCGGGTCTTACGTCATAATCTTTGACAGAGAAGTTTTTTTGTCTCAAAGTAATTATCTGCGTTCTTTGTCACACCGGAGAAATCCACTTGATTTAAAAAAAGTGAATGAAAACCGATAAATCAAATTGGGAAGGCTTACTTATGTAAACCCAGGAAGTCGATTGGCTCTTGGGATTCTGGGAATTGGAGTTCAAAATTGTAAACTGATTTTCAGCACACTTAGAAGCCCATGAAATTAACCTGGCCTTGTGTTATGCGTCCTTAATCTCCTGCATTGAAATCACGATGTCCAATCCTCTGCACGGGTGAAACTTAAACTTCTGCTATGCTCTCATAACCTATGACGCTTATGAATACCAGAGTCTTGATGAATGTCTGGTCATTTGCACCACTTTTCTATATGACCACATTTGAATGTCATATGTACATCAAGGAAGTGACCTCAAG
The DNA here is from genome assembly GCA_963921515.1 of Calotriton arnoldi. Taxonomy (NCBI): domain Eukaryota; kingdom Metazoa; phylum Chordata; class Amphibia; order Caudata; family Salamandridae; genus Calotriton; species Calotriton arnoldi. Next base: position 2,034,922 of record CAWUFW010002660.1, on the reverse strand, counting down.
ACGTCTTTATAAATTATGCAACTCTGTCATTTCATTCAAACCATCTAAGGCAGTATTGAATTTCACTATTAACAGAGCCACTCTCTGGGTCAATCGTCTCTCTAGCTCACCTCCCCGGGTGTCTGATTCAACTGGTGATATTACAGTCCATCGTAACTCACTATCTAGGTGGTTTTGATTTACCGAATGACTAACCAATGGGGCGGTAAGTACCTTCTTACGAATTCTAGATGTATGTTGAGTAATTTGTTGCTGTACTTTCTGATTTGTTTTGCCGATATACATTTAGCGCTTGGGCACATTATTCCATAAACTACATTTTTTGTCTTGCTGTATGAAAAAAGAATTATGCTTCCATTTGATGTTTTTGCATGTAAGCAGAGCTCCTTCGAGGGTTTGATTGCAGCAAGTACACGTGCCACACCTATGGTGTCCCAGAATTGGTGGTAAATTGAAATGCTCTCGCAATGTGTTTTTGACTGATGGTTTAGGAAGTGATGCATGCACTACTAGATTGCCGACACTCTTCTCTTTTTTTTAGCGCAACCAGTGGTTTTGTAAACGACACGTCTAGATTTTGGATCAAATGCCAAATTTGATTGATGACCTTCTTTAATTGATTGGTCTTTGAACAAAATGCTGTAACACAAACAAGACGTTCTACTTTCGGTTTTTCTCTTTTTTTTAGAAGTTTTTCTCGTGGTGTCTACCACGCTCTTTTCATGGAATGTTTCAATAATTTTTTAGGATAGCCTCGTTCTTTTAATTTATTCAACAGATTTGTTGCATGGAACTAGTAGTCCATTTTGTGGGAGCAATTCCTTTGTATCCTTAAAAATTGGCCGAATGGTAAGTTGTCTCGAAGGCTACGGGGATAATGACTAGAATAATGTAAGGCTTTGTTTCCTGTCTGTCGGTTTTGTGTGAAGTGTAGTCATTAACACTCCATCTGATGCATTTATTTCAACATCCAGGAACATAATTCTTCAAGGGTTGTGATGTACACTGAACTTGATATCTGGAATCCTGTCATTTAGCCAACCATGGAATTGATTAAGTGTGTCGACTTGTCCTGTCCATACAAAGAATATATCGTCGATATATCTAACCCAGTACGAGATTTGATGTTGGAAAGGGTTGTTGTTGAAAATATACTTTTCTTCAAATGTTGCCATATACAGCACTGCTAGCTCCGGTGCAAATGGACAACACATAGCACTCCCCTTAACTTGGAAATAAAAATCATCCCCAAATTTGAAATAGTTTCTTTTGAGGGCAAAGCTTGCCAGGCTCATAATGTTTTGGTCTAGTCTCAAAAGCATTTCAATGGCTGCTAACCCGTCCTCTTGTGGTATCTGTGTGTATAATAACACTAAGTCCAAAGTCACCAATATCTGATTCAACTCTGAGGACTCCTTTGCTTCCATTTTGTTAATAAAATCCATAGTATCTCTTAAGTATGAGGGAACATCTTCCAAAAATGGTTTTAAAAAGAAATCCACATATTTTGATATTGGTTTAAACACCGACTCGCATCCGCACACTATTGGACGGCCTGGAGGTTCTACATCACTTTTATGCACTTTGGGCAGCATATATATCAGTGGAACTCTTGGGTGTTTCTTTGTCAAAAAATCAAATTCTATTGGTCCAATAAAACCTTGGTCAAATCCTTGTTTCAGATTTAGCGATAATTCGCCTTGAATTTCTTGAGTTGGTTCACCTTGGACTTTCCTATAGAACTCAGGACTGCTTATTTGTCTCAATACTTCTTTTTGGTAATCAGCGGTGCCCCAAACCACAATGGCACCCCCTTTATCAGCTGGTTTAATGATTATAGAAGGATCATTTTTAAGCCCGACCAGAATGTAAATTGCATGATGTAAGTAGTGTATTTTCACATTACGCTTCCTATGTAAGATCCCCAAATTTAGGCTTTAATGTCACTTCACGTAGTTATGCAGCATTCACTGTAAAAAATTACAGCAAAGACATAGAAACTACAGAATTCAAGCAGCTGTTATTCATTGTGCTTTTGCTTCTTTGCACTATTTTTTAGTGAGAAATGCATCCTCATGGCAACAATTTGCATAAGGATGCATTTTGCGTTAAAATACACCGCAAAATTAAGGATTTGCATTCCACATAATTATGCATTATTTCACGTAATTTGGCCAACATCTTGCATGATTATGCAAAAGCAAATTACATGAATTTTGCACATCTCTCCTCCTGTTGCTCTTATACGTTGGTTTAGATTCCAACAGCCGTCTTATGCAGAAGATACCCAGGGCATTTTATAGCATACATTTCAGCAGAAGGAAGATGAATGGCAGACAACTCTGTAAAGCTGAATGCCAATAAAACAGATGTGTTAATTTTTGACAGACCCTCCTCCATCTGGTCTTCTCTCTGGTGGCCACCAGAACTGGGCCACCCACATAAATCATCTGTGTCTGCAAGACGTCCCAGTGTTCTCTTTGATTATGCTTTCATTTACCATTCAGATAAACAAATTAAGCTCCACCTGTTTTTATTACCTATCGTTGAAGTGCAATGTTTTGTCTCAGCTTCTCATGGAACATCGCAAATCAGTACTATTGGTGGTGATTTTATGCCACCTCAATTATTGTAATTTACTTTATCTTTGAACTCCCCATAAGCTTTTTGACAGATTTCAGCTTTTACAGAATAGCGCAGCTAGGTTATTGCTTACAATTCCAGCAAATCATTCAATTTTTTAACATCTCTGTAATTTACATTGGTTCCTGATTCAGAAACTACTTACTTTTATGGCACTGTATACTGACTTTATATATAGATTTCTCTGGTTTAGGACTGACTAATATGCACTCTTGTATTTTACTCTATTGGCAAAGACATGCTCTGTGTTCTGCTTCGAGTAGCTTGGATTTATTACCAAAGTGAAAAGATCTTGAGCTGGAGGCCATTCTTTTTTGTGCTTTTCTGAAAACATCTGAAATGATTCACCCCTTGGCATAAAACTGTAATCTAATCACCTTTCCTTTCCTAAACAATTTTAGACTTGGTTAGTCTAACGTGCATCTGTAATAAGTTAAGATTTGATAAATCTGATCCCATCCTTCTTTTAATGTTTCTTTTCTTTAAGCGCCAGGACACCCTTGTTGGGTAGCTGACGTGCTTTACAATTCATTCATTCATTCGTTCACTTGTTCATGCCCAGATTTTCAACACTAATTGCAAGGAAGGGGAAGCCCGCATGATGGATGGCCTGGCAAGGGATCTTCTGCAGAGAGACTTATAGTGGGTGATGAAGCTTCCTTTGTGATGGACCAGGTTTGGGACTTTGTCGGTCACCACCACCTGCATAACTAAAAAAAAGGTTTTTGGCTCAAATGGTTGGAAGAATATTACATAGAAAACCACACGTGGGGGGCATAGTTGACATGGCAGACTCTTTGCAAATAAGTGGTTCTTTTTTAGTTGCTGCTAGTTAAAGGTTGCTGTTTAGCTGTTGATGACTTGAACTATTTGCCTAGACAGCATTTAAAACAAGTGTGCTAAAACTGCAAACATGCATAAAAATGTAGCATATTAATGGATGTTGCACAATTCATTTGTGCTTTCATTCCACGTAATTATTTTAGCTAACCCTGCCACATGATTTTTGCCAACTACTGCGCCAAAATAATTCCAATGGTTTATTAAAACTGTGCTGAGAGATTGTATGCGTGACCAGGCAGCATGTTTCTGGATGCCACACTGAGCATGTGGTTAAGCTTCCTTGCCACCTAGACCACACTGGCATTTCTGTGCCACAGTCATGCAGAGAGGTTCTTCACGAGCTTCAATGAGCAACGCACAAGAAGGGTGGTGGTAGATCCGCGGAGTTCAGTGCTGGGCAAAGGAAGCTAAACTTTGGCTTACTCTTTGTGGGGCAAACCTGTGGCGGTGGTACTGGTCCTTCCAGGTCTCCTGGCCCTTTTCTGTTTCTGCCCTGAAAGGAAGAAAGATCAAGAGGAGACTGGTCATTAGTACAGACAACAGTAAGCACATGTGCATAGTTCCACAAATCTATTTCTTGGGAAACTCTCATTGTCAGCCCTTTCTCCTTTTATCTGAATCTTAACAGAGTTTCTTCCTTGTCCTGCAAATACCTACAAATGTTATTCCTACCCTCCCTATATAGTAGGAGGCTGCAGCCCATGCAGGTGCCAACATGAGAGGGAGGAGGCGCAGTACAGAAAAAAGTAGTACAGCCACCACCACCAATTAAATAATGTTCAGGGGCACAGCTGCCCTGTGCTTGCAAGACGGGGACCCCTCTCCTTCATGTTATTTGTTTATTTATTTATTTGAAAAGTTTTATATAGCGCTGGCTAGACCCGGAGGTATCAGAGCGCTTTACATGAGGTAGGACATTGTTTCAGAACATTGTTACATAGTTACATTAGTTTCTGTAGCGTCGCATAACATAGAAAGGGAAAACAGTATAACATAGTTACATGAGATTATTAAAGCATGGCATAACATAAAGTACTTCAGGGGACACAGAAAGGTCAGGCTGGAAAAGGAGAGGCAGAAAAAGAATCACGGGGAGGAGGCAGGGGAGGGAAAAAATGACACAACGGGGAGACGAGGAAAACAATGTCTGAAGTCCGGCTGGGTAGGTGACGGCCGAGGGGTGAACCAGAGCCAAACTCCTCTATAGCTGAATAGGACAGCTCCACCGGGCATCGGCCAAGGTTGCTCGGGCACCGCGGTACGTCCAGACAATTAAGGTTTCCGCCTGGGGGTCAGGCATGGTGGTATCGATAATTTTGGCTGATAGAGATCGGAAACACTGCTAAGTTTGTAGGGCAACCAAAATCACTCAGAAGTCCGCAAGAGGTTTATGCACAAGGCTGAAGAAGAATCCCGCAGTGTTCTCCCTGTTCTTCTATTAAACGATGACCGGGCAGTGGGCATCATGTTGGGGTCAGGCAGGGCACTACCGTCCCATCTGGAGCAGCCGGTATCTCTCTCCATGCCTCCGGTAGCGCTCTTTCTTATTGCGCTAAACTAATGTTATATGATTCAGTGGGTGAGGACAAAAACAATAAAAAAAAAATATGTAAAATGAAGACAAGTAAACACAGAGGAAGGGAACAAGGCAGCATACTAGGACAGAAAAAGGAAAACATACAAATGGCATGGGAATATGTAGTGGGCTGGCCCCACGTGTTCAGATGACAAAGTAGACGTAGCCAAGATGATTTACTTGTAGTTTATTAAGTCCATAAGTAGAGTAGATACAAAGCTACAGCAAGCCCCACCAGGAGCAGCCTCCTAGCTGCTCAGCCCATCTTCCAACTGACCACACACACACCAGGCTCCCAAGCATTCCACTCACACTAACATTCTACACGGAACACTCACACTGGCTGAGCAGCTAGGTACAGGATGATAGGGAACATGTCAACATGACCTGAGGATACTACATATCCTCTCCCTTTTACCCTGAAAATTAAATATACCCAAACTAAAATAAAAACAACTATAGACAGTAATGTACAAATGATGTAAATAATCCATAAATCCAAGGATGCATGATACAACACATCACGAGAGGGAAAACGGAAGCACGAAGAAGGAAAGAAGAATGAAAGAATAGAAAAACACTATCACCATCCTCCTCCTTTAATAGTAAACAAAGAAAAGATAAAAAGTGTAAAATGAACTCACAAGAAACAAGTGAGCAAGACACAAGAGTAAAGGGGGAAAACGTACCCAAAGACTCAAACAGTGGGTGAACAGCACCCAACGAAATACTCATCAAGTAAGGAGAACGTGGCGAATAGAAAGACGCCACCCTTAATGTGAGGGACACTGACCCAAAACAGAAACAGTGTAACACGTAGTGTTGCATGGGACTTACACCCAAGTAAAACAGATAGCGTTGCATAGGACTGACACCCAAGAACTTGTGGAGCAAAAGCAGCACAGTGTGGCACATGCACACATAACGTCAAGGTGAAGCACAGGGTGACTTACACACACACATGACGGCGTAAATATACATGGTGAGGCGCGGGGCGACTTACACACACATGACAACGTTGCATGGGACTGACACCCAAAGACATGCGCAGCACGAGAACAACACAGGTGCAGCACAGGGTGGCACACGCACACATTACGTCGAGGTGAAGCACAGGGTGACTTACACACACTACATTACGACGTAAAAACACAAGGTGAAGCGCAAAGCGGCTTACACACTGGACACAACATGACGTTAAAACGTGTAAGTGGGACTAACACCCAAAACACACATCCAAAAGAAAGGATGTACATCAAACCCAAGTATTGTGAGGGATGACGTAAAAAGAGATATGTCCAACATGGTACAAGGACCAATGACTTGGAAATGGGGCTAACACCCATACCAAAAATAACAAAGCAGCTAAGTAACCCCACATGTAAGGATACAAAGGCTTAGCAAACGTAAAGGAGAGAAATGGGACAGTAACCCACTCCCACCCCAATGATAGGGATAAAAACATCTGAGACGTGAATGAGCGTGAAAAAGAGACATGGGACAAGGACCCACTCCCATCCCAATGATAGGGATAAAAACATCTGAAACCTGAAAATACATGAAAAAGGGACATAGGACTAGAACCCACTCCCATCCCTTAACAGGAATACAACATCTGAAAAGAGAAGAAGGATAAATACATTCATGAATGGACTTCACATGAGCATACAAAATTATGCAGACTCTGTGTGCGGGCATAGTATAGACAACCAATGCAAAGACGCACACCAACTGTAAACTGCAAAACAGACAACAGCGCCGGTGAGCGACTTCTCACCCGAGAACCTCATTACAAGGCAGACTCAGCTGACTCGAAAAACATAGTATCACTACATGAACAAGTCCACTAAGGTGTGCAGCAGAAATGCAAACAGCCTCAAAACAAAGATGACTCTTCAAAAGTACAAAAGAGATGACGATGCAGAGTGCCAACATCCAATCGTAGATGGACCAAATTTGTACAGATAGGTTATGATGTAAAACTTCTTTGAAGAAAAAAAAGAGTACCTTCTCTATGGTGTAAAAACACCTCTGCCACACAGTCCAGGAAAGCGGAAAAACGAAATGTCTGCCACACAATCCACAGTCATAAGGACTCCGACATCACCACACCAACCTACTCCTCAGATACCAATGCATAAGAGGATTCCTCGCGTTGTCCCAAACATCAGTTGCCATCACCGGAACTCCACACGAGGTAGGCAAAAGGTGCAGTCTAAAAGCGGTGCAATGCCAAACACGAGATGGCGGCACGCTTCTTGACGCCGTGCCGGGTGGCTTGCAGTGAAAGCGTGCTGCACAACGTTGCACAGCAGCAGGCTGTGGCGCGAAGAGTAAAGACGTCACAGTGAATCCATGACCGGCAGAAGGACGAAGGTATGTGTGCACGAGCTGTATTTGAATTTTAAAGCGCAGTGCAACTGTCCTTTTTTCTTCATACTGGCCTCAAAGTATAGAAGCGAAAAAAATACATTTTTAAACGATTCTTAATCTGTAAATTTCCACCATTACGGCCCAATCTTGCAGCAGGCAGGGAGACACAGCGGTTGAACTGACAAGCTGACAAAATAAATGTGCCTTCCCAAATCCAATTTTATAACAATGAAAGTCCCGCATTTGTTGAATAACACGAGCGTGCCCTCATTAACATCCTGAACAGACACATGTGTGCTTACATCTGATCCAACGTCGACATAGAGGCAGCATCAAAGGCAAACTCCCACTTCTTTGAAAATGTCTTAAAGCACGACGAATGCACACACACAAAGCAGGTTTTAAAGTCAGCAGCATTTCCTTTGTGCACACAAAGTAGCACACGATGATCTTGAACCAAAATGCCAATCGCCAAAAAAAACATTTAACCCTCACTGGGGGCAGAAACACAGGCAGCCACAGATTACCTTACTTGAAGAGGCACTGTTGTGGAGCAGTAGACTTTTGTTGTGGCACTGTAGACGTTTGATGTGGCACTGTAGCCATTTGTAGTAGCATAGGATCTTTAACAAGATGATGTAGAGATGGAAACACAGCATGCCTGGGCTGGGCTGTCCGGTGTAGTGGACACTGGTGGGGCTGCGAGGCGTGCTTGACTGGTTTCTTGCTTGACTGGTTTCTTTTCCTTGAAAAAGTTACTTTATTCTTGTTGCTCTTGTTGCTCTTCATCGGTACACCTAGTAGCTTCTTTCATACACGTAGTCCTGTTGTACTCCACATCCTTAGTTGGCACCAACTACCTTCAATGCGTGAGATTAGCTCCAGATCGTCACCATAAATATAGTGGGCTGGCCCCACGTGTTCAGATGACAAAGTAGACGTAGCCGAGATGATTTACTTGTAGTTTATTAAGTCCATAAGTAGAGTAGATACAAAGCTACAGCAAGCCCCACCAGGAGCAGCCTCCTAGCTGCTCAGCCCATCTTCCAACTGACCACACACACACCAGGCTCCCAAGCATTCGACTCACACTAACATTCTACACTGAACACTCACACTGGCTGAGCAGTTAGAGCTAGAGTAGGATGAGTGGGATGGTAGTAGTCCAGGCAGGAAGAAGAAGGCAATAGTGAATGTGACACACCCTAGTCCAAACGAGGCTGCCTCAACCACATCGCTCACCACATAGACCATGCCAGGTATTTTTAGTGTAAAGTGTATCTTCCTGTCTTTTTTTTACACAGTGTACCACAAGCTGAGCGTGGCAACTCGCGTAATTTACGCACAATACTGCATAATTTTTGGGTGATTTTACAAAATTCCCTGAAAAGCATGACACTTTTTTTTCAGGATTGTCACAGAGCGGGCCTGTGGCCGCTCACCACTTCACGTTATGGGCATTTTTGCAGCATACACAATGGCCTTCAAGTTGCTGACCTTCAAGATAGGCCTTCAAGCTTCAATGGCAGAACTAGGCAGCACCTAACGAGATGACTTAATTGTTTAACATTATTCTTTCAGACCATTTATAATAATTTAACATAAAGTCTAACTGTGGCCTATGTTACATCTAACTGGTTTTGGCATCTTTACCAATACTGCCTCAATTGCATTGTTATTTATTTTCTACTGGTGTGGGTGTACATGTTGAAAGAGAGACCAAGAACACACCAATCGTCCCCATCCTACCACAATTGACTTGTTATTATGCAAACCCCACAGCTTTTCCTGCAAACAGTTGTGAAAAGCAAATTGTTTTCAAGGGGCAATATATGATGGACATGCAGCACAGTATTCATTCAGCACTTACACTAAGGAAGAGATGTGACTCGTGATCAGGCTCTGTTGGGACCACCCCTCCTTGGCTCTGTTAGACATCCAAGCCGTTTGCTTTGGTTTTCCACCTTCTTCTGCCTCATTCCATCAGCCAACTTGCTGAATTGACCATTGGGCGTGTCTTCGCTCATTCAGCTCTGTGATGTGGCCTTGGCCACATGCTTAGCATGATACAAATAAATATGCACCACATGCAAACATTGTAATACTACTGCAAACATTACATAGTGACCAGGCACCCAAGCTATTTAAATGCTTTGCCAGTAATTCTCTCAATCATAGGATTTTGTAATCAGTCTTTTAAACGAGTGACCTAGCATGGTATGACTGGTTAGTAGCACTAAAAGCCTCACATATATTCAGTTTGTGCAGCAAGTGCGTGTGTTCAGCTTGCTTCAAATAATGTGAATGAGTCACGAAAATGTTGCTGTGAGTAGGTGTGACTTATATTTGCAGTACTCCTGAGTTAGTCCAGGAATTCAGGAGTAAGTCCGGAGTACTTCAAGCTAGCCGCACAAAATCTTAAAGAATCAGGTCCGTTGTGATTTACCTAATATGGTGCCGAAATTAGCTCCTTAGGGCTGCAAAATTATTACCACTGCAAAGGCGCAGGCACCATTTTTTTCAACATATAAAATGCATTAAGAAAAAAACTTTCAAGGCTAAATGACTTGTAAGCATCCAGGAATGCACTGTCTGAACCTTGGCACAAATTGTACCTTCACCTTTCCTAACAGCTGTCCACCTGCCTTAGCAGCTGACGGTTTCACTTCTGATTTCTTATTTTAAGTGGCAGTTCTTGAATCTTTCCAAACGTACTGACCCGTCAAATCCCCGTCTGACATAAATTTAAACGAACAAACTCTTTTATCTTTTTTTGCTTGCGATCTGTCTCCTTTGGTTGCACTGTTGATGTATAAAAAGACGGAGAGGGGAAGTGAAGGTCGGCTTGAAAAGCTAAAAGTCAGTTAAAAAAGAGCTTTGACAATTACGGCTGTTTTAAACCTGCATTGAGCAGGGTGAACTCAGTTGTGGCAAACGCGGCCGTCTGCATCCATCTTCCTTTTAACCTCACGGGTGATTGGAGGACGGGGGGAGGTGGGGGCGTCTCCTCCATGTGACTTCTTAAGCAGCAAGGTCAGCGAACCAACAGATATGTCTCTCGAGGAAAGAGCGACAGAGGTCAAAGCCCTGCAAAGCGAAACAATTTCCCGGAGAATGGGCTATTTCTTGGAATTCCGGGCCCTGCGGCCATTTTATGGGTTACAGTGGTCGCCGAGCCTCTATGTTAAGCAGATTCCGCCTTCTACATGCTCCATTGGATTTTATCAATGCATTTCAGTCTGTTGCGCAAGCAATTAGCTGTGAGTTTATTTTGTTTTTATGCGACATTTTGAAGTTCACAGTTCTATTTTTAGGTACCTTTGACAACTGCACCTTCTGAGCCACCTATGATTATTCTATTAATACTTATCTGTTATGTTTTCACTGTGCTTCAGCGTTGTAAAAAACACGGCAGTACAATATTGTTTTGATTTTTTTTTTTTTAACACCAAGCAGAGAAGGGGGGGGGGGGTGTGTTTTAAGGTTTTAACAGACAGCCTAAATTAATTCCAATCTGTGAAAAACGAGGGATATGCTTTCTGGTTATTTGGACCAATGTAATATGATAAAACAGATGCCAAATCAATTTGCACTGGTACGTTTTCAGAAGTTCAGTGCTCGCTCCAGTGTTTGCTCACCACATCCTACTTGCATGTTACCATCACCACGCATCCTGTGCAGTGTTTGCCAAGGCAATGGAGGCTTACCTCACATGTGGCATCAAACTCTATGCTGCTTAGATTCTGGGAATTTCTGAGCACTGCTGGGGAGTTTCCTCCATTATCGTTGTTCGAGGCCTGCGGTCTCTGAAGTTCCTTATGTCCCCGGGGTCCCAGCCGGCTCCCCGCCTCCTGCGGGAGCCGGCATTGCTTTTGGACAAGGGGAGCTGCTGACATGCAGCAGCAGCTCCCCTTGTCCAAAAGCAATTCTGCTTTGCTTCATGGAAGCGAGAGCAGGAAGAGAGCAGGTTTCCTGCTCTCGCTTCCATGAAGCGAAGCAGTCTTTGCAATGACAGGACGCCCGCTTCCGCCCTGTCATTGCAAACTGCAATGTCCCGGGGGTGGGCACCCCGGGACATTGCTGGAGCCGGCCCTGGGGGGTGGCGGTCCCCAGGGCCATTGAGGGCTCCACGAGGGGGGTTGCGCAGCTCCCCTCCAACAGATTTAAAGCCCCGGGGAGGTGGTAATCCCTGGGGCAGGGGGTCCACTACGGACTCCCGTATTTAATTGAGTCAATGCCCCGGGGAGGTTGTGGTCCCCGGGGCAGTGTGGGGGGGCAGAAGCCCCCCCACACTTTTATTTCCATTGAAGCCCCGGGGAGGTGGGGGTCACCGGAGCTTGGGAGTGAGCCCACACATAATTATACAGATGACCCGGGAGGTGGTGGTCCCCGGGGCAGCATGGGGGCAGGAGCCCCCCCATGCATAATTTATACAAGCCCCAGGGAGGTGGCGGTCCCTAGGGCTGCGGGGGGGCCGCGTGCCCCCCGCATAATATTAATCATGCCCCGGGGAGGTGGCGGTCCCTGGGGCTGCGGGTCCCCCGTGGGCCCCTGCATATATTTTACTTATTGCCCCCGGGACCTGGCCCACCCAGGGGCTTATTAAAACGAAGCGCTGGACACCGCGCTTCGTTTTTTTTCTCGCTGCGGGATTCGCGCACCTAGCGCGAATCCCGCCGATTTTGTTTTTAAAAAAAATGCTTTTTTTGGCCTAGGGGGTCAGGGTGTTTCTACCCTGCCCCCCTTTTTTTTTTTTTTTTAACCATTTTCTCCCCTTTTTTCTTGTGACTCGGTTTTACAGAGTCACAAGATGGCTGCCAACACTTCTTGGTTTGGAGTGTTGACAGCCAATGAAAATGAAGCTCGTGATCGGGAGGGTTCGCGGATCCACCGCGGTCACCAGATAGCAATATTTTTTTTATTTTTGAATTTCTCAGGAACTACTGAACGGATTTACACCACTTGGAAAAAAACGCTTTCCGAACCAAGACCTACCTTTTTGCCAAATTTTGTGTAATTCCGTTCGGCAGTTCGGGCTGTAACTTTGGTTAAAGTTTCCTATGAAAATTAACATGGAGAAAACACACTTAGGGACCCCCCTTTTTTCTCGGCCCCCACTCGACGAATCACCCCGAAACTATCAAGACAGGAGCTGGCCTGAGCGAACCATTAGTTTTGAAAATTTTGCAAAGATTCATCAAACGGCACCAAAGATATTGGCAAAAGAACAAAAGCTTTTACTATGGAAACTAGGTCCTAACTATAACTACCTACTGGCGACCGCCAGTAGGTAATATATATATATATTTTCAAAACCCACAACACTCTCCAGACCTCCTCTTCGGCGAAAAGAGAGTAACAGACCCGTGGCTAAATGGCAAGTTGTCTTTTTATTTCTCCTTACTCCTCACGATGACGCGTTTCGAGCATCCAGTGCCCTTGATCACATCATATATATATACATATGAAGTTGCTCACAACATTAAGGGTGCCACACACGGCGTGTTATTTTCATTCTTTATTGCAGGACTCGCAGGGCAAAAAACATCGCTTTTCCAGCATTAAAGTGTGCCAAAAGTTCCTTACGCGTTTCGGGCGTAACTTCGCCCTTGGTCTCAGGAATGGCTCAATGGGGATGAAGCAGCAATGAGTGACATCGCACTCGCGGTGAATTTATAGTTCCCGCCCCAATGGGCATGTGCGTTTGATGCATGTTGGTCTTTGAAGCTCCATTCTACGTTTGAATCCCAAATGGGTGCTGCAACGTGTTCTCCTAAATTCAAATTTCATACCACAGTGGGTTGCTGTGAACTGCCAAAGTTGTTGCTCCGCTTGTTCTCATGTCCATGCAATTCAACACGCTGTTCCAAGTGCGCCGTATCAGTTAAGGCGCTGGAGCCGCACAGTCAGCAGCGGGGCACCCTCCCGACCAGAGCAGGCCGTGATATATCCATATGAAGTTGCTCACAACATTAAGGGTGCCACACATGTTGTGTTATTTTCATTCTTTATTGCAGGACTCGCGGGGCAAAAAACATCACTTTTCCAGCATTAAAGTGTGCCAAAAGTTCCTTGCGCGTTTCGGGAGTACCTTCGCCCTTGGTCTCAGGAATGGCTCAATGGAGATGAAGCAGCAATGAGTGACATCGCACTCGCGATGAATTTATAGTTCCCGCCCCAATGGGCGTGTGCATTTGATGCATGTTGGTCTTTGAAGTTCCATTCTACGTTTGAATCCCAAATGGGTGCTGCAACGTGTTCTCCTAAATCCAAATTTCATACTACAGTGGGTTGCTGTGAACTGCCAAAGTTGTTGCTCCGCTTGTTTTCATGTCCATGCAATTCAACACGCTGTTCCAAGTGCGCCGTATCAGTTAAGACGCTGGAGCCGCACAGTCAGCAGCGGGGCACCCTCCCGACCAGAGCAGGCAGCGATATATCCATATATATATCGCCTCCACAATACCTCTTCATCGTCACAACAAGATCGAGGCAGACAGATATATATATATAAATATATATATATAACATCTCCATTAAGGTTGACCCCCATGGATAATGGGGAGCCCGTGAGACCGGCACTGAAGAAAGCCATTTGAGGCTGAAACAGGTCTGCCAAGCGTTTCATGGACTGCTTTCATCACGCGCAAGAAAATCATTAAAGCCACTTTTCATCCTGGAGCTGTGTCGTGCTCTCTTTTTGGTGTAACTTGGGAAAGAGCCTGTGTATATATATATATATATATATATATATATATATATATATATATATATATATATATATATATATATATATATATTCACTGAAAAAACCAAAGGTTTCAGGCACGTTATAGTTAGAGATTAGCATTTAAAAAACCTTAGAAATTCACTGAAAAAACCTTAGGTTTTAGGGAAAGTTATAGTTAGTTGGACATTTCCCTCGTACAAAACCAGAGAAATTCCCCCGTTATAGTTAGTTCAGCTAACTATAACTCGCGCCCCCGCAATGCACTGCTGATGACGTCACATATTACATCACTCATGACATGGTCAGTGATATCACTGATGACATCACTGATGACATCTCAAATGACATCACTGATGACATCATCCATGTGATTATTTGATGCATCTTCTCACACCCTAATATAACCTTTGATACACCCACTCTAAATTACAGACTGCCATTCTCAAAACCATAGACACTCCAACACCAATAACTACATACCCACTCACTGATTCTTAGGTCTACACACATATCCACTCACTCACCCATACAGTCACTCATACTTACGGTCACTCAGTACAGGACTATCATATGCACTCATACACCTATATAGACACTCACACACCGCCACTCATCCATAGAGGTACTCACACACCTAGTCAGTCATGCAAATAATTAATCACACTGCCATTTACTCACCTATACAGTTATACACACACCAGCTCCCTTACTCATACAAATACTAGCACATTCTTACGCTCTTATACAATCACTGATACAAGCACACACTCATCCATACAGCCACTCTCACAATCACACACTCTCACTTATAGCCATTTATATACTCCAACACACATATATACTGCCTTTCACATATGTAGTTACTCACACATGTACCACTGAGATATACATTCAATCACTAACACACCCATACACACTCACTAACACACCCATACACACACTCACCCACCCATACAGTCCATCACAGATGCACTCTTGAAACCATGCACCCAGTGAATCACCAACTCACACATCTATGCACAGAGTCACACACACCCCACCCACACAAACACTCAGGCACCCATACAGATACTCAGACAACCAATCAATAACCCATATAGACACTCATGTAGCTATTCACAAACCCATGCAGCCGCTTACACACCAACAGACAGACGGATACAGACATTCACACAGTTTAGTCACTAACCCATGCATTCAGTAAGATACGTTTAATCACTCACTTATAGAGTCAGTCATGCACCTACTAAATCATCCATTCAGACACTTATACACCCACTCATTCTTCAATACGCCTTTCCCTATATATATTAAACATATTTAAACTTTACAGAAACACACAGTCACTGGATGATGTCATCAGTGATGTCATTTGAGATGTCATTTGAGATGTCATCAGTGATGTCATCAGTGATGTCACTGACCATGTCATGAGTGATGTAATATGTAACGTCATCAGCAGTGCATTGCGGGGGCGCGAGTTATAGTTAGCTGAACTAACTATAACGGGGGAATTTCTCTGGTTTTGTACGAGTGAAATGTCTAACTAACTATAACTTTCCCTAAAACCTAAGGTTTTTTCAGTGAATTTCTAAGGTTTTTTAAATGCTAATTTCTAACTATAACGTGCCTGAAACCTATGGTTTTTTCAGTGAATATGTATATATATAGGCCAAGGTGTATTGAAGAATGAGTGGGTGTATAAGTGTCTGAATGGATGATTTAGTAGGTGCGTTACTGACTGTATAAGTGAGTGATTAAATGTGTCTTACTGAATGCATGGGTTAGTGACTGATACAGACATTCACACAGTTTAGTTTGTCAGTTGGGGTGTAAGCGGTTGCATGGGTTGGTGAGTAGCTAAATGAGGGTCTATATGGGCTATTGATTGGTTGTCTGAGTATCTGTAAGGGTGCCTGAGTGTCTGTGTGCTGTGACTCTGTGCATAGATGTGTGAGTGGGTGATTCACTGGGTGTATGGGTTCAAGAGTGCATCTGTGAAGGGCTGTATGGGTGGGTGAGTGTGTGTATGGGTATGTTGGTGAGTGAATGGATGCCTCAGTGGTACATGTGTGAGTAACTGCATATGTTAAAGGCAGTATATGTGAGTGTTGGAGTATATAAATGACTATATGTGAGAGTGAGTGATTGTGAGAGTGGCTGTATGGATGAGTGTGTGCTTGTATTAGTTATTGTATAAGAGTGTAAGTATGTGTTAGTATATCTTTGAATAAATGAGGTGGTGTGTGTATAACGGTATAGGTGAGTAAATGGGAGTGTGACTGATTCTTTGCATGACTGACTAGGTGTGTGAGTAACTCTATGTATGAGTGGCGGTGTGTGAGTGTCTGTATAGATATGTGAGTGCATATGATAGTGCCGTATTGATGGTTGACTGCATGTATGAGTGACTGTATGGGTGAATGAGTGGATGTGTGTGTAGACCTAGGAATTAGTGAGTGGGTATGTACTAACTGGTATTGGTGTGTCTATGGTTTCGAAAATGGTAGTCTGTATTTTAGAGTGGGTGTATCAAAGGTTATATTAGGGTATGAGGAGGTGCATCAGATTATCACGTGGATGATGTCATCAGTGATGTCATCAGTGATGTCACTGACCATGTCATGAATGATGTAATATGTGACGTCATCAGCAGTGCATTGCGGGGGCACGAGTTATAGTTAACTGAACGAACTATAACGGCCGAATGTCTCTGGTTTTGTACGAGTAAAATGTCCAACTAACTATAACGTCCCTGAAACCTGTGGTTTTTTCAGTGATATATATATATATTACCTACTGGCAGTCACTATCATTATCGCCAGTAGGTAGTTATAATTAGGACCTAGTTTCCAGAACCGCTGCTGTCAGGAGCCCGGCAACCAAAAGGGTGTGGACTATACAAGTCCAAGGTGCCCTGTCATATGAGGGACACCTACGGGAGGACCGAGAATGACATCAAGCAGCAGGCGAGGGAGATGGGCATAGCTAAGAATAGGAGGTGACTGGATCAGCGGCAAAATAATAAGAAAATAGTGAAAGGCAAAAGTAATAACTTACCCGGAATTGGGTAACAGACAATAATGAATATTTACAATGCATTGTGGGATATTGATGCCTTCACGTTCTTCACATATGTCCCGGATGTTGGAGTTGCCGTTCAGTGATTGGTTCACAGTCCCACCAATTAAAGATATATAAATGATTTAAACATCTCAAAGCTGTGCTCATTCATTTGATTTTATGCACTGACGAAGGCCGATGTCGAAATGCATTTGCATGAAGAAATCAAGTAATTTCCCCGCGAGTGCTCTGATTTGGGAGTTGTTGTGTAACAAAGGTGGGAGCACCCCCCGCCACTGAAGCACCCGCCAAGTGTTCGACTGCCAGGGTGGATCGTATGAAGCTGTTTGTGTTGGCGAGTCTGAACCACTGCTGTCAGGAGCCCGGTAACTAAAAGGGTGTTGACTATACAAGTCCAAGATGCCCTGCCATATGAGGGACACCTACGGGAGGACCGAGAATGACATCAAGCAACAGGCGAGGGAGATGGGCACAGCTAAGAATAGAAGGTGACTGGAACAGCGGCAAAATAATAAGAAAAATAGTGAAAGGCAAAAGTAATAACTTACCCGGAATTGGGTAATGGACAATAATGAATATTTACAATGCATTGTGGGATATTGATGCCTTCACGTTCTTCACATATGTCCCGGATGTTGGAGTTGCCGTTCAGTGATTGCTTCACAGTCCCACCAATTAAAGATATATAAATGATTTAAACATCTCAAAGCTGTGCTCATTCATTTGATTTTATGCACTGACGAAGGCCGATGTCGAAATGCATTTGCATGAAGAAATCAAGTAATTTCCCCGCGAGTGCTCTGATTTGGGAGTTGTTTTGTAACAAAGGCGGGAGCACCCCCCGCCACTGAAGCACCCGCCAAGTGTTCGACTGCCAGGGTGGATCGTATGAAGCTGTTTGTGTTGGCGAGTCTGAACCACTGCTGTCAGGAGCCCGGCAACTAAAAGGGTGTTGACTATACAAGTCCAAGATGCCCTGCCATATGAGGGACACCTACGGGAGGACCGAGAATGACATCAAGCAACAGGCGAGGGAGATGGGCACAGCTAAGAATAGGAGGTGACTGGAACAGCGGCAAAATAATAAGAAAAATAGTGAAAGGCAAAAGTAATAACTTACCCGGAATTGGGTAATGGACAATAATGAATATTTACAATGCATTGTGGGATATTGATGCCTTCACGTTCTTCACATATGTCCCGGATGTTGGAGTTGCCGTTCAGTGATTGCTTCACAGTCCCACCAATTAAAGATATATAAAGGATTTAAACATCGCAAAGCTGTGCTCATTCATTTGATTTTATGCACTGACGAAGGCCGATGCCGAAATGCATTTGCATGAAGAAATCAAGTAATTTCCCCGCGAGTGCTCTGCGTTTGGGAGTTGTTGTGTAACAAAGGCGGGGGCACCCCCGCCACTGAAGCACCCGCCAAGTGTTCGACTGCCAGGGTGGATCGTATGAAGCTATATATATATATATATATTCACTGAAAAAACCATAGGTTTTAGGGAAAGTTATAGTTAGTTGGACATTTCACTCGTACAAAACCATAGAAATTCCCCCGTTATAGTTAGTTCAGCTAACTATAACTCGCGCCCACAATGCACTGCTGATGACGTCACATATTACATCACTCATGACATGGTCAGTGACATCACTGATGACATCACTGATGACATCTCAAATGACATCACTGATGACATCATCCAGTGACTGTGTGTTTCTGTAAAGTTTAAATATGTTTAATATATATAGGGAAAGGCGTATTGAAGAATGAGTGGGTGTATAAGTTTCTGAATGGATGATTTAGTAGGTGCGTGACTGAGTCTATAAGTGAGTGATTAAACGTATCTTACTGATGCATGGGTTAGTGACTAAACTGTGTGAATGTCTGTATCCGTCTGTCTGTTGGTGTGTAAGCGGCTGCATGGGTTTGTGAATAGCTAGATGAGTGTCTATATGAGTTATTGATTGGTTGTCTGAGTATCTGTATGGGTGCCTGAGTGTTTGTGTGGGTGGGGTGTGTGTGACTCTGTGCATAGATGTGTGAGTGGGTGATTCACTGGGTGCATGGTTCCAAGAGTGCATCTGTGATGGACTGTATGGGTAGGTGAGTGTGGTTATGGGTGTGTTAGTGAATGAAGGTGTATCTCAGTGGTACATGTGTGAGTAACTACATATGTGAAAGGCAGTATATATGTGTGTTGGAGTATATAAATGGCTATAAGTGAGATGTGTGATTGTGAGAGTGGCTGTATGGATGAGTGTGTGCTTGTATCAGTGATTGTATAAGAGCGTAAGAATGTGCTAGTATTTGTATGAGTAAGTGAGCTGGTGTGTGCATAACTGTATAGGTGAGTAAATGGGAGTATAATTAATTATTTGCATGACTGACTAGGTGTGTGAGTACCTCTATGGATGAGTGGCGGTGTGTGAGTGTCTATATAGGTGTATCAGTGCATATGATAGTCCTGTACTGAGTGACCGTAAGTATGAGTGACTGTACAGGTGAGTGAGTGGATGTGTGTGTAGACCTAAGAATCAGTGAGTGGGTATGTAGCTATTGGTGTTGGAGTGTCTATGATTTTGAGAATGGCAGTCTGTAATTTAGAGTGGGTGTATCAAAAGTTATATTAGGGTGTGAGAAGATGCATGAAATTATCACATGGATGATGTCATCAGTGATGTCATCAGTGATGACATTTGAGATGTCATCAGTGATGTCATCAGTGATGTCACTGATCATGTCATGAGTGATGTAATATGTGACGTCATCAGCAGTGCATTGCGGGCGCGAGTTATAGTTAGCTGAACTAACTATAACGGGGAATTTCTATGGTTTTGTACGAGTGAAATGTCCAACTAACTATAACTTTTCCTAAAACCTATGGTTTTTTCAGTGAATTTCTAAGGTTTTTTAAAAGCTAATTTCTAACTATAACGTGCCTGAAACCTATGGTTTTTTCAGTGAATTTCAAAGGTTTTTCAAATGCTAGTTTCTAACTATGCCTACAGAGGTAGAACATGTGAAGAAAGAAGAAAAAACGCACAGAAAGAAGCAAAAGAAATGCAGAAAGAAGCAACAGAAGTCCACAAAGACGAAGAAAAGTGCAGGAAGAAGCAAGACATGTGCAGAAAGAACCAACAGAGGAGCAGAAAGAGGCCTTGTTCCAAAATCATCCTGTGCCCACAACTTTTTCAGATGGGTACTGGTGGTAACTGACTCTGACTAACCAGGCCTAGAGCCAGTGCTATGCTAAAAGACACTTAGAATACAGTGAAAACACCTACATACACTAGGTAACACTATGCGTTGGGGTACCCCTGTGATTAGCATGACCTTCTCTGTAAGGCCCTAGTACATAATAGGGCAGGGGGATTAAAACAACCTCTTAAAATGCACTACGGGGCGCGTTTGCACAGTGGTGAAGGGAGGGGGGGCCTGAGGTGACATGTGTGCAAACACGCCCTGTGGCCGTTTTAAGTTGTGAGATTAAGTCCCCTTGAATCCTGATGGTCCCTGGGGTCCAACTAGCCAACCAGGTACCTCCACTAAGCGCCACAGAGCTGCGTTGCAGAGAGGTGTAAAAAGGGGCGTGGCCTGTCCCACCTCTCTGCAACGCAGCGCAGTGGCGCTTACTGGAGGTACCTGGTGGGCTAGTTGCACCCCAGGGACCCTCAGGATTGAAGGGGAGTTAATCCCCCGACTTAAAACGCACCACGGGGCGCGTTTTCACAGTGGTGAAGGGAGGGGGCGGGGCTTAAGATGACAAGTGTGCAAACAGGCCCCGTGGCGTGTTTTAAGATGGGGAATTAAATCCCCTTCAATCCTGAGGGTCCCTGGGGGACAACTAGCCCACCAGGTACGTCCAGAAAGCACCACAGAGCTGCGTTGCAGAGAGGTGCAAAAAGGGGCGTGGCCTCTGAAGACCTCTCTGCAACGCAGCTCTCTGGCGCATACTGGAGGTATCTGGTGGGCTAGTTGGCCCCTAGGGACCCTCGGGATTGAGGAGGAATTAATTCTCCAACTTAAAACACGCCACAGGGCGTGTTTGCAGACATGTCACCTCAGGCCCCACCCCCTTCCTTCACCATTGTGCAAATATTCCTCTAAAATCAGCCGAACTACGAATTCCGATTTACTCACCTGTTATCAGGAGAGAACCCAGTGCTGCATCTTTTAGCCCAGCACTGACCCTGAAAAGTAATTCGAACCGTACTTACCAGTAACTTGAATTTCCTTCCATAGGCTAACTTTCACTGGTTTCACTTGGAAATTCTTCCAAGTGTGGAGTTTTGGAACTTTATAATATTCCTCTAAAATCAGCCGAACTACGAATTCCGATTTACTCACCTGTTATCAGGAGAGAACCCAGTGCTGCATCTTTTAGCCCAGCACTGACCCTGAAAAGTAATTCTAACTGTACTTACCAGTAACTTGAATTTCCTTCCATAGGCTAACATTGACTGGTTTCACTTGGAAATTCTTCTAAGTGTGGAGTTTTGGAACTTTATAATATTCCTCTAAAATCAGCCGAACTACGAATTCCGATTTACTCACCTGTTATCAGGAGAGAACCCAGTGCTGCATCTTTTAGCCCAGCACTGACCCTGAAAAGTAATTCTAACCGTACTTACCAGTAACTTGTATTTCCTTCCATAGGAATCCATTGTCTGGTTTTCAGCAGAAAAGTTTCAAAGTGTCGATTTTCACAAACTACAAATATTCCTTAAAAATAGCCTGTATGACTTAAACGCATTCTTTCAACTGTTTACAGGAGATGCACCACTGCTGGATCCAGGATCCACCACTGAGTAAGAAAAAGTAACGATAACACTACTTACCTGCTAAGTGAATTTCCTGCCATAGGATAACATTGGTGATTCTATGTGAAAAAGTTTCTAAGTGTCAACTTTTAAAATACAATAATATTCCTTAAAAATCAGTACTGTAACCAAAACGCTTTTACTCAACTGTTTACAGGAGATGTCCCAGGACTGAATCTAGGATCCAGTCCTGTGGTTAGAAAAGTAATCCATAAAGTAACTAATTGCATTTAACTAGAAATTCACATTGAGCTCAATGTTGCATTGTGTTTGAAATTGTGTTGCCCATTGAAACAACTGTAACTACTGTACTTAAAAGTCTATTGCCTATTTGCAAAGAATTTAAACTAAAGTAATTCATTCTGAGAAAGTATATTTTGTAATGTAATGTATAATGTAATTACAATGTAATTTAAAAAATAAATAGTTTAAAAAAATGTAGTAAATCAGTATCAAAAAAATAAAGATAACAATTAATACATTTAAAAATTGTCATTTACAAAACCTTGGAAATTCACTGGAAAAAACCATAGGTTTCAGGCACGTTATAGTTAGAAATTAGCATTTAAAAAACCTTTGAAATTCACTGAAAAAACCATAGGTTTCAGACACGTTATAATTAGAAATTAGCATTTAAAAAACCTTTGAAATTCACTGAAAAAACCATAGGTTTTAGGGACAGTTATAGTTAGTTGGACATTGCACTCGTACAAAACCCGTGAAATTCCCCGTTATAGTTAGTTCAGCTAACTATAACTCGCGCCCCCGCAATGCACTGCTGATGACGTCACATATTACATCACTCATGACATGGTCAGTGACATCACTGATGACATCACTGGTGAACTGCTGTATGACGTTGAAGAGTTCTTTTGCGTTACTGGCGTTGGTGTGGATTTTGTTCTTGATAAAGATCCTCTTGGTGTCTCTTATGCGCTGGTGGTATTCAGTCATGGCATTCCTGTAGGTGTTCTGGTCTTCGGTGGTTTTCCTGTTCCTCCAGAGTTTCTCGAGGCGTCTGCAGGAGCGCCTGGCTTCTTGGAGGTTGGTGGTGAATCAGGCAGCCTTCGGGGGGCATTGTCTGATGGGGTGGCGGAGGGGTGCGAGCTTGTCTGCGCAACTGGTGACATATATATATATGCTGTAAAAACAGGCTCCAGCTCGCTCGGGGTCGCAATCAAGGAGGCTTTATTTGTGACTCTGGTGACACGTTTCAACCGTCAGCGAGCTCTTTCTCACAACAACTGAAAATCACCATTTTGTTATTTTTATACACACACCCATAGGCTTAACCTTCATTCGACTTAAAGTGACAGTGCTCCAAAAAATCCATAGCATTTACATTAACAACATATGCCACATGAAACCATATCGTTCTTGTATAGATACATCTCGTTACAAGTGGCAATACTAGTGTATCAAAATAATATTATACAACATAAAATATGACTTCTACTCAAAGACGGTCTGATTCAAGTATTACAGGATCTTGGTCACACAAAACCATTAACACAGACTAATCTTATGCCATTAAAAATCAGATTATACCTGAAATCAGAATCTGACAGATTACCTCTTTCAGTAGGAGACACTCGATCAGCACAGAAACAGAAACATAACGGGCAAGAGCCCATACTCTTTAAAGTGCAAAATGCATAGTTCAAATTGGCATGATATACAAAAATTCAATTTTGTGCAAATCTACTGCAAAATGACGTGCAAAGAATGCATAAAATGCAAAATTCTTCCTATCTTTAAACCACATTGCTCATATAGTGCAACGGGAACCTCATTTAATCAGAGAGCAACCAATCAACACAAAGACACAAACATTTGCCCACATATATCCTACTGGCGTTTGCCAGATTGGTAATTATAGTTAGGACCTAGGTTCCATGAGAAGAGTCTTTTTTGTTTTGCCAATCTTTTCATCTCTGTGTGACAAATCCTCATGCGAATTTTCAAAACGAATACAACGCTCAGTTCAGCTGAAAAGTTTCTGGGTCATCTGTCAAGTGGGGGCAGAGAAAAAGGGAGGGGCAAACACATTTTCCCCATGTTAATTCTCATATGGATTTTGAACACGACTACAGCCCGTACTGCACCACATTTGGCAGAGATCTAGCTCTTGGTCCAGAAATCATGCTTTTTGTGATTTGGTGTAAATCCCTTCAGTAGTTTTAGAGATATTAACTGGAAAAAAAAATTGTATATCAAGGGATGCAGATCCTCCACGGATCCTCCTTGAATCATCTGCATATTCGCAAATCCTTGTGTGACAACCGCAATGCTGTGATTGGCTGGCTGCAACCTGAGAGGAAAGTTGCGGCCACCATTTTGTTCATCAGTGTTAGAAATGGGGGTCTTAGTTGGCAGAGGTGGGTACCTTTGTTCAAATAGGGGCCGTTGCTTCTAGTCAGGGTAAGGGGTATACACTCCTAAAATAACCCCTGCTCACCCCCTTGGTAGCTTGGCACGAGCAGACAGGCTTATTTCAGAGACAGTGTGTAAAGCATTTGTGAACACATACAGTAATGCAGTGAAAACACTATAAGTGGACACCACACCAGTTTAGAAAAATAGTAAATCTTTATCTAAACCAACAAGACCAAATATGATAAAAATCCAACATACAACACTCTTGAAAAATAGTACTTGTAAAATTGCAGAAAAATCAATAAAACACAGTTCTTCCGACTTGGTAGCTCCTCCTGGGGCTACCACGATACTGAAAATGACAGAGTCTAATAATTCCAGCCGACCGCGTCGATATGGGCCAGCTAAAGCGTCAACAGACTCGGACCAGTACCTTTCTTGTTGCGACCAACATGTCGGTGCGAGTCGGTTGGGGCAAATGTCGCTGTCGCATTGTGAAGCGGAGCGTTGCGGCGGACGATGTCCTCAAGATTCGGTGCAGGCAGCGGCTTGTTGACGGAGTCTGTGAGACCAGGGCTTGCGTTGAAGGGTGAGACAGTGCGCGCTGCGGTGCAGGCAGGTCACGGTGCGGCGACGGAGCCGGTCGATGTTCCGGTTGGGCAGCGACGGAGTCGGTGACGTCCTTGCAGCGTGTAACGAAGCGTTGCTGAGTGCGGTGCCCACAGGACGCGGT
Organism: Calotriton arnoldi; assembly: GCA_963921515.1. Taxonomy (NCBI): domain Eukaryota; kingdom Metazoa; phylum Chordata; class Amphibia; order Caudata; family Salamandridae; genus Calotriton; species Calotriton arnoldi. The sequence goes on along the minus strand of CAWUFW010002660.1, from coordinate 2,009,734 downwards.
GCAAGCAGCGGCTCGTTGGTGGAGTCGGTGAGACCAGAGTTGCGTTGCGAATTGGCGGTGCTTTCAGGACACGGAATCCTGCAACAGACTCGATGACAGAGTCGGTTACCTTTTTCTTCTGCAGCGAAGATCAGAGATGGTGCACACAGACACGGTGAGGTCTTTGCTGTTCCTGAGACCTCTAGAACAGGGGGCAAGCTCAGTTCAAGCCCTTGGAGATCTTTTCCTCAAGCAGGGGGACAAAGCAAGCAGCAAAGTCCTTTTCTCCTTTCCTTGGCAGCAAGTAGCCACTGCAGGCCAACCCCAGACAGCAAAAAGCACAGGGGCAGTATTCCTCCTCAGCTTCTCCGGCTCTACTCCTTGGCAAAGGTTCCTCTTGATCTCCCAGAAGTGATCTAAAAGTCTGGGGTCTGGGCCCCTCTTTTTATACACAAAAATCCTTTGTTCTCTGAAGGCAAAGAGTGTCTGTACACAGCCAAAACCAGTTCTGTGGGGCACTTTGAAAGTGCACAACAACCTCCATTGTCAGTGTGAGCCCTGGCTCCAGACACACCACAGGGGGGTGGAGCCGTCATTGTGTAAGGCAGGCACAGCCCTATTCAGGTGTAGGTGCTACTCCTCCCACCACTCCAAATGCAGACCAGGCCTATTCAGCCCAGCCCTGACTCATCAGGCTCTCTAGAGCCATTGTTCCTCCCCTGCCCCTGACACTCCAAAGCCAGACATGCAATACACACTCCCTAGCAGAGGCACACTGGATGGTTAGGCAAGAAAATACCTACTTTCTAAAAGTGGTATTTTCAAACACAGAATGTAAAAATCACCCTCACTAAAAGATGCATTTTAACATTCTGAGTTCAGGCGTACTAAACTTTATTTTTCCACCTTGTTCCCAGGGCCAGTTATGTTTATAAGATGTTATAAACAAACTCCCCATTCTGTCCAATGGGAACAGGTAGCCTTGCAATAGTGAAAACGAAATTGGCAGTATTTCACTATCAGGACATGCCACACACATCAGGGCATGTCCTCCCTTTCACATACAATGCACCCTGCCCACAGGGGTACCTTGGGCATACCTTAGGGGTGACTAATATGTAGAAAAGGGAAGGTTTAGGGACTGGCAAGTGTGTGCACTTGCCAAGTCGACATGGCAGTCCCAGACTGCACACAGGCTCTGCAATGGCAGGCCAGAGTTACATTTTACAAACTGCTTCTGTGGTTGGCACAATCAGTGCTGCAGCCCACTAGCCGTATTTGATCAACAGGCCCTGGGCACACACAGTGCACTAAACTAGGGTCTGACAAGTAAATCAAGTATGCCAATCATGGAATCACTAATCCATAACAACAATTTATAAAGGGAGCACTTGCACTTTGGCACTGAACAGCAGTAGCAAAGTGCCCAAAGCATCTAGACCAGCAAAATGGAGTCCAACACACAGCAAGAACACAGGAGGCAAAGGCAAAAAATGCAGGGGAGACCCACGCCAATGGTGCCAGGTCTAACAATCAGGATGGGAAAAATATAATTAAAAAGTGATAGAAGGGGTCAGGGTACATGGAATAATGGAGGGGTCTGTGAGGGACCCCCCTCCCATGGTGAAGACATTGTCCCAAAAACTTTTAATTTTACCACACGAGGATCTGCGGATCCCTCGGATCTTCCTGGTTCCTCATGGACTCAGGTGGATTCCAGACACCAATTAAAAATAACATACACTCACTCACAGACCCACACAGCTACTCACACACACACTCACTCACTTACACACCCACACGACCACTCACACACCCACTCACCCATACAGCCACTCACATATCCACTCACACCCTCAAAACAACTCCCACACCCACTCACAGACCCACACAGCTTTCACACACCCATGCGCACCCACTTACACACCCACACAACCACTCACACACCCACTCACATACCCATATAGCCACTCACACACCCACTCACAGACCCTCAAAACTCTCACACACTCACAGACCCACACAGATTTCACACACCCTCTCAAACTCACACACCCACTTACACACCCACACAAGCACTCACACAGCCACTTACACAACCCATACAGCCACTTACACACCCGCTCACAGACCCACAAAACCACTTGCAAACCCACACAGCCACTCACACACCTACCCACACAGCCACTCCCACAATCACTCACAGACCCACATAGCCAGTCAATCATGCACTACACACTCACCACACACTCACACACCAATGTACACAACCACTCACACAACCACTCACACCCCAAGGTTACAGGGATGTTATAGTTAGGAAATAGCACTAAAAACCATAGAAATTCACTAAAAAAAAACAAAGGTTATATATACAAATAGTCCACAATGGAAAGGAATAGTAGGCTACCTCTCTTTTGAATCCTGATCGTAATACCTCGATTACGTTTATGGATTGAGAAATATTTAATTACTTCAGCTCACTTTAGAAATGATCATACTAATAATTTAAACACATCCGAGAAGAAAATTATGTAATCATTATATTGTGTACCTATCAAAGTAAATATGACCAGTAGTATCATCATGCAAGCCCTGTCTATCTGAAAGCCAGTCTCCCAGTGGTGAGGAGACAACATTTGAAGTCTGAGCTTTCTACTGCAGGTGCTGAGGATCTGCCTGAAACACCTAGATATATGTAGAGAACAAGGGTACCCCAATAGTAAGACCAAGGGTAATATATATAGTTGAAAAAGACAGCGGTCTGTCTTTTTTGTGTGTGTTGGTTGCCTGTTGAGTTCGGAGCTCTTGCCTTCACACTATCCCCATTAGAAACCTGTAACTGCTCACACTTGCCACCCTGACAACCAAATGCGGAAATGACTGCAGTTAACCCATGTTGCATAGTAGGATGAGCACCAGTGACAAACAACCTCAACCTTCACAATTGTGGCCCAGTAGACAATGTCCTCCCTATGGCCCCCCAAAAGGAGGTCTACAGAAGTCACAGCGGTTGAGTCAACCCTCCCTGAACCTGTACTAGATCCAGCATAGGCCCATTATACTTCCCAGGGTTTACGGTCCCTGGCCACAAAGCTTGTACTGAATTTGCCACCCCAGCTAGGATTTGTGGATTTGAAAGACTATACAGAGGATGGTAAACTCTACCCCAGGGTCCTCAAGCTGTGCGGAAAAATCATAATTTTTAAAAATTATTTATTCACATGGGGTTCCTTTTGGTTCTCCCTGATAGCCTTGGGGATTCACCCTCTCCCCACTTGTGCCCATAAATTATTTTCCAGGATATGTGGACAGAGTCCTTGCATCCTATAATGCAACCACAACATTATTCCTGAACTTACGCCCAGCCAATCAGAGACCTTCGATTTTGCAAACATGAATTTGGGTTTGTGGAACCAAAAAGGACAGCAGGAGAGAATGCATACTCATCCAATCAGATTTTTAATTTTTTATTTTGTCTCTGTGAATTAAAAGCCCAGGTTGTCTATAATTTAGCTCCTTCTTGCCCACCACATATTTTTAAACACCCATTTCTTGAACAGTACAGTACGGATTTACACCAAACCAAGCATACTCACTACCTTAACTAAACTCCTACCTTCATGGCAAGTTTCTGTAATTCTGTTCAACCATTTTTCTGTATCAGAGAGCACAAATTCTTATTGAAATTAAAATAAAAAATATTACCCCCCTCTTCATTTTTAGGTCGAGCTTCGAGACCTGCTGTAATCAGTCTGTGGGCTTGAAGGTTTTTTTTTTTACCTCCTTTCTTGCTATTTGCTGGCCGCATTGTCATTTGGTCATTCTTCCTTTTTTATTGGTTTATGGCATGCATTTGTCTTGCCTCTTTTCCTAATGCCCCTTCCCGAGAGCTGCGGCCAAGTACAGTCTTCTTCCTCCACGTAGTGTTTTAGCATTGCATTGGCGAACTTTTTTTCTTTTTCGTTTGGTTATTTAGGCTTGAAGCTTGTTATACTATCTTGTTTGTCTTACGCTTGACAGATCTGCATGAAACCTATTGTGATGAATCCAAAGTGGATGAACTTGTTTTTGCAAAGTTTTGTGTAGATTCATCTGACTGCGCCAAAGTAATATAGAAAACAAATACATTTTCAATCGAAACACTATCGCATCCTATACATATGAGTGGCCATGAGGAACAATGGTCTGGTTAATGGAATTGTAGACTTTCTATTCAATGTGAATTTGAGCACCACACCCAGGAGCTCTTCTCCTTTTCAGAAGATCACAGTAGGTCAGTTGCCCATCTGATTGCAGGGTCCTCCTCTCTTCTAGAAACATTTAGTAAGTTCGCTAGACCACGTGACTCCAGAGAAAAATACAGACCTTTGTGAATCCCATGGAGCACAACCTCTGACCCAGTCTGAGGTCTGCTCTCTCCCCTCTCCCCAGCAGCTCTGCGGTCCCTGCTCCGACGCAGATCCCACCGGCCCAACTCAGGCAGGGTTCGAGCCCGCTCTGTGACACCTAGTAGTGTCTTCTTCTTTTGACTCTTGCCATCACTGATTTTTCCTGACTCTTGCCATCACTGTTTTTTTTTCCTTGGCGTTCTGGTGTCCTGTGCCTTGTTACTGTTTTGCCTGTGCCTGTATTCTGTTGCCTGTATTCTGTGTCCACTGCCCAGTGTATCTTGCCCTCAAGTCACCCTGCCCTCCCGCTTCTTTCCCGCTGGTTTCCCGCCGTTACCGCCCCCGCCTCCCAGCTGCACGTTCCCGCCCCTCTCCCCTACAAAATGGCGGCCGCTGCGAGGGAGCGCGAGCACAACCTCTGACCCAGTCTGAGGTCTGCTCTCTTCCCTCTCCCCAGCAGCTCTGCGGTGCCCTGCTCCGACGCAGATCCCACCGGCCCAACCCAGGCAGGGTTCGAGCCTGCTCTGTGACACCTAGGAGTGTCTCTTCTTTTGACTCTTGCCATCACTGATTTTTCCTGACTCTTGCCATCACTGTTTTTTTTCCTTGGTGTTCTGGTGTCCTGTGCCTCGTTACTGTTTTGCCTGTGCCTGTATTCTGTTGCCTGTATTCTGTGTCCACTGCCCAGTGTATCTTGCCCTCAAGTCACCCTGCCCTCCCGCTTCTTTCCCGCTGGTTTCCCGCCGTTACCGCCCCCGCTCCCGCCTCCCAGCTGCACGTTCCTGCCCCCCTCCCCTACATAATGGCTGCCGTGCTGCTGGTGCGCCAAAGGCGCGCCTAAGGCAAGCCCGTCTGCGCCCGTCCGCGCCTGGACCGCGCCCAGCGCCAGAACCCCTGACCCCCGTGAGAGCCACGCCACCCGACGACGCCAACTTCCTCCACGAACTCAACGCCGGCCAATCACCCAACTGCTTCCAGGCCACACCGAAGCTCACCCACGGACCCTTCTCCTGCCGAAGCTGGAGCTTCACCTGCCACCGAACACCTGGACGTCCTGCCCCACCCGCCAGGGCAGGAGGCAACCATCTCAGATGCATACTACTCAACACCCGCTCCGACCATAAGCACGCCATTGAACTCTGGGACCTACTCGACTCAGCATCCCCGGACGTCGCCTTCCTAACGGAGACCTGGATGAATCCCTCCTCGGCACCCGACATTGCCATAGCCATCCCGGATGGCTACAAGATCACCCGTAGGGACCGCACCACCAACAGACCAGGAGGAGGAATCGCCATCGTCCACAGGAATACCCTCAGAATTTCGGCCAGCACCGAAGACACCTCCAGCGCCGCCGAACACCTGCACTTCCGGATCCACCTCGACCCCAGCACCACCCTCAGAGGAACCCTTGTTTACAGACCCCCCGGACCCCAACCACAGTTCAGCGACTCCATCGCCGACATCGTCAGCACGCACGCTCTTGCTTCCACAGACTACATCCTCCTAGGAAACCTGAACTTCCACCTCGAGAACACCGATGACAGCAACTCCATCGCCCTGCGCTAAAACCTCGCCAACCTCGGACTCAAACAGCTCTTCACGACTCCCACCCACTCCGCCGGACACACGCTCGATCCCATCTTTTCCGCCAGCGACCATGTCACCTTCAGCCACACCACCGAACTCCACTGGACCGACCACCGCTGCGTCCACTTCACCTTCAAGAAACCCACCACGCACCACCACCCACAACGGATCCCCTACCGCAGCTGGAACAAGGTCACCGAAGACCAGCTCATCTCCACCCTCGCCCGAGACCCACCAACCGACACCACTGACACTGACACAGCCGCCCGCAACCTCAGACAGTGGATCGACGTCTGCGCCAACACCCTCACCCCAATCAAAAAACCCTCCAACAGACGCACCGACAGAAAGGCGAGCTGGTTCACCACCGACCTCCAGGAATCCAAGCGGATTTTCCGAAGACTCGAGAAAAAGTGGCTCCATGAACAGACACCGGATAACCACGCAGCCCTCAAGAATGCCAGCCGCAAGCACCACCAACTCATTCGAGCCACCAAAAGGACCTCCTTCAAGGAACGCATCGACAACAACGCACACAACAGCAAAGAGCTCTTCAACATCGTGAAGGAACTCTCCAACCCCAGCTCCAGCTCCACCGACATCCCACCATCGCAAGACCTGTGCGACTCCCTAGCCACCTTCTTTCACCGCAAGATCGCAGACATCCACGACAGCTTCAACACCCAGACCCTCCCGACAGCCACCGACACTGCAGACTCACCACCCCCCAGCCTCACCAACCTCCTGGTTTGCTGGACCCACGTCAACGACAATGACACCATCAAAACTATGAACACCATCCACTCTGGCTCACCCTCCGACCCCTGCCCTCACCACATCTTCAACAAAGCAAACCGCATCATCGCACCCCAACTCCAGAAGATCATCAACAGCTCCTTCAAGACCACCACCTTCCCGGAAAGCTGGAAGCACGCCGAGATCAACGCCCTACTCAAGAACCCATAGCGGACCCAAAGGACCTCTAGAATTTCCGGCCCATCTCCCTGCTCCCGTTCCCGGCGAAAGTCATCGGAAAGATCGTCAACAGACAACTGACAACTGACCCACTTCCTCGAGGAGAACAACATCCTGGACCCATCCCAATCCAGACGAAACCGCCCTCATCGCTGCCACCGACGACATCAGGACCCTGCTGGACAATGGCGAAACCGCAGCCCTCATCCTCCTGGACCTCTCGGCCGCCTTCGACACCGTCTGCCACCACACCCTACGTACATGCCTCCACAACGCAGGGATCCACGACAAAGCCCTAGACTGGATCGCCTCCTTCCTCACCGACAGAACCCAGAGGGTCCGCCATCCCCCTACCGATCTGAAGCCACCAAGATCACCTGCGGCGTGCCCCAAGGATCATCCCTCAGCCCGACCCTTTTCAACGTCTACATGGCACCGCTCACCAACATCGTCCGATCGCACAACCTCAACATCGTCTCCTACACCGACAACACCCAGCTGATCCTCTCACTCACCAAGGACCCCGCCACCGCCAAAACCAACCTCCACGAAGGAATGAAGGCCGTCGCCGACTGGATGAGGAACAGTCGACTGAAGCTAAACTCCGACAAGACGGAAGTCCTCATCCTCGGCCCCACCCCCTCCGCCTGGGATGACTCTTGGTGGCCAGCCGCTCTGGGAGCCGCACCGACACCCACCGACCATGCACGCAACCTGGGGTTCATCTTGGACTCATCGCTCTCAATGACCCAGCAAGTCAACGCCGTCTTTTCCTCCTCCTGCTTCAACACCCTCCGCATGCTTTGCAAGATCTACAGATGGATCCCCACTGGAACCAGAAGGACGGTCACCCAGGCCCTCGTCAGCAGCAGACTGGACTACGGCAACGCCCTCTACGCAGGAACCACGGCCAAACTCCAGAAAAGACTACAACGCATACAGAACGCCTCCGCACGCCTCATCCTCGACATCCCCCGCCACACCCACATCACAGCCCACCTGAGAGACCTGCACTGACTCCCAGTCAACAAGAGGATCACCTTCAAGCTCCTCACCCACGCTCACAAAGCACTCCACAATGCCGGTCCAGCATACCTCAACAAACGACTCACCTTCTACACCCCGAACCGCCAGCTTCGCACCGCTGACCTCGCCCTTGCCACCGTTCCACGCATCTACAGGACGACCACCGGCGGCAGATCTTTTCCCTACCTCGCCGCCAAGACATGGAACGCCCTCCCCACCCATCTGCGACAGACCCAGGACCTGCTGACCTTCAGGAGACGTCTCAAGACCTGGCTGTTCGAGCAGTAGCTGCACCCCCCCTCCCTCAGCGCCTTGAGACCCTCACGGGTGATTAGTACACTATACAAATGTTTGATTGATTGACTGGGATTTATCTAGAGTTTTTGTAAATCCAATATATTAGAGGTTTGATCTTGAAGAAGTATATATTTATAAGCAAGGGTGAGTATACATGTATTCCTAGAAATTTGGCCTCGCTGTCGCAATCTGCTAGCTAACAAATGTTGTCACACAGCCGAGCAACTGTTTTATTCATGATGAAATGAACCTTAATAAATAATTTTACATATATGCGCCATTGCTGTTAACAATAGGTGTTCAATTGTACTAAAATCACTGACTTCCCAATAATTGAAGCCCAAGTCAGCTTTGTCGGGATTCGAACTCGTTACATGTGAATGACCACGCTTTCCAGCATAGATCTCGCACTAAATCATCTGGCTATATAGCATCACGGCCACCCCTTATCATTTTGAGGCAGTTATATTCTATTTTAAACCAGAAATAGACTGTAACAAATGTAAAATGGAAACCTTACAGAAAGGTTTTTTGTTTTTTTAAAGTGAGAGGGCGCACAATTGTAAGTCAATACATTTGAACACATATCTGAGCTTACGTTATGCTGTGGTTATATGCATTATTTTAATAATGTAGTAAACGTTGATTCTATAACCACGTTACTGGAATGACCTCTTTAAAAGCATCTTTTCAAATTCAAACAGTTTTGGTTCCTGTGCTGGTCAAGTAGAGTTCTGGCTCAATAGAAAGTAGTAATTGTAGCCAGAGGCAAACACTGTTGTCTACCCAACTCTTTCTACAAAATCTTTATAATGTTGGATTTAAAGGATAAGGGCAGCTTTCTTGATGTGTTCACACTTGACAACGGAGAGGCTTTGTGTCTTTATTGAATCCTCCCACCTCGAAAATTAGCATCAAACAAGTGGGGTCTTGTGGAGAAAAAGGGCAGTGTACAGAGAGCCTTCTGTGGGGTACCAGCTCTAATCTTTTATGGCAGTAGTGAAATGCAAATGTGAATGTTTCGAATACAATCAAGAGTCATATTTTCCCATGTAGTACATAATAGACTATTTATTTAAAATAATCCAAGTTTGACAATGTTGCTAAATAACGGATTGTTGTAAAATTATCTTTGAGCACGCAGTTAAAAAAATGCACCATTGAACAAGAGGTACATTTGGTAAGACCAGATCAATGTATCTTTGAACAATATCTCTGTCTTTCCAACCTTGAGGAAATCAAGTTTTGATGCATAAATGTTGAACGTGTTCCAGAGACAATGTCACTCGAGAGTGTTCTCCAGAAACCTCTACTTGTTTGAGATAGATCTGGATGTTGTGTGAGTGAAGGTGGTGGCGAAAACAGTGAGCTTCCTGGATGGGGGCCAGTGGGGCCATAGAGAAGGTATATTGAAATGTTGAGGCGATCAATAAGGCTTAGGCAGAATGGCCTAGAAAATGGGTCCGAATTTTCCCCACATCTGAAGTAAACGATACAGAGGACGGCGTTACAAATCGCACTCTGAGAGTTTACTAAGAGATGAGGAACTACTGGAGAATCATTAAATCTGTTTCCGATTTACCCAGTAGTTTTAATTTTTCACTTTACTTTCATGCAGAGATCTTGGCATTTTTCAGCAGCTGAAATCTCCATGTGAAAGTACTAGAGCGTGTCTCAAAAATGTCAATAGTGCCGATAACTGCTGTTACCGGCCTTCTTGGAATTAAGAGGCCACATGTCAGGAATCAGATTAAGCGATAGGCATAAAAGGTCTGGAGGTGCTGGAAAACAGGACTGTGGAAGCTTAGACGGGCGGGAACACTAGTCAGCTAACTTTCTGGGAATGCTCATATACTTACTTCCTGAGGTTGGGTCATTTGCATACCAAAATGGGTAGTGCCCTATGTACACACACGGTGACCTTACCTTTGCATCTGACAATTAGTTGCATGGTTGTATTGGCATTTCTGATCCTCGCTATAGTTTGCACACTGTTTATTGTTTTCTCCTTCTAAGTTCTCTTGGTCCCTCCATGAATCTCCTTCACGTTATCCTTTTTAGGTCGAGCCTGGGCAGCGCATGTGCTGCTCTGCAAGGCATGCTATATTCAGGTAGGGACTTGAAGCTCTGCCCAATCTCCGCCCATATTTTTCATTGGCTTGTGTCATTGTCCACTGTAAACTGTGGCTGTTCATTGGTCAATAGGCTTGGTATTCCCTCCTTAGTACCCCCTTGTCTCATTGTGTATACTCCCATGGCAACACCACCTGTTACGTGTGTTGCTATTTGGTAGGCTTTAATTACAGCCTCCGAGCACTATTTTCTCAAATAGCTTTGCCCTGCCTTCTGTTGCAGGCAAGACGCACTCTCTCCTAACGCTTTTTTTTATAGCACGGGTGCCGAACGCATTTGCAATGCAATAGGTCTCGCATTTGCTAGAGTTTAAGCTATTGTCATTGTAAATAGCAATGTCTTTTATTAATCTGTTTTAAAAGCAACACATAAATAAAAGGCATTGTCATTTACAATGCCAATAGCTCAAACTCTCTTAAATGTGAGACCTATTGCATTGCGAATGCTTGTTTGTCTTTTGTAGCCCTTTTCTTGCAAAGTCTTACCTGTGTGGTTACAGCAGTGTCCCGGGGCCTTCGCCGGATTACTCGTCAGCTCTGGGCTCATCATAGCATCATCTGCTGCTGGAACCATTAAGCTTACTCTCAGTTGTTACCAGTATATTACATCCAAATGGTATTCATACTGATTTTCCACTCTGTGTCTTACAGTTAGTCAGATCTAGTCAACATCCATACCATTAAGGCAGAGTGGTTACGTCCCTAGGAACAGTTGAAGTCTCAGAAAGTGAGCTCCAGCCCTGGATTTCTCTCTTACTCCCTTTCCCTGTTTGCCCCCTATTTCTGTGTCTGGGGATACTTATCACTCTGTTCACCAGCACAGAGACGCAGGGACGGCAGGCGCCTCTGAAAGATCCTCAACATCGAACCCTGACAGTAGTGCTTTGTGAATTAAGAGCTCCTTAAATAAATCTGTTCATTAAGTGGTACACCAGAGGCTGAAGCTCTCCAGGACTAACTCATCAACTTATTCATCAGATTTGATCAACTGAGTGAAATTAAAATGGGTTGCAGTTACATATAATGTTTTACAGTGCTATCAAATGGCAAAGGTGCCATAGCACATTTGATAAAATGACAGAATAATTTTGCCTCCCCTGCTTAGCTAGATTTCTCCAGGAAAAGGTAAACACATAGGTCTCTGCCCTCCTGTAACAGAAAAACCTCTCAGGCTTTCAATCAGGGTTTTGTACAAAAAGGCAAGGAAACAGCTTAGATGAATCTTAGAGGTCTAATCCATGCTATAGGCGAGGCTTCTGACTGATTCACTATTTCCAGTAGCACATCTATAAGAAGTTATCTCTTTCGTTCTCCCATGAAACTAACTAGTGTTGATGATGGCCCTCAGATCTTTTGACCAGCAAGGCTGAAACCCCATCAATGTATGGAGTGATGTTATGGCATACAAACATCAACAGAAAAAGTAATTGAATTTCTTCTTTCTTAATGAATGTCTTTCTATTTCTTTCTATTTCACAAGGACCACCATTGTATTGTATTGCAGACACGTTATCTGTATGTTGCCACTGATTGCCTGCATTTAAAAGAATAGCTCCAATGTAATCAATATCAATCTGTATTGTCATAGATACTATAGCTCCTTATTGGGTTATAGGGTCTCCCATTCAGCTACTGATGACAATCAGCAGCCTCCTGGGGACCCTTAGCCTACAAAGACACAGTGCTTTGCATTTCAAGTTCTGGACCAGATTGGACTTTAGTGATGCCTACTACCTAGTGACAGAATATTTGTTAGGATGTTAGGCCTCTGCCCCATTTAATTTGCAGTAACCATGAAGTTTACTTTTGTACATTTTGATTCCAGCTAGGTGATCAGTTTCCGCCTGCCGGAACGCTGCTGTGTCTGATAGTCGATTATTTGTTGGAAAAAGTCTCCAGTGCTTTCACATTTGTTATCTAACACAGCACCCTTTTCTTGAGGGTTTAGGGAGGACAAGAACAGATGGTGTCATGAGAGCAAAATATCTGTATCTATCTTGCATCACCGTATTATATTTACGCTGGAACTTCTTTGAGAATACAAGCATATTAAACAGAGCACAAATATACAACATACTATACAAGTTACACTGTGAGTTTCAACTCTGTACATCAGACAGTACAGAATATACCGTGCCATTTTCCTTTTTGAATAAGTAGAATATAGATATATATATCCAAATGGCTTTCCTCAGATCAAAATAGGCGCCAGTACAGTAACGCTGGAAATTTAATGTGCAAAGTGCAGTTTATTGCTTGTATCTGTCCTGGGACCAATACGGAAATGGTAGTTAATTTAACTGACAAGGAATTGTCTAAATCTGACCATCAGATATTAACATTGGGGCTTTCCTTTTGCCCAGAAACTCAGATGAGGAATGATGTGTTTAAGTATATTAGAAAATTAAAGCTAACAAAGATGTTTAAACAAAAGAATGATCAGACATCTGGCCCAAAAGGAACCAACACAAAGTGTGATAACCTTCAAATAGGTGACGTGAAATTAATGGGTACTATGATGAAATTAGAAGGTAGACTGGAAAAAACAATGGAAGAGTTTAGTGACAAATATATATTTGAAAAGTGTGGGATAGAAGGGGACCTAAATCCAGATTTATTCCCCAGATATCAAATGACAACATAGATATATATTCAGATTGTGTGGCCGCAGACCTTAAGAAGCTATAGGCTGCAACATCTAAGAGAAGGGTTATGGGAATGGCTATACACAAAGAATACATGAATACAATGACCAGTTTATCTAACAGGAAGCATTGTATTATAAAAAGAGGGGGCAATGTGATTCTGTGGCCCAGGGAAATGTACCTAAAGGAAGCCTACATGCAATAGAATGACAATGGATGTGATAGAGCGCCATGTTCTCGTGAAATTTGTAGGGGTGCATCATAATCACCTTTAGTCCGCACCCGCGTATATCCAGTTACGTATTAATGAATAGCCAGTAAAATGTAGTTCTAAACCGCATTTATTAGAGTGAATAGAAGAGTAATTGTGCTGTTATAATCATGTAAATGTAATGCTTAACTGAAACGTGTTTAAAATGATGCATAGATGATTTAGTTCATGTGCAGTTGAGATGCAGTAGTTAACGTGTATTATATTAAGTTGCACGTGTAGTTTATTTTTCGCATATGAAATGTATGAGCCTATGCTTAAAGAAGTAATTAAGAATTGTGTGTTTAAAATGTGTAAAGGCCTGACTGCATATACGTCAAGGGAAGGCCTGTTCGTTCTTATGTTAGCTTATTTTGTAGGCAGAGAAGGTGTTCTCTTGGAAAGGCTCTCTGGGCACAGTTGGTAGATTCGTACAGAGGGAAGTCTGTTGAAATTTATCTTCTGTTGCAGGTGCAAGGACACATGCCTCGTTAGTGAAAGACTGGCTCTTTGTTTTAGGAGTTAGGGTGGTGGGAGGCATTGAGATGGGAGTATACTGGAATGTAGGGATGATACTTTCAGCGGAGAAGGTGCCTGGGACTCAAGGTCACTGTAACCGTCCTGGATGAAGTAAGAGTTTCGATGGAAAAGTACGAGAAGGAAGACCTGGCCGAAGAGGCGTGACAAGGGCGTGTTCTATTGTATGTGGATTTTGTATTAGGGACAGTGCCCCGGGGGGAGAGAGTAGAGTGGAGGTAGAGGAGACCTGAGAGAAGGGTGAAAGAGAGAGATCTAGTTAGGAAGGAGCATCTTAGAACGAGCTCGAAATGCTAAGTGAGTGCACTTCTTAGGAAGTCTTCACAGCTGACACCTTTTCTTTCTACTCTTGCCTGGGGAAACTTGTTAAGTAGGGATGTCACTTTAGTGGTAGAGTAGGGACAGATTAATGCTTTTTGTTTATTTAGGTAAATGAAGAATAATATAGAGATTGGAGCAGTCATTGTTAGTTTAATACTTCTGGAGCTAACGATTCTTCTTATTTTGAGTCGAATGAGACTCCTGCGTAGGATGATGTTTGTATTAGTGCCCATCTATTTCTTTAACCTCGTGTTGAGGTGCTTGCATGTGCACTTATTCTTGGCTGTAATAAACCCAAAAATCTGAATTCGGAGTCCGTGATCTTTGAAGGTAAACTGGATTCTAAATCGTTGCATAACCGAATTTGATTTTCTTCCCTTCACACTATTCAGCAGGTAAAAAGATTCTGGCGACCTGAGGATTCTTAGTGATGGTAAGATAAGAATCCCGCTTTATCAGTTGGTAGCAGAGTAGGATGGTTTCCTCTGATAGTAAGGGGAGATCTAGATTAGGATAAGAGATTACTTGCCCCATAGAGCCCGAGTGATGGTGATCCAGTGGATTGTAAGACGATGACGGCGGTCGCTGAAAACGGACGGAGAGTGACGGTGTGGCAGAAGTAGCAGTTCATGGTAGAGTGAGTATGAACAGGGTGATGCTTGTTAAATTGCGATGTTTATTTGTTGTGTGATGTCTTGCGGAGTTGGAGTGAGAGTCGTGTGATTGAGGATCGGACCGTGAGCGCGCGCGGGGCTGAGAGATTTGATTCGATATACCGGGATAAGAGATTGTAGTGTAGAAGACACCCAGAGCTGAGATTGTTGACCAGAGGTTGTGGGAGTCATGAGATGTCGTTGATTAACCCACTGATGATAGGGAGCGTATGTGTGAGTGTGTGAATAACCGATGCTGGTCGTAGGTTATTGTGTGTAGAACATTGAGTGTTTGGATCCTATCGATTGTGTCAGAGGCGATTGTCCGGTCATTCGCGGACAGACAGTTTCCAGATTCGAGGTCAACAGTTTCGAGAGACTGTTCGGTCGTTGGTGGACAGACAGTCAGAGAGGTGATTGTCTGGTCGTTTTGAGGACAGACAGTTACTTCAGAGTGTGATTGAGACACGTGTGAGCGAGAGAGGTGAATTGTAAAGGAGGGGAACTGCTGCGAGCGGAGGAAGAGTGACATCAGACAGTGCCGCGCTGCGATAGGCCGGTTGGTGTGAGCCGCGCTGGTATTGGTGGACTGACATCAGGAAGTAAAAACGAAATCTTGTGCGCGAACGGAAATCTGCTTCATCATGAAATGTTTTAAAGTTTTACGAGAACTCTGTAGAGGTGATAGACATGTGGTTACTCGGGGTGGAGAGGAAGCTCCTCCCGAGGATACGCCAGCACATTACATGGCTAAGAATGTAGGATGATTAACACACAAAGCCTCTCCTAATTGTTGACCTAATTGCTAATATGTCTTCTATATGAGTGTAGACATCTCACAAAAGGTAAAAGACTGGTCTCACACACCACCTGGTGTCATGCTTCATCATTGGCCAGTCCTCGCCCTCTAAAAACTTGGTTTGATAGAGGGCGGGCATACACCTGAAGACAGGGATGCACTTCTAAGACTAAGTGGGGGCCCTTAACAAAAAAGTGAAATTTAAAAAGCCATTACGAATGTCAAAACTCTTTTTAATGTGACTGACATCTGTATGGTATTAAAAGAAATGACCGGTGTAACGGGGATATTATAGTCCCCCCACCGTATCCCTATTGGTCTAGAATGTAGGATTACACACTATAATTTGGCTTGAGAATTGGCATAAAATGACAGAATGAGAGGGAGAATTGACTTTCCCACGCTATGGTACTTTCAGGTTGGAAGTGTTGTATCAGTTGAAATCTGTGATGTCTTCCTTGCGACCACTACCTAGACCCACACAGTTTGAGGCGCTACATGCATGGAATAGAGCAGCGTATGACAGGAAGAGAGACAGAAGTCAGGAAAGGGTGAAGAAGTCAATCAGGGCATTTCAAGATGCGAGATGGGATGCACTGGAGAAAAGGTGGAGAGTGGAAACAATTGAGGGGGATAGATTATATCCGTTGATAGAGAAAACGGGAGGTACTCAGGAAAGGAGTGCGGAGGAAGATGACAGTGATACGGATGACAGCTTGTTAGACAGGCTGCTGTCAGAGAGACCACCTCCGCTAAATCCGGAATATAGCGAAGGAAATTCGATTGTGGCAGGAAGGACTGGTGAGTCACAGAATCAGACAAATGTGAGAGTAGTGGGGAAAATCTCCACAGGAACGGAGGGAGCGGGAACACAATCGTCAATGGGAAGTATGAGGTTGCCGGATTCCCTGACGGTACCTGTTACCATTGGTCCTATAGTATCGATGTATGACCCAGATCGAGTAAGTGAAGGAAGTCTAGTGCAGACGACAGGGAGAGAGGGGATCAGTGTTGGAGGGAATGGTGTAAAGGAGGGAATGGTTCGCTCTCCGAAGCCCATAGAAGCGAGCACGCCACTGCCAGCCACCGCAGACTCCTCTAGTGGACAGGTGGATGTGAGACCAGTAAGACCAAGGTCTTTGGTCGAGTCCAGATCAGACTTAAGAATGTGGGTACCACCTGTGAGGAATCAGAGTGATAGGATGCCAGGAGATGTGGAGCAAGACAACTCAGGAAACAGACCAGTTTCTAGGAATACGATAGAAGAAAGTAAGCCACGAAAACAAAGTAGTGATTATGACAAGCGGAATGGTGTGGCTTGTCGAGAAATTTTGAGGAGTGCCATGAAGGCAAGGTTCCTGGATGTAGTGAGACTGAAGGCAAAGGTAGACGAAATGATTAGCGGGAACCTGCCTTTGGAGAGAATAGAGATCTATGAGCCAGATGAGCTGCTTTTTGTAGCAAAGGATGTGACTCGTAAAGCGAGGGCCGCACATGAGAAATTTTCAGAATTGGCAAAGAAATATGAGGTGGATTTGAATAAAACGAAATCGTTGCAAGGATCTCATAGGTTGCAATATAGTGATTAAGAGCTGGAGGAGAAAAGGGTCATAGGATTGAGGATGCATACTAAAGACCTGATTGTAGGGATGCGTATATGGGTGATGCTCAACAAATGGGAGGAAAGGTGGTCTAAGAAGAAGATTGCCAAAAAGACTGTAGGAGAAACGCCGCCTCTGGGGGGAGGGACGCCAGGCGTAGGGAACTATCCTTTACGAGAAGTACAGAACGGAGGGTACGTGCATGTGCCATGGAGTAGAGGTGATTTGGCTGCATTTACAAATGATTTTCCTCGGCTGAGGGAAAAACCCGTAGAGTGGTACAAACAGGTTGACCGTTTTGTCAAAATTTCGAAGGTATTGTGGATTGATTTGAACACCTTGTTTGATATTGTAGAACCAGGAGACTTGTGGTCAGCGTGTAAAATTGCAGTTGAGTGGCCGACCTCCGAACCTGAAAGGGATGCTGTCACAAATGGTCCGTCACCTATAGTCATGAAAAAGTTTGAACAAGTGATTACATGGTTGAAGTTGAAGATCTCGCCTCAAGACATTGATTGGGTTAAGATAGATCAAACTGTTCAGGAACAAAGGAGACCGTGCATGAGTATTATGAAAGACTCTTGCAAGCTTTTAAACAGTATAGCGGACTAGATACCTTAGACCCCAAGGATATGGGACAGTTTGTCTCAAAGTTTGTCCTAGGATTGAGATCAGAGGTTAGCCTCATGATACAGCAACACTTGATCTGTTGGCAGAACAAACCGGTAGACGAAATCTTGCGGTATGCGAGGTACTGTAGTGATGAAGTGGACTCGAAAAACCGGAAGCAGAAGGACAAGTTGATGCTTGTTCAGATGCAACCAGCTCAGGTCCAATCTAACGGAGGGACACTGGGGAGAAGACAGGGAAACTACCAACGGGGACCAAAATGGGCAAGGTCAGGGAAAAGGGAACCTATAGATCCTAAGACGGGGATGGATGTGGCGACATTGAAGAAGACCACTGTGTGTCATCTTTGCCACCAGATTGGACATTGGAAGCGCGAGTGTCCCTTGAACCCAGCCAATCAGGTGCAGCAGGAGGTAGAAGTGGTTCAGGCTCCCGTGCCGGAGGTAGTCAATACTGTGATGAGGCCCAGGTCGATGAAAGGGGGGATGTTTAACCCACAGGTGCAAGTTCCCCAGCCACCGAGAATTTTGCAAGGGATGCAGACTTACCAGCAGATGCCCCTTTTCGAAGGGTATGATGAATACAGCCCAGACCCGTTGGCCTGACGGTGCCTGAGGGGGGAGGAAGACTGCACACTTGGAGCAGTCTTGGAGGTAGACCAGAGAGGCAGACATTGATGGTCATCCTACCACTCTTTTGGTTGACACTGGTGCTACCCGGTCTACTGTAAGATCAGCAGTAGTCCCCAACCTACCCCTCTTGGGACAATCGATCCAAGTTGTTGGAGTGGCGAACAAGAAGATAACTAGCCCATTGACCGAACAGATCCCTGTGAGAATAGGCTCTTTCCGAGCTAGCCATCAGTTTGTGGTGTGCGATTCGAGTCCAGTTTGTCTGTTGGGAAGAGATCTATTGTGTAAATTGAATTGCACCATCTATTGCACACCTAGGGGAGTGGAGGTTCAGACGAAGGATGACGATGCCACCTTCAAAGTTGCAAATCAGCACTTGTGTATAGAGATCTATCCTGTGGTGACAGTGGAGGAACTTCCACTAGATTTGAGAGATTCTGTGTCACAAGAGGTGTGGGACTTCACGGGAGAAGAGTTCGGACTGATCAAGGGGGTTGAACCTGTACAGATCCAGGTTAAGCAGAATGCCGAATTCCCTAGGACGCCCCAGTACAATCTGTCACCCGAGACGATTGCAGGGATTAGACCTGTAATCGAGTCCATGATCAAGCAGGGAATTCTGAAGGAGATAAGAGGTAGCCCATGTAACTCACCTATCATGGGACTACAGAAACCAAGTGGGAAGTTCAGGATCGTGCAAGACCTGCGAAAGGTCAACACGATAGTTGTCCCATGTTGTCCAGTGGTACCGAATCCATCAGTGATACTGTTTCAGATTCCATGCAAAGCTGAGTGGTTTACTGTGATTGATTTGTGTCAAGCATTCTTCTCGATACCGCTCCATGAGGAAAGCCAATTTCTTTTTGCTTTCCGACTGGAAAATCGTGTGTTAACGTGGTGTCGTATCCCTCAAGGGTATATAGAGAGTCCATCGATCTTTAATCAGATCTTGAAGAAGAATCTTGAGAGTCTCGTATTGCCACAGAACTCAGTTCTTGTGCAGTACATAGATGATCTACTTATTGCCTCAGAAACAGAAGATGCGTGCAGGATAGACACCATAGCCCTACTGAATCATTTGGCAGAGAATGGACACAACGTGTCCCCGAACAAATTGCAGTACTGTCTGAACGAAGTGCAGTACTTGGGTCACAGACTAGAAAAAGGCAAGAGGAAGGTGTCACCAGATCGAATTGAGGCAATAATGAACATGGCTGTGCCTACCACTCAGAGAAGTCAGGATGTTTTTGGGAATGGTCGGCTATTGTCGTTAGTGGATTCCCAATTTTTCCTTGAGAGCAAAGCCTTTACAGAGGCTGACGCACAAGGATGTGAGTGATCCGGTACCATGGGACGAGGAATGCTTGGTGTCATTCCTAAGACTGAGAGAAGGTTTGTGCAGTGCACCAGCTTTGGGAATGCCCAATTACAACAAGGCTTTCTCACTGTTCTGTTGCAAGAGAGAAGGTTGTGCATTAGCAGTCTTGGCTCCGAATCATGGAGGTATCCGTAGACCAGTTGCCTATTTTTACTTTAGATCCAGTAGCTTCTGCATTGCCCGGATGTCTCAGATCCGTTTCTGCAACAGGTGTCAGCATTGAAAGATGTGAAAGCATTGTAATGGGTCACCCTTTGACAGTTTATGTACCACACTGTTGAATTGTTAATGACCAGGACAAAGACTCAGCACCTAACGAATAACAGGTTAACGAGGTATGAGCAAGTCATACTTGCCACAGAGAATGTGACTCTGAAAAGGTGCTCTGTCTTAAACCCTGCGACATTTATGCCCATACCGAATACAGTTGATAAAGATTGTGCGGACCATGATTGTCTTGATGTGACTGAACTATGCACCAAACCGAGACCTGACATTGTCGACGAACCACTGACTGATCCTGATGAAATTTTCTTTGTCGATGGTTCTTGCCTAAGAGACAGTGTTGGTCAACTGAGAGCAGCCTTTGCTGTGTGTATCATTTCAGGAGTGGTTAAGGCTGCTTGTCTAGAAGGAGTACACTCCGCGCAGGTAGCTGAGATCATTGCCTTGACTCGTGCCTGTTTGGCCGCTGATCAAATCCGAATCACGATCTACACGGACAGCCAGTATGAGTTCGGTGTGGTTCATGACTTCGGACAGTTATGGTCACAGAGGGGGTTCATGACATCATTTGGTTCACCCATTAGGAATGGAGAACATGTAAGACAGCTACTAGATGCATTGCAATGTCCGAAGGAAATCGCAGTTGTCAAATGCGCTGTGCATGGAAAGGGGAGTGATTTTGTCTCTCTGGGAAACAACTACGCCGATGAAGTTGCCCGTTTTTGTGCAGAGCAAGGATGCATATTTACAGAGGGTTACACAGGAGAGAGCCAAGAAAGAACCGAGCTCAACATGATGTTGGCCATGGCAGACACTTGGGAGGAACTCAAGCGACTGCAGGATGAGGTTTCAGATCAAGAACGAGATGGATGGGTCAGAGCAGGATGTGAAAGAGGAGATGTTGATGTTTGGGTTTCCAGTGATGGCCGAGCGGTATTGCCAGAGAATCTGTTGAGTCCGATGGCGAGACTGATACATGGTTCGATACATCTTGGTAGAGATGCGTTGATGCGTGTGTTTAGGCAGACATGGTATAACCCACGATTTTCGTGCAATCGCTGAAGCAGTTTGTCAGAGATGTGTTACGTGTCAACAGATGAATGCTGGAAAGAAGACGGTGGTCACATTAAGTCACATTGGAAGGTCAGGAGGACCCTTCAATAGGATGCAGCTAGATTTCATTGAAATGCCCAAGTGCAATGGTTTGAGGTACATTTTGGTGGTGTATTCTCACGGTGGGTGGAGGCTTACCCAACACACAGGTGTGACACTCTCACAGTGGCTAAGTTATTGTTGAGGGAACTTATCCCGAGGTTTGGTTTTCCAACCTCTTTGGAATCAGATAGAGGAACACACTTCCACAGTGAAATCATGAAGTTGCTTTGTGCGGCATTGAATGTCGATCAAAGACTACATTGCAGTTATCGACCAGAGGCTTCTGGGATAGTGGAACAGATCAATGGAACCTTGAAGGCCAGAATGGCAAAAATGTGTTCGTCAACGTCTCTGAAGTGGCCTGACGCCCTGCTGCTTGTGCTTATGAGTATTAGCAGTGTCCCCGACAGGAGAACTGGGTTATCACCACATGAGATCCTGATGGGGAGGGCGATGCGATTGCCAGCAGTACCAGCCACAACTTTGATAAACATCACTGATGACTTGATTCTCGATTACTGTAAAGGACTATCTGATGTGGTCCGTTCTGTGTCCCAGCAGGTACAAGCTGCAGCTGTTCCGGCCTCGAGTGATCTGTGCCACGACCTGTGTCCAGGAGACTGGGTGCTTGTCCGAAAGCACGTGAGGAAGAGCTGTCTGGACATTCGGTGGCGAGGCCCGTACCAGGTAATACTGGTGACGAACACAGCAGTGAAGTGTGGAGGATTGCCGAACTGGGTGCATGCTTCCCATACCCACAGAGTTTCAGCACCCTCGGAAGAAACAGCTCCTCTCGTGAATGAAAATCCAGCTGATGTGGCAGGGCCACATGAGAGGACAAGTCAAGCTGTGAGGGTCGCTGATACAGCTGGTTGTGCACCAGAGCAAGCTGAAGAGGGTTCCGACAACCAGAACCTCGACTTTGACTCGGATGACGGAGGTGTTGCTGTGGGTGGAGTAGAGTCAAATTCAGCAGAAGAAGGAAGTGATGCACAGGGTGTAGAGGGGGAAAGCGGAAGGACAACCAGAACCGAGGAGGCTTGGCCTGAGAGACAGAGGCGACTGAATCTGAGGTTGGCCCCCGAAAGAGATCTTGCTCCGGTGTCTGAAACGTCTGAATCGGAAGCAAGTGACGGAGAGCAGGCTCAAGAGGGTCTGAGAAGGTCAAAAACGAGAGTACCTTGCCAGAGATACGCTACCCCGGAGTGGACTTACGCAGTGACTGATGCCGGGGGTAGTGAGTTCGGGGAGGCTGAGGTCCGTGCAGGTGGTCAGCAAGAGCCCGAACGTGGTGTTGCAGGTGGTGCTGTTAGTGCCAGGGCTTGAAGTCGAAGGAGTACTGACCCTCACGGTTCCGAATCCCCCGCTTCTGAGTAAAGTCCGACAAATGGTTCTGCATCGACTTGAATTTCCGTCATTTGGGTTTGAGCCACCTTCACATGAAATGATAATTCTTCGTCTTGAACTTTTGTATCATGTTCTAGAAGCGCTTGCAGCTGACCTTATTGTGGATTGAGTATAAACTGTTGTAAATAAAAAGCCTAAAGAAGAAGATAACCTAGGTCCGAGTGGAAGAAGAATAAACTTAGGGACTTTCCGCAGAAGAGGAACGAGAGCTTAGGGAAGTCTTTTTCTGGACTATGTAAATAAGAAACTGTAGTTGAAAAGGGGATTTCCAGGTGTTTCGGAGTGTTGCTCGAACTGGTTAAACAAGTCACGTGTGGAGAAGACAGAGACTTTTGAGTGTTCGTTGCTGAAGCCAAGAACTTTGAGAATTTTCGAAATCATGGAGGCTGGCGATCCACACCGTAGATTCAAATTGATTGTAGGCACATTTATAGGGGGTGTGATAGTTTCTATAATCATAGTAGTTGTAGTTTCATATGTGGTTCCACACGAGCTAGCAGTGAAGGGGGTGCAAGGGACTCCTACACCCACTACACCTAGCGAAAAGGAGGGAAACATAGGAGCTGACAGAGCTTTGCTGATAGAAGAGAGTCGTAGGTTGCATGTAGATTTGTCTAGAAGTGATTTTAAGCTTAATGCGTATGCTAAGCTGCTATATCAGTATGTGGATGCGATGGATGCGAAAGATTGTTATGTGTGTATGCAGTTGCCAGCTTCAGTGGATGAGGGTATTAGATACCACCATCTTCCACTGACGTATGGAATTTTGTGTAGTTTGTTATTGAGTGTGTTTTATGGGAGAGGTCACTATGAGTACTTCTTTTCCAACTATGACGCCGTGCTTTCAGAGGTTCCTGCCCATAAACATTTGAACAAGTACGATTATTACAAGGCGGAAGATAGACTTGGAAAGTACTTCATACCGACTTCGAATTTAGATACAGCTTATGCCCATAGACACAATTTAACATGTGCATTAACAGAAGTAGAGAAGAAGTTCGTAGATCAGGTAGAAGATAGATATAGAAAGCTAACACAAACACGTCACACTGGAGATAGTCCTGTAGATTGGACAGACGAGGAGAGATTGCACCGAACAAAAGGAAGTTATGGTCCTATAGCATTGGATATGGGCCAAAGGGGAAAGTTGTGTGTGAAACATGTGCAGTCTTATTATGATAAGGTCTCTGTGGGACAGAGTGAGTGTGATCATTTTTTCCCTATGGAGGACTCAGCAAAGAATTTTCTGCAAGGAATGGTACAAGTGATACCTACGGTGTATTATGTGTGTGGAAGGAATGCTTATGTGAGGCTGCCAGCAAACTGGTATGGTACATGTTATTTGGGAATAATCTTTCCAAAGATTAACCATGCAGAGGATTTGGAACTTTTGGAAGGTGGAAAGC
The DNA here is from genome assembly GCA_963921515.1 of Calotriton arnoldi. Classification (NCBI taxonomy): domain Eukaryota; kingdom Metazoa; phylum Chordata; class Amphibia; order Caudata; family Salamandridae; genus Calotriton; species Calotriton arnoldi. Next base: position 1,985,705 of record CAWUFW010002660.1, on the reverse strand, counting down.
ATTCGAGAGTGAAGAGAGGTGCGAGTGCAGGAGCGGTAGTAGGAGATATCTTTGGAGCGATGATACCAAGTTTGGGAGTGATCTTGAATGATGTGAAGATCCGGAGATTGGCGACTGTGGTTGATGAATTATCAATGAATACAGCAAAGTCGTTGATACTTGTGCATGGAGAGATGTTGTCGATAAGGACAATGGTTTTGCAGAATCGTCTTGCTTTGGATGTCCTACTGGCAAAAGAGGGCGGAGTCTGTAAAATGTTGAAGGTTCAAGAGTGCTGCACTTATATACCAGACCACAGCAAGGGTCTGGAGAAATATATAAGTAACATCACTACGATCCATACTAAGATAGAGGATTTGACTAAAGAGGGTGTTTGGGAGAGAGTTGGCAAAGGATTTGGTCAAGTGGGAAGCTGGTTTGCGAATTTGAGAAAGGGATTCCTTGGCTATGTTCTGAGACCTCTCATTATTGTGGTGGCTTGTGTGGTTTGCTTGTGGGGTCTTATCAGAGCATACAAGTGGTATAGAGCAGGCAGAGCTGAGAGAGCTTTGAGAGAAAATGAGACGAGAATGGCTAGACTGCAGGACAGTCACTATCGAAATATTAAGAGTTTGGAGAGATTCCGACAGGGGAGAATGGCAACAAGTTCTGTTTAGGTCGGTCCTTTCTCCAAGGGAGTTGTAAAGGTGTGATGACAGGAGTCATCAAAGGGGGGAACTGATAGAGCGCCATGTTCTCGTGAAATTTGTAGGGGTGCATCATAATCACCTTTAGTCCGCACCCGCATACATCCAGTTACGTATTAATGAATAGCCAGTAAAATGTAGTTCTAAACCGCATTTATTAGAGTGAATAGAAGAGTAATTGTGCTGTTATAATAATGTAAATGCAATGCTTAACTGAAACGTGTTTAAAATGATGCATAGATGATTTAGTTCATGTGCAGTTGAGATGCAGTAGTTAACGTGTATTATATTAAGTTGCACGTGTAGTTTATTTTTCGCATATGAAATGTATGAGCCTATGCTTAAAGAAGAAATTAAGAATTGTGTGTTTAAAATGTGTAAAGGCCTGACTGCATATACGTCAAGGGAAGGCCTGTTCGTTCTTATGTTAGCTTATGTTGTAGGCAGAGAAGGTGTTCTCTTGGAAAGGCTCTCTGGGCACAGTTGGTAGATTCGTACAGAGGGAAGTCTGTTGAAATGTATCTTCTGTTGCAGGTGCAAGGACACATGCCTCGTTAGTGAAAGACTGGCTCTTTGTTTTAGGAGTTAGGGTGGTGGGAGGCATTGAGATGGGAGTATACTGGAATGTAGGGATGATACTTTCAGCGGAGAAGGTGCCTGGGACTCAAGGTCACTGTAACCGTCCTGGATGAAGTAAAAGTTTTGATGGAAAAGTACGAGAAGGAAGACCTGGCCGAAGAGGCATGACAAGGGCGTGTTCTATTGTATGTGGATTTTGTATTAGGGACAGTGCCCCGGGGGGAGAGAGTAGAGTGGAGGTAGAGGAGACCTGAGAGAAGGGCGAAAGAGAGAGATCTAGTTAGGAAGGAGCATCTTAGAACGAGCTCGAAATGCTAAGTGAGTGCACTTCTTAGGAAGTCTTCACAGCTGACACCTTTTCTTTCTACTCTTGCTTGAGGAAACTTGTTAAGTAGGGATGTCACTTTAGTGGTAGAGTAGGGACAGATTAATGCTTTTCGTTTATTTAGGTAAATGAAGAATAATATAGAGATTGGAGCAGTCATTATTAGTTTAATACTTCTGGAGCTAACGATTCTTCTTATTTTGAGTCGAATGAGACTCCTGTGTAGGATGATGTTTGTATTAGTGCCCATCTATTTCTTTAACCTCGTGTTGAGGTGCTTGCATGTGCAGTTATTCTTGGCTGTAATAAACCCAAAAATCTGAATTCGGAGTCCGTGATCTTTGAAGGTAAACTGGATTCTAAATCGTTGCATAACTGAATTGGATTTTCTTCCCTTCACACTATTCAGCAGGTAAAAAGATTCTGGCAACCTGAGGATTCTTAGTGATGGTAAGATAAGATAAGAATCCCGCTTTATCAGATTTTATGAGAATTACAAAGGTAGAATATTTTAAAGTGGTTAATCAATATCATGAGGAATTATGCATTATGGCGTGACAAAGGTATTCTTAGCTTTGATGAGTATATGTTCTTAAAAAATGAACATCCAAACTGCCTACTTTTTATATGATCCCTAAAATTTACAAGGAGACCAATCATGTTGGCGCAAGGGAGCTTGTTTGAGAACACCTCCAAGTATAAAGATAGTTTTTGGAGACCATATGTGTAGGTTTTGGCATCCTATATGCTGTATACTGGTGATTTTTTTAAGAGGATTTTTGATATTTCTTGGAGCGAGAAATTCCTATTATTGATGATGGATGTAAGCTCAATATGTGCTAGTAAGTACATGATCAGGGAAGTCAAATATTTTTTAAGTTCTCGACTCTTGAAGTTGCAATACCATACACAAATGATACTTAGAACAATGGTATTATGCCTAACACAGAATGTTTCAATAGTATAGAATACACACCAACGGCGCACCTTTCAACCGCACCTCACACTTAGTTCCGGATAATAATGATTTGGTGAACTTCATCTCCAATATCAGCAGTTGTGTGATATTGCTGCAGAGCAGGATAAAGTTCAGAAATAAAGATGGAAACAGTCAACAAATCTTCAAGTGTGTTTTTAGAAACGTTCTTCATTTATTTAATTTCACTTAAATAAAATAAAGTTATGGTCCAGCAACCAAAGCATACAGCCAATGCATTTCGTTCAATATATATTGTGATATATATTGAACGAAATGCGTTGGCTGTATGATTGGTTGCTGGATCGTATATTTTATTAAAAAAAGTGAAATTAAATAAAAGAAGAGTTAATCAATTTGTGAATGTTTTCCCCATTTTTACATGCTTTACAAACCCTGCCTTTGTAAAGTCCTGGTTTCAATTGTGATCATTTTGATGTATCACTTGTTATTTCACTTCTCACTAAGTAATCCTTCATAGATTTTGCTCTTTGAAAAGTAATCTTATGACTAATAGGAAAAATGTTTCCTATTATGGGGTGTTTTCTAATCAAGTATAAATACTTCCTCATAATATTCTATGCTGCAGAGTGTAATATGTTGTTATCAATCTTGGTACCTCCCCGTACTGACTGATGATTTCTTTCTTCTTTTAAACAGAATGTCCTCCCTTTTTCTGATGTTCACTCTGTTTGCAGCTCTATTGATTGTACTATCCCTGTAGTCCTTTGCCTTGAATCAATTGCCTGATAGCATGTTCTTCATGTTCCTTTATCAGATGCAAAGTCCTAGATAGTACTAGTAGATAATAAGCTTCAGATTTAACTATTAACTGTTTCCAGGCCACTGAACTGGGACCCTGATTTAACTGACTCTTAACATGATTTTTCATAAAAATCAAACAAAACGCTAATTGGAGCATGATCGCTGCCATACACATCAAATAAGATTTATATGTCTATGACATTAGATAATTAGCAGTAATCTGAAATTTCAGAATAAATAGTTGACAAGTTGATGCAGCATTTCCTAGCAGGCAGAACAATTTTATCCTACCATTAACTAAGGTAAGATTTTTCTGCCCAACCATTCCAGCAATCCCTTTTCGCTACCATCTGCTCGCTTATTCACTATCACAAATGCAGTCGGACTGGCGTAGCGGGCATCGGGTATTTTCCCGGGAGGCTGGAAGAGTGGGGGCCGGTTTTGCAGCAGTGGGGGCCGGTTTTGTTAATGGGGGCTGTTTTTGCAGGGGTACTGCAATATCTGCCCATAGTAACAAAAGCAGCAGTGCTTCACACTTGCTCCCCCCCAAAACTCAAGGGGGCTGGTCCGACAAAATTGCCAGAGCTGATTTGGGTTCCCAGTCCGGCCCTGATCACAAAGTCCACTTAACTATGATGGACATCATTCTCTGGCAAATATGTCTTTTGGTAAGTTTTGTAGGTTACTTTTGCATTAAATTCACCAACAATCATCATCCTCCAACCAGGATGTTTATACGTTATTGCCTCTACTTTCCTGAGCACTAGATTTATTTTTCCTTCATTCATCGGTCCCGGGGGAATGTATACATTACAGGCTAACATCAATTGCTTTTTCGAATATTCTTCATTGAACAACTAACTGTTATATTCTTCAGTGAACAAGTAACTGTTATACTCTAAAATAGAGCAATCTAATTTCTCTTTTGCGTTTTTAAAACGCTTTAGATCTCGCCTGGCATGACCGCGATTATGAAGCATTGTTGCAGTGCTTAATTTGTAAAAAAAACAAGCTCCGGGGCACTCATCAGGAGGCCACTGCAGCTTGCATCACCCTTTGCCCCTATCAGCTCTGTCATGAAAGTACCAACACTATCACTACCACCACACACCTACAAGTGTGACAATTCAGACTATTCCCGGCCCCCAAAGCTATAAGAATGGCTTGGGCGGAAGGTATTGGTCTTTTAAGGTATTTTGAATTCATAAAAAATTAATAACAATTAATAAACACCTATTGTTGAGCTCATTTCTAAATAAAACAAACAGCGCCACCATGCGTCAGGCTGTCATAAATGCCGGTGTTGAAAAGTAAGTGCTCAAGTTAAGCAACTGACACCGAGGTGAGGCTCATAAATGTGTGATATTTCTAGACTAATTCCCAAAGAATGTTTTTTTCTTAAGTACTGTGATTTACAGTCGAGCCAAACCAGCCACATTCCAGCTTCTCAAGAAAATACCTGTGGCCCAATGCTACACGCTCAAACTTACAGGGCCTTTTATACACATCAAGCCATTTTGAAAGTTTAGGATTTACTCTTTGATTTTTTCAGTCTGTTTGTTGTCCCTTCCCCTCTGACTACAGCTTCATTTAGGTTCAATGCTTCTTACAGCATTGTTTTTTGTAAATCTAACATCATATTCCATAGTTCTTATAAAATCAATATTTAACCGAATTAAGTTGCAAATGTTCACAGAAGGAAAGGAAACCACTGTTGTCACAAAATCCTCTTTATGTTGTTTCTTATTAGTTATTGAACTCTGGAATTTAGACAACTCAGTGTAGAATACATGATGTAGCTATGTGCAAGCAACCAAAAGGCAAAATCTGATCTCAGTATATTATATCAGTTCCACCCTCCTCTTCCTCTTTTGCTTTGTCGTTAGTGGTAGAAGGAGGAATAGAAAGTGCTTACAGTAATAATTCACTATTAGTGTCATTAAATACTTTTGCCCCTATTAGGAGTAGGCCTGATCGAAATTTTAATTACACCAGAGTATTCAGAGTAATTTTGCATTACTGAAATTGAAAATGACGGGGCAGATTTACAATCCCCTTGCCTGACGCACCGGCGGCGCAACCTGCTGAGTGATATTTACAAGCACACGTAAAGCAACCCTGCGTGACTTTACCTGTGCTTGTAAATATCGCCCCTTTTCACGCAACACTTTGCGTGTTAGAGGCGTAACATGGGTTTTCCCACACAACACCCATGTCCACTGATGCATTTCTAGATTTACGAGGAATCATAAATCTGGAAATGTGTCAGAATGCTACGCCACCCTAGGGGTTGCCCAGCGAGGTGCAACGAGGAGAAATGTTTTAATTTCTCCTCATTGTTTTCCTCTTTCAATGCGTGCTGCATTCTACAGCACACATTGGAAGAGAAAAACACCTCAATTGATTGTTTTTGTGCAGGAAGGTGCCCCTCCATGCATAAAAACAATCTCCCCACGACGCAGGCATCCTTGCGCCATGGTGCAAGGGTGCCTGCGATGGCGCATGGCAGCAGTTTGTGCGCCAGCGTAGGCGGTAGCACAGAGATGCAACATATTGTTGTAAATATGTCACATCCCTGTGTTTCAAAACTAACGCAGCGCACCTTCTGTGGGGCACTGTGGCGGTTTCTCAACGGAATCCATTATACTCTTTAGTATATTTGTGTTGGAACTGGCCCTCTCTGCAGGATCACCCCCAAATGTTTTGCCTTTACCCTTCACTTTTTTGCTCAATTCGTTTTTGTTGGCCTTAGGACGCTGTGCACTTTACCACTGCTAACAAATGCTAAAATGCTTGTGCTCATTCCCCTAAGCATGGTAAAATTGGTCACACCTTATTAGCACATTTAATTTACTTTTAAGTCCCTTGTAGAGTGGTATACCATATATCCAGGGCCTTTAAGTTAAATGCTACTAGTGGGCCTGAAGCACATATTGTGCCAGCCACTTAAGTAGCCCCTTAAAACATGTCTGCGACCTGATGTTGTAGCCTGAAAGCAGTTTTAAACTGCCAATTTCACTTGACATTATAACCCCCTTGCCAATCCTTAAACTCCCCTTCTATTGCATATAAGTTACCCCTAAGGTAGGCCACTGGTAGAGCAGGGTGTGTTGTAATTAAAAGGTTCGACATGTACTTTTAAGATTTACATGTCCCTGTAGTGAAAAGCTCCTAAATTCATTTTTCACTACTGTGAGGTCTCCCTTCCCATAGGATAACATTAGGTGCTGTATTACATTTAATAAGTGCTAACTTTTGATTGGGACCAGGTAATCATTTCATGTTTGGTTTCTGCGCCCCGGAGGCGGCCGGTGCCGGCCGTGCTGCCAGTTTTCCCCCTGACCAAGGGAAGCTCCTAACTTATAGCAGAGCAAGGTTACTTGACATCGGCAAGAATGCGAGCTGCCGTTCCCGCTTGGCAGTGAATTCCGATGGTTACATCTCTGCATGCACACATTGCAATTGGGCGGCCCCCATCTCTAACGGTGAGACAAATTTGGGGATGGAGGTCAAGAGAACCAAGGTGCTTCAATCAGGTACACAATCTGGGAACAATGGTTATTTAAAGGCACTTCTTCTCAATACCCGCTCCTTAAAAAAACATGATTTGTATATTTTTGACTTGTTGCTAGAATCAAATCCTGATATAGTGTTTCTAACAGAAACATGGCTTAATGAAGGCTCCAATCCTACTATCGCGATCGCCATTCCCGCTGGATACCAGATCATAAGGAGGGATCGTGCTGTGGGCAAGGGTGGCGGCGGCGCGATTATTTTTTAAAAGGACATTGCCTGCGCAATAGTCCCCACAGAAGAATTAGACAGGGCTGAATGCCTCGGATTTCATTTTGTAGTCTCTGCACATCAATCCTTGGCCAGAGTATTAATCTATAGGCCCCCTGGCCCTGCTGGGAAGTTCCTCAAGTCTATTAGTGACTCAATTTAACCCCTTGTCTCCAAATACAAGCACTGCTTGGTTCTCGGGGACTTTAATATCCATATGGACAAACCAGCAGAACAGGAGTCCATCATGCTGCGGGAGTCATTGGCTATTTTTAATCTGTTACCTTATGTCCATCTCCCTACACATGAGAAGGGACATACATTGGATCAGATTTTCCCCAATGTCGAGATAGAAACAGACGCGCCTCTTCCCCTTGTATGGTCTGACCATCACCTTTTAGGCTTTAGAGTATATATAGGGATAAATTGCCCTCAATCCTGTGGGAAGCCTCACCCCATAACTTCCAGACCTTTCCATCAGATCACCCCATCAGCCCTGAGTGAAGCTCTTAGTCACCATCCGATTTCCCTCAGTGGCAACCTCGAGAGAGATGTACTCTGCCTGGAGAATTGGCTCCAGCTACGCTCTGCGAGCTTGCACCTCTTGCCTCTCGCCCAGCTAAATCCGCTAGAGTTTCAGCCCCATGGTTTACGGAAGCTCTCAGGAAGAGAAAAAGTGCCTGTAAATGACTGGAGAGGGCATGGCGGAAAAATTTTAATCCTGAAGATAAAGAAATCTACAAACATGCCCTTAAGGTCCACTATAATAAAATTCTTGAGGAAAAGAAAAACTTCTTCTCATTTAAAATTGAGACAGCCGGTAATAAAAGTAAAGAAATCTTTAAAATAGTGAAAGACTTTTCTTCCCCTAGGGCAGCTGACAGACCTTTTACTCCCACCTTCGAATGGACAAGCCATCTTGCCTCATATTTTTACGATAAAATCAAAACCATTCAAGATTCCTTTGAAGATTCCACCCTGGCCATAGGAGTGAACATAGGCCCTCCTCCTTCCGTCTCTCCTGAGACAGGTCCATCTCTTACACAGTTTCCCCCCATTTCTTTGGAAAAATCTTTGGAGATTATGAAAGCCCTCAAATCAGGCTCCTCCCTCTGACCCCTGTCCAGCCAAAGTGATGTCATCTTTAGCAGCGATCATTAATCCGGCCGTCAATACGATCCTTAATGTCTCTCTGAATAATGGCCAGGTGCCGGACAGTTGGAAAAATGCGAAAATCGTCCCACTATTAAAAAAACCCTCTGCAGAACCCTTGGTGGCATCAAACTATAGGCCAATATCACTACTTCCTTTTTTCTCCAAAGTCCTTGAGAAATATGTGCATTTAGTTACCATAGAATACGTTGAAACTAACCATTTGCTCCATCACAGCCAGTCAGGTTTTAGAACTAATTTTAGCACAGAGACGGCCTTGCTTGAAGTCTCTGAGGTTATTAAGGAGAAATTAGACAAAGGAGGCAAAGCAGTGCTGATTTTGCTGGACCTCTCCGCTGCTTTTGACACCGTGCCCCATGACCGGCTCCTGCAGAGACTTCAGGAGTACGGCCTTGGTGGCACGGTACTCAAGTGGTTCTTATCCTTTCTGGAGGACAGGCATCAAGTGATTTGGTCTCCTCCTTTTGCTGCCTCCATTCCCCCCATGAAGGTGGGTGCTCCTCAGGGCTCGATTTTGAGCCCGACACTTTTTAATTTATATATGACCACCCTTGCCCCCTTGGCTGAATCATACGGCGCGACAATAATTTCGTACGCAGATGATACTCAACTCTTGTTTACATGTGACAAGGGTGAGGAGGTTAGGGGTGAGGATATTAACAAGTGCTTGACAGGGGTATTCACCTGGCTAAGGCTGAACCAATTAAAGTGCAACCCTGAGAAATCCGAGATAATCTTCTTTGGTTCTTTATCCTGCGACGTATGGCGTCAATGGTGGCCTTTAGACATGTCACCCCCTGTAACTGCAGTAAATACAGTTAAGAACCTGGGGGTCAAGCTTGATGACACTCTATCTATGAAAGCTCAGATCCAGACAGTAACTGGATCCTGCTTTGGCCTCCTAAGAGTGCTAAAGAATTTTCTTCCCTTACTACCGATCACTCACAGGAAGACGGTAGTCCAGGCTCTCATTGTCTCTAGGCTGGATTACGTGAACGTCTTGTACCTAGGCCTCCCAGAATACCTACTGAATAGGCTTCAGGTCATCCAGAATGTGGCGGCCAGGGCGATCCTCATGTTAAGACCCAGAGCGCGGGTCTCTACTCACTTGAAAGCTTTGCACTGGCTTCCGGTTCGAAAGAGAATTTGCTTCAAAGCTTTGGTCTTGGCTTTTAAAGCTCTGCATGATACTGGCGCCATTTATATCAGAAAGAGATCAGCACTATATCCCTGGTAGAACCTTGAGGTCTTCCTTTCAGAAGCAGGCAATTGCCCCCAAGTTCTCCTGCACCCGTATGGGCCGCCGCTCCTTCCAAGTTCAGGCTGCCCATCTGTGGAACTGTCTGCCAATGTCACTCAGATGGGTGCATGACTTACTTACCTTTAGGAAGCAGCTGAAAACCTGTCTATTTCAGCAATAGTCAATAGCACCCCTCCTGCCTTTAGTAACAGTGACAGTGTTTATACTGAGGTCTTTTAGCGCCGGGACACTCTTCCTAAGTAGCTGTGCGCTCTATAAGTACCAATTTAACATAACATAACATTTAACATAATGGAAAATCCTCTGTAATGGTAAAGTTGGATTTTAAATTACAGTTTTGAAAATGGCACTTTTAGAAAGTTGGCAATTTCCTGCCTTTATCCTTTTGGTGCCTCAAGCATTTCTTAGGTCACATGACTGGGTGAAACTGACAGTTAGACTTTGTGAATTCCTCCCAGACAGTCACACAATTGAGGGGTTGGGTGCGCCCAGTAGCGGCCCGTGGTGGGAGTGCTGCCGGGCGCTGACATGGGGCGGGGCAGGGGCAGGGTGGGGGGTAGTAAACTACGGATTACAGCCGATTAGAGGTAAGTAAACATATAAATAAATAAAACGAATTTCGTTGCGCGCGCTGCATCGCATTTGGCATATGTTTGTTAAATTGTTATATTCCAAAGATGGAGACATATGATTCCTGAGACATATAATGATAAGCACTATAAATTAGTGACAAGGAAGGGTATCAGCTAATGTTCGAAAACAGAATTAAAATGTCTACCAATTCTTTTTTATTAACCAATGATTTTGCATTTGAGAAAAAAAGGAATTCTTGATAATCATTAACCATTAGCACTGGAGGAGATCTCTTATCTCATTTAAAAACTGTGCATACATTTGATAGGTAGTCAAACATTTAGCTGTAATAACAAATCTACATTTTTAAAATACATCAAACAAACTCAGATGCAGTCATCCATCAGCCCTCCAACATTCATACCTCATTCATACTACATGAATCAATTTTAGGCAACCTTTTGCCCACACGTTAGTCCTTTAAGAATGAAAATATATCACTTTCTTGTATACTTTTCAAATTTTCCCTAAAATATCAACTTTTTTTTCCCTCTACCTCATTTTCTTGTACTTGTGCTGTTATCATGTGTTGTTTTTTAAAATCATATGTTTATAATCTTCTCTTATTTCTGTACTTATACTAATTGAAGCGGATTTCTGGACAGATGCCTTGCAAAATTTCTGTGACTTTGGTTATGCAGTATCATTGATATTAGATTCATTTTTACAGAAAATGCATAATATCTTCTTTTGAGACAGGAATATCCCCTGCATGACCTGCTACATATATCTGCTATCCTGTGTTTTTTTTTTTGGCCACAGCCTCAACCTAAGCTAGTGTGTGCACTGAGGCATAGCCTGACCCTTGACATTTGTGAGGTCCTGGACCTGTCTTGTGCCCTAGATTGGCTCACCAAGCACGCCCTCATAGAACTGACAATGGACTACTGTCCCTGTTATAGGTTTTGCACATTGAGGGGTAGTGGCAACATACTGGGTTTTGCGAATCCATGGTTTTGACCAGACCTTTTTATCTGTGTCAGTTGGGTGGAGGCCTACTGACCTACTTATGTAAAGTTATGCTTCTATATGCTTACTCAAATCATCGCACTACCATCCCATGTGTATGTGTTTTGGATATTTGTGCAACATGCATATTGTGCGTAAAGGAACCAGAGTAATGGGAGGCCTGGGGAATCCATTGTGAATGCCCCAAGCCTGACCTGCTGAACAAAATGGAGGTAACATGATTTTCACAGACAATGGTAGTGTATTGCTGACATTCCTTAAGCTGGAGGGAAAAGACCTAGACACTGAAGTGAGGGAAGAGGAGGCAAGGTTTGTTTAGAAATTCACTTAGGGCTTTTGCTTAACAAGAAGCTGCTGATTAGTTATACTGAAGCACTGTAATTTGGTACATGGTGTGAGGGAAGGTGAGATCGCAGACTGTGTACTGTTATGCAAAGTGAAGTGGACCACTTGGATGAGGCCCAGCCTTGTGCCTTTCCCTGATTACAGTCTTCAGCTTGGATGATGGTAGATGGTTGCAGAAACCTCACACCTCTATGTGTCTCTACTGTGAGTGCGCCAGGCTGAAGACCGCCCTCCTGTGTTAAGCATCACTTTACACAAAGGCTGTGTCTGGAGAGTAGCCTGAAAAGGACACTGGAAAGGTGAATCCCCTCAAACTGGTTTTGAAAGAACGAAGAGTGGATCCACATCACCTCTTTGGCTTGATTTTAATTTTATTAAGCACAACAAATGCCCCAAGGTGTCTTGGTGCTAGCGTCTGCTATCAGAGTCATCTGCTACGGCATAAGTCAGGAACTACCAAGAGAGAGCAAAGAGCCATGTTTTTAGATGTTTGCTGAAAATCTGAAGATTAGACTGGCCTCACAAAAACTCAGGCAACTGGTTCCGGATCCAGGAAGTAGAGTAAACAAAGCCTCTCCTGCCCCAGGAGGTCCTGCAGACTCTTGGCACCACCACTCTTTTGGAGCCTGGTGAGCATAGATGTCTATTAGATGAGTACCAAGAAAATTGTCTATTAGATGAGTACCAAGAAAATGTTCTCTTGAGGTACTCAGGTCCAGTTAGATTAAGAGCTTTGTGAGCTGTACACAAAGCCTTAAAAGCAACCCTCTTCTTGACCGGGAGCCAGTGCATTTCCTCCATTGTTTTCGAGGCAGATTCAAACTTCTTGATTCTGTCTGCTGTTACTGTATAAAAGTGGGACCCATTGACCCACTTGTTACAGTTCCAAACTCTCTATGACCAAGGAAGGGACTGCTCTGCTGTACTCAGAGGACATCTGTAAATACAGAGTTGCTGTTATCTGACAGCCACCTTTCCAGAGGTGAGTGGACATCACCTGAGTCTACCCCTTGCTATAATAGCTGTTCACCTATCCTGAAGCATGCAAAAACCAGCCTGCCTGCTGAGCGAGGGAAGGAACATGCAAACCATGCAAGAGGAGTGAGGTGCAGTGTCACTCCCACTATGGTGGGGGTCTGCCAGAAGTGGAAGACTGCAGAGAGTGATCAGTGTGCCCCAGTGTTGGTGGGCAGCAGTCTCTCTCTCCACATTTCCTGGAGCAACTGTGCAGCACTTCTGAAGATTGCCGGAACACGGTGAGGGGATTGATCCTCTGCAACATGATCTTAGTCGCTGTGGCAAAGGAGAAGTTGAGCTGCTGTGTGAGTTGAGCTGCTGTGCCAGAACAGAAGTAGTGGAGTGACCTGAAATGCTGTGCCATAAAAGAAGTTACAGTGCGACCATAGCTGATGTGCCAGCAAAGACTTTGCTGAGTGACCTGAGCAGCTGCACTCAAAGACAAAACTGCGGCATGACCTGAACTGCATTTCCATATGCAGATATCAATCATTATCATCAATGCAGTCACTGCCGCTTTAGATGTACAAATGGACTGTGTTCTTACATTATCAATGAGCTGTCATAGTGTAAAACACATTATAATCAAAACCTGCAAACAAAATTTTAATCAGTCTCAACACAACCTGTGTACAACACCCAATCCTCTGTGTGTAAATTACAGTTACTAATTGTCAGATTATACATTGCCAACTTTGGTGTTCAAAACAATCAGTGCGGTTAAATATTGCCCCCGTACCATCTTTAACATAAGATGCCCATGTGTGTCAGTCCCCCTGCTGGAATGGGCCGGACAAGTGTATAAGTGCTATTTATCCGTAAGACACTGCCGCGATATGAGTACATGAGTATATGTAACTGAGTTCAGTGTGCAGCAGTCATGGGGGCATTTCATCAGATTTGTCTGCACTGCCAGGAGTAATGTGTTCCAGGCCGTCTTTATAGATCCCCTCTTTGCTTGCTGTTATGCACGCGTCATCACCTGTATTTCCGCTGTGCTCCACTTTATTACATCTCGCAGCCATTGTGTGATCAATTGGGGCACCGGTGTCTTCCAATAAATAACCATCCCTAATTTGCCGAAGAGTAGTGCCAAGTCTATGAACTTGGAGGTGTGCTTAGCTATCTTTCGGCCTTTAGAAGCGTTCTCACAGGCATACCGCAGCTATATTGGGTAGCGGCTTACCTGTCAACTCAGTCAACAATGTAAGTATAGTGGTTCAACAGGGAACAATGTGTGGGCAATCCCGTACCATGTGGATAAAATCTACCATCTCAGCCAAGCATCTGGAGCATATGGATGGGAGCCTCGGATATATGTTAGCTAGTCATGCAGGGGAAACATTAGGTCAGTGTAAGTAATTGAGTTGCGTATAGTTGAAGTGTGGGTTCCTATTCACCGTTTTAGTATATTCCAGTTTTTTCTCCCATCCTTATCCGATATGTCCATTCCAATCATTTGCTTCCATTTGAGTTACAAAGGTTCTGGAGACAAAAGGAAAGTGGGGGCCAGGGCATGGTGCATACATGTCACCACGTTTCGTTGTACCCCGCGAGTTAATAATAAGGTCAACCCTTCCAAGTGCGACGGTTTCACTGCCGCGTCACCACCCCTTATGCCTCGGATCATTCTGCGTAGAGCTTCTAAAGTCAGAATCTGCCCTCTGTGTAAGCCAAAATCATCGACCAACACCTCAAAAGGAAGTAGGTTACTGTCAGCGTATATGTTGCCCAGAGTATCAATGCCTGCCTGTGTCCACTGCTGCACAGCCTTGTGTCCAGCTACTGCCGACAATCCTAGCACCTCCCACAGCCAGTGGTAGGTAGGGGCAGTATGGAAAGGTCCCTCCTAATCCCTTGGTTTATTTGTCCCAGCAGGACTTAATGACCCTTCCTGTTCTGGGGTATGTGTGTCTTGGCTTAGTCCGATCGTAAAGTGATTGCAAAAGCCTCCCTTCGTGTAATAGAGTCACCAGGTCCTGATTCTCCTGGTCAGTGTCTATCACTAACTATTTTGCCATACATACTAGTTGAGCGGCTATGTAATAAACATCTGGGTTTGTGATTCCCATTCCACCACCATCTAGTTCCAGACATCTACTCTGTGTCTCCCATATCAATTATGAGAATAAGGATCTCAGCTCCTGGAAGAATATGTGCGGTAAAGTCAGGGGCAGGGCCATAAAAAAGTAAAGTAGGGGGGATTACTATCATCTTTATGATAGCCACATGACCCAAAGGAGAAAGCGGCAGCTGGTGCCAGAACAGGAGGGTACTACATATCCCAGCGACACATTCGTCGAGGTTACCACCCTTCAGCTACGAGTCAGTATGATATATCCGGATTCCCAGATATTTGAAAGCGACAGGTTCACAGCGCAGTGTGTCCCCCAAGCACGGGGGTCTGTCTGCTGATGGTGGCTATTTCAATGGGCAAAGATAGGACTTCTCCAAATTAACATTAAGTCCTGGCACTTGTCCGAATTCAATCGGCTTCAGGGTGAGCAGGGCTAGCGTCCACTCCGGGTTTCTCAGAATTATTAAGGCATCATCTGCATACCATGCTGCCACGTGATATTTGTCTCCTAGTGAGATTCCCCATTCAGGGCCCCCACTCGCATTAAGCAGGCCAATGGCTCCAGCGCAAGGACAAACAGGATCAGGATAGGGGGCAACCATACCGGATGCCCAGTTGCGATAAGTCTGAATAAACTCTGCCAGTGCAGACCCTGGCCAGGGATTGGGTGTAGAGTTATTGTATCCATCTCAAGAAATCATTTCTAATCCCCATTCCGATAACACTTGGAAAAGGTATGACCATAGTAAAGTATGGCAAGCCTTTTCTATATCTAGAGAAAGCACATTTGAGGTCCCTCAGTACTCGGCTACCCATCCATTATGTGTAACAAATGGTGAATAGTGACATTTGTGTTGTGCCCTGGGATAAATCAGCATTGGTGAGGGTGCACTAACTGTGTTAGATAAGACAAAAGTCTATTCGCAATAAGCTTCCCTAAAAGTTTGTATTCCGTGGTCAATAGCAAGAGTGGCCTGTAGGAGTGGACATATAGAGGGTCTCTTCCTGACTTAGGTAACACCACAATTGTGGCCTCTCTCATAGACTTAGGTAGGAAACCCATGCTCAATGCTGGTATGTAAATCTGGTGTAATTTGGGTGCCAGTTTGATTGGGTAGGTAGAATAGAATTCAGGGGCAACCCATCCATTGCCTGCATTTTCATACTGCCTAAATGGTCAATCGCTGCCGTCTCCTCCTTAAGTTCCAAGTCCACCTCCTGAGGCCCCCACCTGTGCCTATGTGAGTCTTGGTGGCCAGACCTTTGAGAGAAAATGGGAGATGTGAGCGTTCTACATGGTGTCTGTGGAGTTGTATAAACTTTTGTAGTAGTCAACAAATGCATTATTGATGCCCATCTGCGTCATAACGATTTGACCTGTACAGATCCGAATGGCCACTATGGGTTGTAATAGTGTCGCTTAACTCAGCAGCCATGCCAATAGGCAGCCCATACGGGCTCCTTCCCTGTGCTGCCGCATGAGGTATTCTTTGTTGTACAAGCAGCACAAGCACTCTATTAGGGCTTGATATGTTTTTGTCAGTTCTAACAGATGTGGTCTGTCCTGTGGATTCTCTACTGTTGCCATTTCGAGTTCTCTATGTCAGTGTTGTACCTCTTTTATTTCCATCAGATGTGTTAACTTGACCCCATAAGAAGTCTTGATGCATGTACCTCATATGACCGCATTGAAGGTCTCCCATTCCATCATATGTCAAGAACAGTTCCCTCATTCTCTGCAAAATAATTATTGCTCATTTCTCCTATTGTTGCTCAAAATGGGGAGTCTAACACTGTCTATAGTTGAAGTCACCACGTGGATACGACCATCGGTAGTCACCCAAACAATAGTGTTGCAAGGAAGGGGTTGTGATCTGAGTCAGTGTGGCAGAGGCTTTTGGTGTTATGTGTGTGTGGTATCAAAGCAATAGATTCCAGTATCCTATCCAGGCGAGTGTGTAGGGCATGTGCAGCAGAGTAATAGGAGTATTTACGGGTGTGTTTCATGCCATAAGTCTACCATGTCCCAGCGTGTGGCCCATTGTCTGAACCTCTGGCCAGGGGTATGCTTGGGGTGATGCTAGGGGAGGTAACAAGTGATCTAGGGTTCAATCAAGCACCAGGTTATAACTGCCTTCCCAAATCCTATGTGTATTTATAGTTCTGATAAGGTGAGGGGAGAAAGTATCTAGGAACTGCAGTTGGCCAGTATTGGGCACATATATGCTAGCAAACAAGAGATAATCCCCTTTTAATGTTCTCTCCAGCAGCGTAAACCTGTCTACCACTTTTCGGTGTTGTAGGAAGGGTATCCCCGGTGCCACCAATATCAGCAAACCTTAAGCCTAAGCGAAGTATGTTGTCCAATATATTTGCCCTCTCCAGCGCCTTTCTAGTTTCTGCACATCTACTTGTCATATGCGTTTCCTTCAGAAGAGCTATATGGGCATGCCGATGCTTCAGGTGTTTGTATAACCTATGGCATTTCACCGGCGAACCCAGCTCCCTCACGTCCCACATGATAAAGTTATATTTGTGGGCCATTACTGTAAAGCGTTGCAGAGACCAGTGTCATAGTAACCATTCGCTATTCATAGGGACAAGCAATGTGTGCTACTTGGGGAATAGTGGTCATTGTGTACACTTCTGTCTTAGGTGTTTGCGTGTTGGTGTAATCCTGTGCCCTGGTCCTAGCCAAATGTGCTTGACTATGTGATAAAAAAAAAAACAACACAAAACGAACTGCAAATGAACCACAATGTGGATCTGCATATGCAGTGGTTGTTCGTTGAGAGGTAGGTTTTCGATAGTGTTCACCATGATGCTCAACACCGTCCTCACTATGTCCAAGTCTGAACATAAGGGTCCCATAAAGAGCAGATTGTGGCAAGCGGATCCAACAATCCAGTCCGCTTGGGCCACACAGAGGGTCAAATCAGGTCATCAGGTGATCAAATGGTGACCAGGTGGTCAGTGAGTCTCGGCCATCCGGAAGTGATGTCTCTGTGACACCTTCTGTGTCACTGGATGTTAGTTGAGATCCAGTCTCCCTTCTCGAATGGATATCTGCAAACAAAGATTCTCCCTTCGCCGTGGCACGTGCCCTCGTGGGTGCTCCAGAATGCATTCCCCACTGGTGTTGTTTAGGCCGTAGCCTTCAATTAGGCCCTGTTGTCGTAATGCAGAGCTGAGAGACATCTTGTCCCTCTGCCTTGAGCTATGTCCATACCTCATCAGGCTCAACAGGACTTATTGTTTAATGTGACTCTCTAACTTTGCAGGGTAAAGTAAGCCGTAGGCGATCCCCAAATTTCTTACCACCCTTTTAGCCATAAAGAAAACCTGATGTTTCTGCACTGTGGTTGTGTAATTGGGGGAAAATGGTCACTTTCTGGATGGACAAGTCCCATGGGCCATGGGCTCGTGCCCTCCGTAGGATAACATCTCGATCTCTGTAATTCAGCAGCTGGATCATCATTGGTGTTGATGGTGCACCAGGGGAGGTCTTGCTGACACTCTATGTGCATGGTACACAGTGAAAAACTTAAACTGAGTGATTGTGAACATCGTTTGGAGCAGCCAGTCCTCCATGAACAGTTCAGCCCTCCACCCATTCTGGTAGGCCTATCACCCTGATTTTGTTGTGGCAGGATCTCCCTTCCACATCATCCGCCGTTTCCTGCAGAATTTGCGTCTTTTTACATTTTATTGACCTGGAGTTGCAACATGGCAATCGATGGTCTCAGAGTGGCTAAAGTGGATTCCATTTCCTCCACCCTGTCTGTGAGTTTCTTGAGGTTGGTGCGCAACAGGCCTACCTTAATGGCTATTGCTTCTATTTTCTGCTCCAGGATCGTTCATATGGCCTGCAGAATTGTGTCGAGTGATCTGCAGTCATGGGATCACTCCCAGCTTGCTTGGCAGGGGTCACATTTCCTGCTTCTCCATAGTCGCCTGTATGACTGCCCTTTACCCCCTAGTTCAGACCGGCTTTTGCACCATTTTGCTCATGGCGGTCACTTTGTCCTGGGAGCCTTATCCACTCCAGCATGGTCGCTACGCCTTTCTGTAGTTATAGCATTCCTCTGTGGCCCCAAGCAAACACTGATGCTGCCAGCCTGGGCCCCCCCCTATTCAGTCCCCTTCTGCTTCCCTTCCGTAGACCCCCATGCCACAATCTCAGAGAGGGGCCCAAGCATCACCGTCTCACCTGCCTCAGATGTTACAAGAGCCCCCTGAACCCTAAATCCAGTTCATTCTTCCAGGCCCCACAGGATTGTAGTGGGAGGAGAGGCCTCGTAGCTCTGTCTTCCGGGTCAGTGCACCTCTCATGCCTTGTACAGCAGACTCCCGCAGTCCCATCAGCCAAGGTCGGGGCAGGCGAGCCGAAATCAGGGAGATACACTCAGCAGGGAACAAAAAGAGTCCTCAGCGCCACCGATCTCTGCAGTCCAGAGACCCGAGGCCTCACGCTCGCCAGCTTCCTGCCACTCCGATAGATCCTGGTGTCAGTGGCCTACTTGAGCATAGCACAAGGTGCTGCGCTCCCCTGGCTGGGCTGCCTGCTTCCTCCATCATGTAGTGGAGCGTAGCACGCTCTGGTAGACCCTCGGTCCGACGTGGGTGTGGTGGACGGCCCCCGGCCTCGCCTCACAGCCTCCAGGCTGCACCGCTCCTCTGGGCCCGCTAGGCCACCATGCACAACACCACACTGTCTCCGCCTCCATTAGTCCCCAAGTGGGTCCGTTACCAGGTGGGGGGCATATGCGTGCACTTAGGGGCACTGATGGAAGGTCTTGGCTGAGATATAATGCCAGGATAACTGTGATGGTGCTGGAGCTCCACTCTTACATGTCAGCCATCTCCCCTGGTGAAACCACGCCCCTCAGTCTGTGGCTGGATGAAACCAGGCTATGGGTGGCGACACCGTCATGGACATGATTGGTCTAAGTGAGGCTAACACAACATCTGAAAGCACCTGCTTAACCAGCCCATTCATAGCCCAGCCACAACCAGCCAGGCTAATCCAGTCCGGATCCATAGTTTCCATACCTGCCTGCAACAAGCTGCCCCATTCATCAGAGGAAGAGGATCAGCTGGCTTGGCTGAGATGCAACACTCTAAGAGGCCCTGACAAGAACTACTGGCTTGCGGCCATTCAGAAGCAAGAGAGAGTGTGAGTGGAGGAGGAGTTGGGCATCCACCCAAGTGCACCTAACACAGACTGAGAAACCTCAATGATGAGGTAAAGTGAATTGTGAAAGAATGTAAACACTGAGAGAGCATAGGAGTAATATGCACCTAAGTCTAATCACACTTGACATTGGCTCCCAGGGAGCCTGGGGCTACACCAATATCATTAAAAGGCTCACATAACCTCAAGCACCCAAGGCACTGCATCTTGTTCATGTTATATGTGTAGCATTTAGTTCTAGTGTGCATTTAAGTATTTTTCTTCTTGAAAGTGAAGCACTGGGGAGGACAATCATTATTACACTAATGTGTGTTTGTTGAATGCTAATTTTGAACTCTCACACACTACCTCTCTGAGAAGTCTGTTACTGCTCACCATCGCTAGCACTGAAAGCCAAGTGCTGAGGAGGTTGAACTTGGCCCACTTTGCAGAGCCATAGTAGAACAGTCCTCAGGACATTAGAGACACATAAAGCCAAGCCTCCTGCTTGAGGCCCAGAAGTGTAGCCAATGCTTGCCTCTGGCCCCTAGAACAGGGTCTGCCAACTTTCATTTCATTAATACTTTTCTGAGCCACTGATACCATTCATTGATTCAAAATATTTCTTGTCTACTTATAAATAGGTTTGTAACAGCACTCCTTGGCAACTGTGGTACTTACTCTCCACCTTCTTAACACTGTGAGAATAGGAATTTGTTCATTCACGTGTCAAGCTGCTTGCAATGATGTCTTGAAATTGTGTTACTTCCAGCATAATGATGGTAGTTTGCCCAATGTAGTTTAGCCAGTGGTGTAACTCAAAAGGGTGCTGTGCAGAATGTGATGAGGGGACCCAGAGTCTTCCATATCACACAGATATTCATTGGCTTTGGGCTGCTTGAGGGGCTCCTGAAGGGTTGGGGCCCCCTGTGGCCGCAGGGACTGAGGGTCCTGTAGTATGTTCCTTAGTATATAGTCTGATAGTGTAGGTGGCATACATGCTATCGTAAGTATAATATCACTTAATGTCGATTGTTTTTCCAGTATGGTGAAGTCACTCTGATTCTTCATTGGTAAAGGTGTTGCAATTCCCACAAGACAAGTACAGTGAGGTATACATTTTCTTTTCAGTAGTACTTTTTTGTTTTATCATAGTGTAGCATGCCCCTACATAAATATGAGCTCTCCTTTCTGGTGTATGCGTTATTGGTTTTATTTTAGCTTTAGCAGTTGTTGTTCCCAGTTTTCGTTTTGTGCTTTAAGGATAGCTTTATCCAGTCCTCCCCTTGTGTAACCTCTCTTTTCAAACTGCCCCATTAAACTTTTTTGTTCCAGTTCAAAGCTAGGATAATGCCCTTGGCATTGCATATTCCTGTTATTTATTCATATGGTTGTTCACTCTACATCCATGAACACAGTCATCTATTTACATTTTAAGCTATTAGCTCATTATCACATTCAACCAGTCATCCATCCACAGAACGACAAACACATTTGCCAGTCAGTGAAGAGCACTTTGCCAATGCTAGATGCTTTTACAATACGCCAGCATTGGCAAAACCAAACATTGCAACAGGTTACCTTGAGAGCACAGGAAGCATTGTTTTCTATTCTTAAAGTATACTTTGAAGATGGCCACTACATTGTGTGACTCAATGTGACGACGCAAAATGATGGCCATCTTAAACGTGGAAAACAGTGTTTTTATACTTTCAAGATGGATTCCGTGTTGTGTGACTCAATGTGACGATACAGCAAGGTGGTCATCTTGAAAGCTTCTCTGCACTGTGGTCCCCCGTATGGGAGCTTACATACCAAAACTGCGGTGCGAAACCGTGACAGGAGAGCCAGGGGGCTTTACCCAGAAAATGCCTTTCTGTCAAAACCCAGCCTGCTCAGCTACCTTTCCACCATCCTTCCCTGTCAATCTTCTTCAACACTGCTATCTGTTCATCTGTCACCAACCTACTAAGATTCCCTTTACAATGCCTATCCCACAACCCTACGTATTGTCTGTTTGGTCTGTCCCACTGACCCATTTTATGTGTAATTTTACACAGTGAGACTGCACTTGAAAGTGATTTTGCATGTAAAAGTGGGGAAACATCGGTTACATCGCGGTCTTCACACCGCAATACCTTTACAACGCGGGCATTACAACGCAAGTCATTAAAATGACTTACGCTGGATGGTGCTCTAAGCTAAGGAATAGTATGATTTACTATTCCAACACCTTCCCTACTGTAACGTAGGCTGGAGTTGGAATAGTAAATCATACTATTCCTAAGTCCAGCGCCCTCCAGCGCAAGTCGTTGTAACGACTTGCGTTGTAATGCCTGCATTGTAAAGGTGTCGCGGTGTGAACACCGCGATGTAACATCGTATATTCGTAAAAGTGACTTGTGCTCCTCAGTCATGATGATGTTGAAATATGGATGATTTGTACCTCAAAATGGTGTCTACCAAATGTGATATCTTACTGATACACAACTTTCACACATAATATAACTACTCACTACAACATTTTCTTTCTGCAATGAGTGACATTTACTTGTATGTGATACGACACTCCGGGGTGATTTTGCTTCTTAATGTGCTTCTGCGTCCAAGGAATATTTTACAGCTACGTGTGCTTTTAAACCTAAATATTTTGTGTTCCTAAAAGTGTTCTGACACTGCTGTAAAAGCTGTCCAAACTGTAAGTTTGCACCTAAATATATTTTAACTCCTAAATGTAGTTTGTGAACCTAAATGTGTTTTCACACTCCTGCTGATGTTGCACCAAGGGTGATTTTGCACCTAAACATGATTTTGCATATAAATGTGATTTTGCACCTAACTGTGATCTTGACCATATAGGTGTCTTTGCACCTAAAAGTGTTTCTCCAATCCTGCTGCTGTGAGATCAAGAGTGATTTTGCACAAAATTGAATTTTGCACTTAAATGTGATCTTCCAACTAAGCATTATATTTTTTACTAAATATGTTTTACTCTTAGGGCCCTATTACGATGTTGGTTGTTGAGCTTTCGACCCCCTAATTACAATGTAGGCAGTTGGAGTATAAATGGTTAGCCAGTCGGAGGCCGCACATAATCCGCTATGGACGGCGTTTCCGCCGTGGGGATTATGATATTGGTTTCTGACAGGCTTCTATCGTAAAGCAACTTTGGGGGCCCCTAGCAGGCCCCCATGCCTCCGCAGCCTCCAGTTAGGGGCTAGGGGGCACCTATGGCACCCCCCTGTTAATCCCTGCACAGTGTGCCTGCCACGCAGTGCAGGGATTAACAGAAACTCCCATATCTCTATTGGAGCTTGTGCTGCGGCCGGTTTCCGACCGCAGCACAAGCTCCCATAGAGAAATGGGAGCTTGCGACCGCACCATTTGTTGTTGCATCGTAATTGCGGTGTCGGAACCTCTGACCAGAGGTGGGTCAGTCCCGAGACCGCGGCGATATCGGTCGGACCGACATCATAATGAGCCCCTATATTGTGTTTTCCTCCTAAATGTGATTAGTGCTCCTAAATGTATTTCCACTTTCCTGATGATGTTTACACCTAATGTGACAACTTACTGCTACATTGTGTTTCTGTACCT
Organism: Calotriton arnoldi; assembly: GCA_963921515.1. Lineage (NCBI taxonomy): Eukaryota > Metazoa > Chordata > Amphibia > Caudata > Salamandridae > Calotriton > Calotriton arnoldi. Next base: position 1,962,346 of record CAWUFW010002660.1, on the reverse strand, counting down.
ATTGATATTGCATGGCTGCATATGGTAACTGTCCCATACAGAATCTACTTCTCAAGATCAATAGCGTTCCTATTTTTACATGCTCCTACTATTGCCACTACACCTAAAGGCAAATGAGCTTCAAATCAGATCAGAAGCAACAATGGTGGTAACAGTACCTCACAGGTCCTATTTTTGCCCCTGGCCGATCCTAAATAACAGCCATCTTAGAAACCTTAATATGTGACAAACACCACAGTCTCAGTCTCAAACAGGGCTCCATTGAAATGTACCTACTTTTCCTTAAGGATATATGCTCTTGGACCAATATGCTATGCTTTTTTTTCTTAGTGTCAAAAATCACAACAATCCCTTGTCAATGACAAACAGACTCTCTACAGAGGACATGCCCATCTACAAGCAACATTAATGTGAAAGGTGTAATTTCTCATCTCATACTATATTACAGCCACTTACAAGAGCACCAATCATTTGTGAGCTTTCCAAAACGAACTTCTTGACATCAAACCGAAACTGGATGAGATGGTATGAAACTTCAAAACTCTGCATCTCTTTCCTATTAATGCTGTCCTCCCCGGGACTGCTCTCCTAATCTCCCATTACACTGCACTAGACAGACCCTCTCCTGAAGAACACATTACCTCTCACACCGCACACACAGAAATGCTTGATCATCACAGATCTTACTGTACATACAATAATCACAGCCTTGATTGATAGACATTGTACATGCAATCAAAAAGGCCTACAGTCTCTAACACAACTTGTGATCAGAAACCTAGTTCTGTTCATCCTCCATATCACTCTATATCTTTTAGCATACAACAACCACCACCTAAACAGAACACAAAAAAAAAACTAGTGGAGCTGTCTTTAACCACAAAGAATCCCTTAAGTATGAATTGGTGAACTTAACCAAATTAATTCTTCCTTGTGCAATGACCCACTGGGAAGATCACAAACACAACACCTAAAGCACTGAGGCAGAACATCCTATACTGCTCACATGACAATAAAAATATGTTTTGATGTTTTTCTTGATAATGACACTTTTACTTGATATCTGACTGTTCCATTAAAGCAAGTATTCACAGCGATCATAATCCGCTATGTCTTCAAGCAAGCTGGCCCTCATTGGGCTTGAAGAAGGGAAGTGGGGGAGGAGGTGCACTACAGTCTACAGACGGGAGCAGAACGCTTAAAAGGGAGCAGATTATCCCTGGATCTCTTCATGAGACTCTTCTAGCCAATTGCCAGAATGAGATCCAGACTTGTCTGGCCGCACACCTGCAGCCGGACGTGACAATTGTCAATGCTTTTGAATCCATATCTCATTCTATTGCTGACCTAATGATGGTCCCCTCTTCCAAAAGCCAATGAGATAGGGCACCAAGATGGTTTGACTCAGCATGCTCATGTGCGGCCAAGAGGCTCAAGGAAGCACTGCATGCCGCCCCTAGACACAATGGCCTAGTAAGAACCTGCAGAACGCAGCACAAAGTAGCCCTCAGAAAACGTAAGGAAACTTTGAAGGAGGATGCTTGGAGTAAGCTCATGGAAGCTAGCACAATCAGGAGTAGCACCAAGTTCTGGAGTATCATTAACAGTCTTTTTCTAGGAGTAGAGACAGCAAAAGCTACGGATCCACAAATCACAGAGAATGACTGGGTCAGCCACTTCAAGGGTATGTTTGGGGACACTCTGGTTCAGAGCTCATCCTGTGGGGTGGATATTGAAAACTCAGCCCTGACAATCTCGGAGAGAGAAGTGAGATGGGGAATAGTGGGTATGACAAGGCACCTGGACTGGATGGAATTCCTCCCGACCTCTACATGTCCAACGTGTGCTTACCTCTGGTATCAACGTGGCTGTTAGGTCTGGCCCCTCGGCCTCTTGGGCCACTTCTATCATTGTCCCAGTCTTTAAAAAGGGGAACAGAGATAGCACCCATTACTATAGGCCCATCTCCCTGTTGGACTCTGTGGTTAAAGTGGTCGGACAGATCCTGTTGGATAGGCTATCCAGCTGGGTCGTAGAGAATGACATCCTGTCAGATGCCCAATATGGCTTCCGCCCCGGCCACTCAACGATAGATCAATGCCTGAACCTCTTCATGATAATGAACAAGTATACAGTTGCCAGGTCAGGTATTATTTTTCTGGCCTTCAGTGACCTCTCCTCCGCGTTCGATTTTGTGAACAGATGCAAGTTGTGGCAGACCTTGCTTTCCCTGGGGGTGGACAGGGACATAGTTCACTTCTTGCAAGAACTCCGTCGAGACACCAAGGCGGCAGTGCGATACTCGGGTGACTTGAAGGTCTCACGCCTGTTCCCCACCAAGAGTGGGGTCCGCCAGGGTTGCATACTGGCTTCTTTCTTATTTAATGTATACATCAATAACTTGGAGAGGACCCTCCTGGAGACCAAGGCGGACTTTCCTCAGGCGGGACGGCATGGTCTTCCAGTTCTGTTGTATGCAGACAATGCCGTCTTGATGGCTAGGATTGAACGGGGCCTGCAAACACTTTTAAACTGCTTCATTCAATTTATGGGGAAGCAGGACTTGAAGGTTAACAGTTACAAGTCCTTTATCATGCAAGTAGGAGCCAGCCCCAGGAGGCCTTATACCTTTAAGGTAGGGTCCACTTCGGTCCCAAGGTCGAGTGTTTTCTCATACCTGGGGGTGTTGAAAAATGAAATGGGGCCTCAACTCACCTGTAAGAAAAATGACCTCTCTAGGAAGTCTGTTGCCATATTCAACTTTGCTTCTTGACTGGGGAAAAGACCGGTGGGGGCCTTATTAAAGCTTTACATGGCCAAGTGTATCTCAAAGGCACTATATGGCAGTGAAATCTGGGGCTACACCACCAGAGATACCTTCAAATCATGGAAAATAAGTTTTTGAGACAGCTTTCATCCGTTCCTCAGGGTACCCTCTCTTTCACTGTACATGAGGAGCTTGGTATGACATATATCACCGACCTGATAGCATATTGCCCTGTGTCTCTCTGGTTAAAAATCTGGGCTGACAAGGGGATAACACTAAATAAAGTGATTTTTAAAGACTGTTTGGCCCTCGATCACGCCTCCCGTGTGCCGTGGCTCAAATACATCGAAGAGAGCTTAATGAGCATGGGGAGAGGAGATCTTTTCACTAACCCCGATTTGACGAATAAGAGGGATTTGAACCTCATAAAGGCTGCCTTCTTTGTGCAGCAGACCGCGTTAAGGGAAGAGAAGGAGCTTTTGAAGCCCAGTGTAAGTCGCTTCATCATGCTAAAAACCACCCAGATGGTGAAGCTGTATCTACTGAGGTTCATAAACTCATACAACAGATTTTTATTGACCAGGTTCCTGTTTGACCTTTTTCACCTCCTCCTCGCCCACCCTAGGGGTCAGAGTAAGGGACAAAGCCTGCCGTCCTGTGGCTGCGATGGACAATCTCCACAGGACATGGTCCACTTCATGATGTTTTGCAGTTTTTATGATACCCCTAGAAAGTCTTTTTTAATCCCGATTCTGAGAAAGGCTAATTTCAGGCAAGTGCAACCCGTTTTTATTTTCTTACAAAGGCTTACGGGTAGCGCTGTTTTTTACGTGCTCAACTTTTTAAAATCTGCCATCAGGCATAGGTCTAGTTGTGATTAAGGAGACTGCTCCCCTTACACGTTTCATGGCACAATGCACTTTATATCATCTCGCTCACCTGTTTGATCATTTTACATTTCATGAGTTGTGATTCATCGTGCTAATTTTGAGCCTTTTTTTTGATTTGGTACTTTCTGTGTATTATTGGAGCTTTTGCATTACTGTTTTTTTATTAGCTCAAGTTATTATCTAACTTGGTATGTCCCTGTAAAGACTGTTTCTTTCATAATTTAACAAGTGCTTTTATGGTTTTAATACCTGAAGCCAAATATAGATTATTTTGATTTGACACTGACCAACTCATCGACTCTTGTGATCAGATTTCACTGGGGGATTTCAACTTCCACTGGGAAAAAGATAAACACTAAACACCACAACCTATTGTGTTCCCTGAAAGAGCTGTCACAAGGGAAGGGTAGTTGTGCTCTTTGCCCCAGAATCTGTACGATTTAGATCTTCAAACTACCTGCATAACATGTTTTTGAATAATAAAAACATAGGGACTGATTTATTCCTTCTTAATACAGCACTAGGTAGCATCAAATACCATGTTTTCACTTTCCACAGGGTACGTTTCTTCCTAATTAGGAACTGCTTCACAAAATTAAGAAAGGTTCTGCAAAAGTTTGGCTCTGGATCCACCACAGCCTCTGACATCAGGGCCGGACTGGCCATAGCGGGCACTGGGCGTTTCCCCGGTAGGCCGCTAGGGTGGGGGCCGGTTTTGGGCCCCAGGGGGGGCGTTTTTGTTACGGGGGTCGGCAATATCGGCCCCCTGTAACAAAATCGGCCGAAACCGGCCCTTTCAAACTGCTCGGCTGCACTCCCCCTCACCCCAGGGGGGGCCGGCTGAGCAGTTTGCCAGGGCCGGTTTCTGTTCCCAGTCCGGCACTGTCTGACATGCCTGTTCCCCAAAGTAACAATCTCTGGAAAAATGAGAAACTGGCAGGTGTCTCTCATCCCTCAAACTGAATTATGGTCATAAGGAGAAGACGGGTGTAAGATGTCAGACAATCCTATAACAAAATCTCTCAGCAACAGGTGAAATGTGGAGCCTCACCCTGAACTATGAATTCAGTGCACACACAAGTATTGGAATATTACAACAGACTAATATTTATTATGAGTTATTCTATAAATAATATGTGCAAGAATTATTAATATGATCATAAATACACTACACTATCATTGTATTTCATTAATCTTTCCAACCAGTTAATCTAGCTGAATTACAGAGTAGCTTCTTTTTAGAATATCTATGCCTACTTATGTGATTCCCCCACATACTTTAATGCCATAAGGCCTCACTTTGGAGATTCATCTTTCAGCATCGCTCCAGCAAACATTTCAACTGGCTTGCCACGTCCCAATTTGCTTTATCTTTTATACTTTTTCTTTACATGCTGGTCTATGAAGCTAGGATGGGTCTGCACATGCTGTATTTGTGTTTCAGTTACACTGTGAGAACTAGGTGCTGCAGAGAGTTGGAAATCTCATTCTCTGGGTTGTTAATGAGAGCTACTGAGAAATACAAAAAATATGTGACAGCTGAGCATGAATATTTTTAAAGCTATGAGGCCCGTGTTCTACAAGGCTCTTTGGTATTATTTGACAGGTCTGCTTTTGAAAGCCATAATATTATGTCCTACAAAGCAGTACATTTTATGCACAAACAATCATCATGTTATCATGCAGGAAGGCCTGACCTACATGTAACTTCACACTACTTAATGCAAAGCCAAAAAGTAATGCCACTCGTTAAACCTACTGTAATGCTGCACCTTCCCGCTTAGAAGCAATAAGCAATTAAATGGGATATTTGGTCACACTGGACCAGGGCAAAGTCAATAGTTCAGGGTGACCGTGATGGAGTGCAGGCCAGATACAGGGACCCACTTGGGCCCGCTGCACCAAAGTACCTTGATTTGGAATGCGTCATCATCGATGAAGATACGAGGTGCAGCTGAGCAATGTGTTGTTGTCAAGCCACGCAGTGGACGAGATGCGTCAATTTTCTCCTCCCAAGTGTAGTGATGTGGCGTTTCCAAGTGCGAAGCACTGGTTCTGAATGCTCCCGCAGTAGGTGATGCGTCGATTCCGAGGGCGATGCGCTGGTTCCAAAGGTGATGCGCCGGTTATGAGTGTGATGCGCTGGTTCCAAAACCGATGCACTGGGTCGGCACCACGCAACGACGAGGATGCGCTGGGTCTAACTCACGCAAAGGCGAAGGTGCGCAGGTTCCGATAAGGATGCATGGGTTCTGGTTGAAGCAGCTCTTTATACCAACTTCTAAGGGCCCAGGACAGGCTTGGCACCACTTGGCATGGCAAGACTTGCAGCAAGCAAAGTCCAGGTGCTGTAGCAGGAAGAGGTGAAGTCTTTGATGTCCCTGAGACTTAGAACAGGGGTTAAGCCAGCAGGCCTTTGGAGTCACTCTTGGTTCAAGTGAAGCAGGTCGAGTCCTTCTGACTCACTACACCCAACCCATACGGAACAGACACAGGGAGCAGGCGCCAAATGGCTAAAGTAAGTAAATGCCAACTTTCTTAAAGAAGCGTTTGCCAAACTGTAATTTAAAATCTGACTTCGGCATAAGGTGTGATTTCAAATTGTGAGTCCAGTGACACCAAAGCTGAAAAGTCTTTCTCTTCTCAACTGGGAATTACACTTAGAAGATGTAGTAAGGTAATTACAATATTATCTTATGAGTGAGATATGCCTTGCACTTAATTGGGAGTTGTCAACTACCAAGACAGGTAACATTTAAAAGTACATGTCCTGACTTTTAAAATACATTGTATCCTGCCCTGTGGATCATACAGGGCCTACTTTAGGGGTGATTTATATGTATAAAAAGGGATGGTTTAGTCCTGGCAAGAGGTTTATCGTGCCAGGTCAAAGTGGCAGTGTAAAACTGCACGTACGGGCTCTGCATTGGCAGGACTGAGCCATAGTTAGAGAGCTACTTAAGTGGGTGGCACAATGAGTGCTCCAGGCCCAATAGTACCATTTAATTTACAGCACCCGGGGCACAGGTAGCACATTTTACAAGGGACTTATAAGAAGATTAAATTTGCCAATTGGGGTTAAGCCAATATTACCATGTTTAGGGGCGAGAGCACAAGCAGTTTAGCACTGGTCAACAGTGGTAAAGTGTGCAGAATCCTAAAACCAGCAAAAACGAGGTCAGAAAATGGAGGGATGCAGGCACAAAGTTGGGGGAAGACCACCCTAAGGCTGTCATGTCTACCACAGGGGCACCAGTATGTCTGTGGGTGAGAGAGGGAAAATACTCCTGATTACAGGATTTTGGTAAATACCATTTGGAAATCGGTGTGTTCACACATATTTTCACATATGTTTCTGCAATTTCACCCAAAAGTCTCAGCTGCTTTCATCAGCCAAAGTTGGCAGGTAAAATATTCCTCTTGTGATCTTGATTCGACTGGTACCTCCTGTAAAAAGCTAAATCAGGATTTAGAAAAATAAATCTTTTAAAATGTCTATGAATCAGTCAATGCGCCACACAAAATACGGTTTTGCATCATGTTACAGAGCCACCCCCCCCCCAGCACACGTAGATGGTAGGACATATTCAAACTAGAATCCTGTTACAAAATAAAGAAGAAACAATGGAACGCAGGTCTTCTCTGTCTATGCTTTGAGCAGCTAGAACAATATTCTGGTCAACATTGCACTTTGCAAAACCCTTCTGTAGTTCAGAAAGGGGGTGAAGAGTCCTTCATCTAAGAACACTACATCTGCAAACAATAGGATTCGCTTCCCACTGTATTCTCAGGGTTGAACTGGGATCCAAATCCAGCCCTAATGTTCAAACCAATCCCACACTACAGGAGGCAGACTATAGTTAGAATCAGAGAGCAAGGGACCCCCTCTAAAGGACGAATGAGGTCTGGGAGTAAGAGGGGAACTAGACAGACCAAATTGAACCAGAAAACACTCCCCTTAGACCTATATTTCTTTTTACAAAAGATTGAATCTAGTATGGGTATAAAAATATGCCAAACATCAAATATTTATAACATTACAACATCATTATTTTTTTAGGTCATATTTATTATTATCATTGACTTCTTTTTACCAATGCATTAAATGTCATTTTTCTCAATAGATACAAAAACTTTTTTTTTATTTTTTATAAAAAATGTATATACATAGAAGCAATCGTGCAAAATAAAATGCAACTTTGTTGATCCCCAAAATGACAAATCTTCTTACAACTCATACATTCCTCACAGTCGTTCACATTCATACAAGACACTTAAGCACATCTGGATTAAAGGGAAACATAGGATGTAAATAATTTCCACCAAGATGAAATAAACAATAAGGTCTGGACACACGAGGTCGACGCGCGTTTCGGTGGGTTAACACAAGCGTGAACCACCTTCTTCAGGACCTTGTCCAAATCGGGCACAGTATCACACAGGCAAATACACAAGGGGAACCTGAGGAACAATAAATATTGGAATTTATTAACCCATACACTGAGACCAAAATTGAGACTCTATGTTTGATCAGACCACTACGTTGCACACCAGAATTAACACTACAGAAACAAACCGTCTGTGATCCCTTCACCGTGGTAGTACTGATTATGATATATAAACTTCTTTATCATAGGTGCACGTATTCATGGAGCCTCTCATACTCACTGTGAGGTGCTCCAAGAAATAAGAATGAGATGTATTAGTGCAGTGAAAGTAAGAGGCAAACCATCAGCATAGATAATGATAGAGCCCCCCATGCAAGACCTCCAAAGTACCCACAGTGCAATTTCACCTTTTGTTGTCTGTAGGTTTTAGAGTAGACTGAGGCTTAACTTACAGGTTTCCTATATTGAAATTCCAATATCCAAGACTGGAACGACAGAGTCTTTTATCGAGGGTGCTGGCCACTATGCCTTATTTTCTACAATGGATAGAAGATGTCACATTACTCTCAAGGATTCTCTAAGGACACTAAGTACTGCATACTAACGTGATAGTGAATCCTTACCGAGTGTTAGAATATACGTGTGACCTTCAACGTATCTTGATAGGTACTAGTAGGACCATGGCAAGGATAAAAATCGCGAATATTCTAAAAGGGAGAATTATGTAATTGTGAGAACAGTTCCTAATCCTAGGATAACCTATGAATTTATAAGGTCATTGTGTACTTATACTTACATAATAATATATATTACTGGATCTGTTATCTTCTATATATTGTGTAGTTACTAACTGAAAGACGTAGTCAGCCACCATAGGAGGTAACAACCCCACAAGGTGGTCAGAATACTCAATGGATGAAGCCAGTAATAGCAATTTCTAAGGACAAGGTAAACATAAGTTATAATGATGATTGTAATGATCTTATAATAGTGTCATCATATGTGCAGGCTATAAATGAACGCCAAATACCAAACGGCTCTTAGCCTGCCTATTTCTGGCTTGCGGGAGCGCAAACTAACTGCCCAAAATTGTTAGAGAAGCAAAATTATAACGTAAGGTCTACTAATTGTAACTATAAAGGCAACCCGGTACCCGCTAAATAACAAACCATGATAGTTAAGGGGGCAGGTAATCCTTACTAAGTCCCATGCCGAAGACTCACCAGAATTGACGATGGGGTCCTTCAAAATGCTCCGCGTCCCTCCACAAATGCAGATCTTAGCGGTAGTGGGATCGGTCTTTAAATAATGAACTGCGCATGCGCAGAACGTCCCGTGAGTAGTTACGTATGTACGTAGAGGTCACATGCGGCAAATACAACACGGTAACTGCGTTAGAGTATCCGCCCTCTTGATGTAGTGTATAACTGACGGGTAAAAGAAAATTCCAAAATGGAAGGCAATACTTGGAGCACACTATCAGTTTGTCAAGAACATCTGTGCAACTACTTACACAAAAAAGACGGAAATCATGTTCGACTTAAGATCCCATAGGACATGTCAAATAAAGACATGCAATATGTTAGCTACAAACTCTAGAATGTCACGTGCTGTCAGTCCATACATGGATCACACACTAAAGTAATTATATGTGGTATACACTCCCACATGTGAAGCCGAACCTACATAATTATGACAGGGCCGCCGTTTTGATTGATCTACGGCTATCTCCAAACCGAAAATAAGAAATTAGTCACTAAGGTTGACAGAAATCTACAAAACACTTGTTGAGGGGAAAGAATACTAACCTCGAAGGCATAGAGAGATAGTCACGATGCAGGTACAATATAGGGTACAGCTAAATCAACCAAAATGCGTGATGCATAATATCAAAGTTTTTAATTTTCCTAATGACCATGCAAAGCCAAATAAAAGTAGCTAGCATGGAAATGTAATGAATTATTGGCAAATGATACTAAAAAGAATAACAAAACTCACTAATAAAATTCATAGTTAACAATGATCCAGCAGGCAATACAGAAATAGAAACTATTGCCGCCTGTATGGAAATGAAGATACAGCCAAAACAACCAACATACGCAATACATACATTATCAGATTTCCATTTGAGCTAATTAACTTGCAGAGCCTATTTGTATAAGTAGCTAGCCTAGAAATGGAATAAATTGTTGGCAAATGTAATGCCAGAAATAATGATAGAGATCACTGATAGAAATAGTAGGCAGTAGTCCGGCAAGCAATAAGAAATGAGAGCTATTAGCGCCTCATATAGACAGAGTATCTACTCGTGATAGAAAAACAACAGCGGGAGACTAGGGCCTATGTAAACCCCACACGGGTGTACTAACTATGTATACCGGTCAGTAATGTTCCAAATTATTTCTTCATTTAATCCCTCCTTTACACTGTTGAGGGTAAAAATCCAGAAGGTTTCCCTCCTTTTCCGGATTATTTCAGTAGATAGACCTGGTTTAGGTTTAACCTTTTCCAGGATGCACCACCGTAAGTCCTTTTCTCCATGGCCCTTTTCTGAGCAGTGTGCAACAATCGGAGCCGAAAGTTTATTTGTTCTGATGGCCGATTTGTGCTCACTGTATCTGGTGCGAAATTCGCGACCCGTTTCCCCTATATAGGCCAATTCGCACGGGCACAAGATGATATATATAGCATTATGACTTCTGCAATTGCTGAGCTCTCTAAGATTGATGTTTTTCCCTTTGTAAATGAGAGTGTCAGTAACTATAGCAGTGTCACATGCATGGCAACAACCACATTTGTGGTTTCCTAAAATAGGAGGGAGGCCCGTGAGCGTGGTCTGCTGATGTGTGTGGCGGACTTCTTGTCTTGTATGTACAAGCATGTCACGAAGAGTTTTGTTTCTCCTACAGGCTACTAAGGGTAATCTCAAATCTTCATCTCCATGTGCATTAAGAATTTTCCAATTCTTGGTTATGATGTTTCTTATTTTGTAGTTTAGCTGCGAATGATTGACAACGCATACTATTTGGTCTTTAGGGGTATGAGCATTACCCTAAGGGGAGTGTTTTCTGGCAGACTATAGTTAGGTCATGGGGCTTGGGTGGGTCAGGCAGGAGGACATCCTGTTGCAAAAGCCGCCCCTGTCCTGCAGACTACCTGGGAAGAATGGCCAATCTGGCCCTGCATATTCTGCTCTTGTAAACAAATCCCTGAATCCTTTCTTTGGAGTATGGCCGATGTTCAGCACTCTGTTGCTCTCTAACTAGGTTTTACATTACAAATGTACATGCATACAAAAAGAAAAAAACTTCGTTCACAATGAGTTTTTGTGAAAAATAAAATTGCTAAATATCCCCACACCTTTCTGTTGTACTTATTTAAGGGTCAATACAAATCATGCAAATGCTGGAGAGAAAATGAAAATCTACCCAGGAGCTTAGTGAATTTTGAGCTCACCGCAGAACATTAGAAACTATGGTGCTCCTGGTGCACCTGGCATGGCCCGTGGTGCCTTGCTGTGAGGGGCATTGGCAGGCCCAGCCATGAATTCAGCTCTATTCACCTTTTTTTAAAGGGACCTTGCACCTGAAAGTAGTAATTTTGATTCCAGAAGGGACGTCATGTGGTAAAACTTCACCACACTCTTGTGACCAGCGTTGTTTTGATAATGTCAGGCGCAATATAATATTTCTGCCTCGCATCCCGGGCTAAAATCTAAAGCAATAGATATTTAATTAAAATATGATACGAAGGCTTTCGTTGTTTTCTATTCATTCCCAACATTTGGCGTGCGAGGAATAGCTGAACTTTCGAGAAACATATGGCAACAGAAGAGCAGTGATTCCACTTGGCTGGAGTCCTTCAGAAAAATGCTACAGCTGCTCCGAAATTGAATGACCAAAGAAAGACATTATTCCAAGGAGCATTTTCATGCCCGTCTTGAGCAGAAAAGCTGCTTTCTTCAAAGGGAAAATTAAACTTTACATCTGGCTCCTCGCCAGAGCCGTGAATAGGCCCCAGCCCTCGCGCATACTGTCAATAGAATTATATATTTACAGTATTTAAGGGCTACAGAGGTGCCTCTTTGTCAGAGTCGAGTGTATGTTCTTTCTTTCTTCCAGGCCCCATTTTCCAGAGAAAGGCCTTTGCAGTTCTTAGCGAAGTCTGCAGACATTTGCAAAGCAAATATTCTGACGCCGAGGCAGCCGCCGCCTTTCAAGGGCTTTCAAACCATTGTGAATGATGGCCAAAAGGAGGAGAGAACAGGTTTTTATGTAAAAGACATTAACCAGCAAATGACATCTTAGACGCCATTTTGTTACTTGTGAACTCATCATTTTCATTAGTCCAGAAGGCGGATTCCATTTTAAAAGTATGAGATTCAACCAAAGTGCCTCGCGGATACAAGTTGAGGACAGTATCCGGGCCATCATACAGTATGATAGGTCGCTGAAATCTCAGAGGTGAGCAATGCTTGAATCGACCTGCAATAACTTTGCAACAACCTACGTTAAAGGCCTTGTCCACGTTTATTGAACACAATTAAAACAAAGTGGTTTTATTCGGTATATTAGACACGTTTTTATTAAGGAACCGCCAGACAAGATGACAGAAAACAAACATTGCGAACAAGTGGACATTTCTTGCTCTCTCATGCATCCCAGAGAAATAATATAGCGTTATGTTATGTGTATATGTATAGCGCACAACTCACCCTGGAGGCTTTCCTGGCGCTATGATCTTAGGCTCAATGGCTGACTGGCCAAACACAGCCTTCAACCCACCTGGCACTTACCATCTTGCAATATATTATTCAGTTCAACAATTAAGGCTCTCAAGTCTAAGAATGTATTTCAGGACAAAAAGTCCCTTGTACTTTCACTATATTTCCATTTTTTGCTATTTTCAATGTCTCATTTTGCGATTCTATAAAAAATAACTAAATCAAGACAAGCGAGCATCAGGGTATGATGGTAAACTCACAAAGTCGTGTTAAACTAACACAAAACTGACCATAAAAATAATAAAAAAGAGGAATAGGTTGTTGGGTAAAAGAAAATCCTATGTTGAGGGAAACAGTGGTAATTTACTAGGTTGTGACCCCAGCATTTCCCCAGTCCACCACTGTGCCCAGCACAGCAAATCTATCCTTCTTACGGTGCACTCCAAACTCAATTACGATTGGGGTGGTGGAGGCTGGGGATGAAGACCATTTAATTCCAAGCTCTAGGGAACAGTTAATCTCTCTGAACACTTAATGCCCACAGCTCTCAGCGGGTCAGTGGCAGAGCATAAGCCAGAAGATCTGTCTGTCATATGCAGCTTGATGGAGGGCAACCTAGCAAGAGGGACTCACCTTTCAAGGTTCCGGGGTCGTAAATCGTACCAGCTTCAGCTAAGCAATTATTATTCCATACACTATTATGGCATTCCCTTTTAGGCTTACAGGCCACATACAATCTCCTTTTCCTATGACGAGAGCAGAAAATTACAGTCCAATGCGAGCAGAACAAGTAAGGGTGATAATAGAAATGGCTGGTCTACTGGTGGGAGGTGGACCCTAGTTCAACTTCTCTTTCATATCAGCATTACGGGGGTCCTGGCTAACACCTGCAGTGTGAAGAGCTTAGTCCGACAGAAGTCCCAAGTTTGCAACCGTCTCTGGATGCATAATATGTCCACAATGAGATAGATCAACAAACTCAATGGCATCCTCTAAAACGTCATAACAGACCTCTTAAGGGACCACTGCATGAGGAACTTTAAAACTGTCCAAGCTGAATACCTTATCACTCTTTCCAACTTGACAGCAGAGTACTGAGCGGTATTCCAAGTATCTGAATGATTATGGCCTGCCATTCGGGAACTCCAGCATTTCAGACACTTAACTCCCTTTCAGGCCCTTTTAAACAGATGTTTTCCTTATCCTGTCTAATCTGCAGGTTGCCAGATTCTTCCTATCCTTCTGATCGAGGCTCTGTGTTTATACCTTCCCTCTCTTCTGCCTCCTTCCCGGGGTCTTCAATGATATGAGAAGAACCCAGGCTTGTCTTGTCCTCATCACTCTATCTTTGCATTTGAGAACTTTAATCCCATCCCTCCTAGAGTTGACCAAGGACAACCCATGCCTCCTTTCAGTCTGTGATACCCTTCTACCCAGGGCCGGCGGTAGGCTTGGGCAGTGTGGGCAACTGCCCAGGGCCCCCGTAGTCAGCACTCCAACGTGGGGCCCCGCACCAATGCGACAGTCAGACTTCGGCGTGAAAGGTGACACCGTGCAAGTGCACCACCTTAGGAGGCCCCCTTCCCTGGCCTCACTGCTATGCTGTAGCAAGGGGAACCCGAGGGGAGGGGGGCCCCCATTCCCAGTTGCAAAAGACACATTCCTCATGTTTGTCCACAATTAGGACTCTACCCCCCCACCCAGGCAGAGGCACAGCGGGAGGACAACCCTCACACCTTCAGCCCTTGATGAGCTGTTAAGAGGTGCTTGTAGGTGGCTGAGAGGGAGGGGCTGTAGCTTCAGGAGCAGGGGCTTCTATTCATATGCAAACAGCCCTGAATGTGTCATGTCTATGCAATTTAGAGGGGCCTTGCACATTCTCTTTCTGCCCAGGGCCCCAGAAATCCTAGAACCGGCCCTGCTTCTACCGACCCCAAAGCACATACCCATCACCTGTTCCTACAGAATCAGATTGATTTGATAGTTTGGCTGGATAATCAGTCACGAGCCTTGGGTAATAAACATGGCTTTGTCAGCCTGGCCTGTTTGGGAGGTCACTGGTCATGGACTGAAATGCGCATCCCTTTGATTCCTCCATACCTGTCCTCATTAACTTCTTATTGGACGTCAATTACTTCTCTAACAGACTAATTGATGTTTACTCTTCCGCTACGGTGGATTATCTGTCCTATCGGGAAGTATCCACTTGCAAGTTGCAACATGAAAGGGATTTCTTCAAGAGACATGGACTTCTGCAATACTCCACTGCCTCTGAAGCTGATGCTATCCTGGGGATGGTACATTGCATCATCTCCCGGTTGAAAGTGTCTAGGTTTATGCTTCTGCAGGATATCGATTTCTAAAGATACTGCATGCAACCTGTACCTTCTTGTCTTGCTTTAACATGTCAGTAGAATAATCATTTTATCTAAATATGTACTGTGGACGATGCTTTAACGAAGCACTATATATCAGTAATAGAACGTATCATTATTTTCCGCATAATTTCATGCAGAGGGAGGTGAGGTAGTTTGCCCAGAGTCGCACGAGGTTTGGTCAAGTGCCAAACCCGGGACTAGAACCCAGGCACAGAGCACCATTTCACTGAACAGCTGCAGCAGCTGGAGTTGTGATTTACCACCCGGCCAGGGCACCTGCTGTGGTCAGGGAAGTAAGATCACAACGATGTAATTTTCTTTTAATTACGGTAGAATGATGGCACACGGCCACGAAACAAGACACTCGTGAATCACCAGTGAACAACTAGCGTTTTCCTTGATCCGCATAAGATAAGCGTGCAGAAGAAAAGGCAAGTAGATCACACCACATAATTAACCTAGAATTTGTGAAATACTTCACGGATATTTCTGGCAGTCAGAAATATTTTGCTACGGTGCTTTGCTGTCTTATTCGACCGTTTTGTCACTTTGTCTTGTTCTTATGTTACTGCCTTTGACATTAAAACTTTTGATCTCATCCATGCTATTAGCGAAGTTTTTAGTTTCATGTACTCCACCTTGTGTTATTGTATTCAAAAGCGGCTTCCAAGTATGGCTGCAGCCTTTGTAGTCTTTTGTTTTGACTTTAGTTCCTTACCTATTCAGGTCTGCTTTTTATGAATGAATACACTGTAATTCAAAGAGAATTCGTGTCTCCATTGAGTAGACCAATTACACCAAATCATGGTAAGTGATGAAGAAACTACATGAAACATCTACCAGTATTTTTGACACATACAACAGTTTAGAGAATGGCAATAGGACATGATCTTCTTTGTGACCATGCTGGTTGGTTTATTTCCAGGATCCGAGTTCACAAAAAGTGTTTTTCAAAAAGCTAGAGCTGTTTTTGTTTTGCTTCAAAACATTTAGGTTGGTATTTAAGGCACGTGTTCTCAAGTGTTTTGGAAAATGCACTTATCACGTGCAGTTTCTTTTTTTTTTTTTCTTTTTTTTCCAAAGAGGATCATAATACATTAAATAAATGAATATGTAGGAAATACATACAAGAAAAAAGAAAAGGTACAATATTTTGATAATATTCAAGACCATTATAATCCTACTTTAGTCTAATTTAGCATAGGCCCCCAAATACGATAAAACTTCTTTCCAGAGCGGACACCTCTACTCTTAGCAATAGACATCTCTCTTTCAAAAACCTCCCTTAGCATTGCCCACCATTCATACGCTCTGGGTGGAAGTTTGGATATCCATGCGCGGGCAATGCAAAGTCTTGCTGTTGTTATGATGATCGATATGAAGGATCTTAATCCCAAAGCCACCTCTGGCTTATAGCCAAGTATCAATTCTTTATCCGTTAAGTGTATATTAATTTTTAAGCGATTGGTTATTATACAAAAAACATCCCTCCAAAAAGCAGTCAGACCTGGACAAGTAATAAACATGTGCAGAATGTCGGCAGCAACCAATCCGCACTTTGCGCATTTACATTTGTCATTCGTATTTATGCCATTAGGATCAATCCATTTAGTTATTCGTTCTGGGGTATAATAGAGCATATATACGGTTTTGAACTGTTGTAACTTTAAATTAATAGAGTGTGCCGCAATATTTAAGCTCTCTAATGATTCTTCTATGTCCCCAGGACCTACATCCTGTCTCAGTATCTCGCTCCATTTAGATGCTATTTTAAGACTATCAGTCTCCCATATTTGCGAGAATAGTTGGTAAGCCTTACTAATAGTCAATTTTCCCCCTAGGTGTAGATACGTCAGTATATCTGATCCCGTAAGATGTCTTATTTCTCTACGCCCCCATAAGCAGTCTCTTATCTGTAAATATTTATAGAACATGTTCCTAGGGATACCAAATGTCTTCTGAAGATCGAAAAACATACAAAACCCAGTGGCATTATATAAGTGACTAAGTTGGCTGATACCATATGTATTCCAGGATTTGGCTTGCGTATCGTGAAAGATTTCCGGGAGCATCGGATTGCATGGCATGTTGAAGTGCATCAGAGGCAAGGTACACTTAGTTGTGATATCCCGCCATATGTATACTATGTCCCTCAGACAACGTCAGATGGTGCGAGCAGAACTCCAGAATTATAAACCCCATGTCGTTGCTCTGATCGAAACACATTTGGCATATAAGGACAGACATTTGTTAAAACAATTGGGTTATAAGACATTTGTCTGCACTTCACAGATGGTTTCTATCAGAGGTGTTGCTATGTTAGTCGATAAACGGCTTGATTATACTTTGCTCAGAACTTCCTATGATAATCGAGGCAGATGGATAATTGTGCAGCTACTAATGAATGGCCATAAATATGTACTCTGTGCTCTGTATGGTCCAAATTTGGACGATCCATCTATTTTTGAGTCACTATCTTTAGATCTTTTTGAATGGCAGGGGGATTTAATAATTATGGGTGATTTTAATTGCACTATGAATCCACATATAGATTCAACTAATCAAGGCGCTTCAATCAGAATGAGGAAGGTCAGGGCTGCTATAGTGGCAATGGCTCGATTGCACGATCTGAAAGACGCATGGCGTTTATTGTATCCTTTAGTACCTGGCTATACTTATTATCAGTCGCGGTCCGTGGTAGGAGTGCCAGCCGGGCGGTGACGTGGGGCGGGGGAGGGGCAGGGTGGGGGGTAGTAAACCACGGATTACGGCGGAATACAGGTAAGTAAACATTTAAATAAATAAAACGAATTTCGTTGCGCGCACTGCATCGCATTTTGCGCACTGCATCGCATTTTGCGCTCACAACGAAATTCGTTTTATTTATTTAAATGTTTACTTACCTGTATTCCGCCGTAATCCGTGGTTTACTACCCCCCACCCTGCCCCTCCCCCACCCCACGTCACCGCCCGGCCGGCACTCCTACCACCGACCGCTACTGCTTATTATAGTATACCACACCGACACTATTCAAGAATTGATATGATATTTGTTAATAACTCTATCTCTAATATAGTTAAATGTGAAGTCTGTCCTAAGATAGTTTCAGATCACAATCCTTTGATGCTGACACTTATATCTAATTCATCTAACAAACAAATACGACAATTCTCTTTTCCTCGCTCTTTATTGACCGACATAGAGTACCAAGCTCTTATGAAGGAGAGTATTAGCAATTTCTTATCTGATAATGAAGGTTCTGCTTCTCCTTTTTCTGTCTGAGACTCGCTTAAAGCCTGTATAAGAGGAGTTACTCAGCAATATATCTGGAGACAAAATCGCATTAAGAATCAGACAAGCGAAGCTACCAGAGAAGAAATCCGACATCTAGAAAAAGCACATGCGGATGAAATTAGACGCGGTGATATTCAAAGGACTGCAGCCTCTACATACTCTCAAACATATTTACTTTTAATTGAAAAACGCGCTGCATTAGGACGGTCCCTAAAAGATAAAACGGCAGCTAATTACAACAAAAATAGAGCTCTCCAATATGAGTATGGTGAACAAGTAGGTAAAGTTCTTGCACACCAACTTTCTGATAAAAGGGCGGGACGAGTAATAAAGAGTATAAGAGGAGGCGGGGGCTTACTTTATACACACTCTGAAGAGATATTAGAACAATTTTAGGCTTCTATCAGACATTATATAGTAATCCTAATGCGTTTGATGAAAGGAAATTTAACAACTATATGGATAAGTGTAAATTCTATGAAACTATTCATAGACTTGAAATAGATCAGATTCAAGCTCTTAATATAGATATCACAGCTGATGAAATATCTGACGCCACCGATGTACTTCCCTCCGGAAAGGCAGCAGGAGAAGATAAAATACCATTGGAATTTTATAAGATATTCAAGACTAGTTTAATCTCTATTATGTCCCAGATTATGAACCTTATTGGTGTAAGCGGGAAGATACCCCACTCGTGGGATATGCCAAATATTGTTTTCTTTTTGAAAAAGAATAAACCGAGAGAAGAATGTGGGTCATATCGCCCGATCTCGTTAATAAATGCAGACGCAAACATTTTCGCAAAAATATTGGCGATGCGTCTTGCACCCTTCATGCCACAACTAGTCTCTGACCAGCAACACGGATTTATACCTGGCAGGGATACAACTGCGCACGTGAATACAGCTCTAGTTGCTTTTGATGCTGCCTCTAAACTTAATAAGGACATAGGGATGATCATGCTTGATGCTGAGAAAGCATTTGATTGTGTAACGTGGGATTGTCTTTGGACTATACTTTCGGTATATAACATTCATGGCCGTTTCTATAATTGGATCCGAGCTTTGTATAAACGCCCAGCAGCTAAATTAATTTACTTAAACTATCAGTCTGCTCCTTTTTTTATATTGAGGGGTACTCGGTAAGGGTGCCCTCTATCACCTCTATTATTTGCTTTATATATAGAGCCGTTTATTAGATCATTACTTATTAATCCACATATCCCGTCAGTTCTATTAGGCTCTGAAGAACTGAGAGTTACGGCTTACGCTGACGACATCGCCGTTTTTTCTGCGGATCCAGTCAGGGCCATAGAGGCTATCCAAATTGAAGCTAGCACATTTGGGGCCTTCTCTGGATACAAATTAAATGTCAATAAGACTCAGATTATCCTTAACTTTGAGGTAGACAGGACGATAACTGGGATTGTCACATCAGCAACTTACCTAGGAGTGCAGATTACTGCAGACTTGGGACAGGTTATAAGACTGAACTATGACTCTTTATTTAAAACTATGGTTTCTAAAATGAAGGAATGGCATAAACTGCCTATTAGTATTATAGGACGCTGCAATATCATCAAGATGATTGTTTTGCCCAAATTCCTGTATTTATTTAGGGCTATACCGCTACGTGTCCCGAATTATTTCTTTAAAAAACTTGAGGGGGCTATTAGCAGCTTTATATGGAGCTATAAACAACTGAGACGTGCTATCAAATTTTTAAAACTACCTTACAGACATGGAGGATTTCAACTACCTGATTTTAAATTATACTTTTGGGCTTCTTTCGTAGGGCGACTCCGTGACCTCCTTGTCCCTAATAGGCAATATTGCTGCTATAATCTTGCTGTTGGTAATGATAGTACTATGTTTTTATACAGGATTAACGACCCAAACTATTTTAAAACAGTACGGATCACGTGCAGTTTCTATGCATGCAGATGTCCTGTATACTTGTGCGTTGTAATGTGGGCAGTGAGACTACCACCATACATTTCAGCCCCTGCTCTATTGTTCTCCAATGCTGAATGTTTACTAACAGATTATAGTTCAATTACATTGTTTTACTTCTATTCCAGAATATGGAAACAAGTCTCTGGCTTTTCCAACAAAATACTCAAATATTTTCACAGGTGGTAAAAAGCAGCTGCAAGTCATCTCTTGAGGATGAGGCAAAATAATTCTGATTCATCTGTCAGGAAATGTCTTCATTGGTCAGAAACTGAATTAATATTTAAAGTCACTGATTAAGAAACAAGGCCTTCTTGATCATGGACCTAAATAATTTGCAAAACTGATGGTACCCACTTGAGCAATGTCTCAAGTATCTTCTGCTATTTCAGTCATTTGCTTTTAGACCCAGTGATTTGAGCTGCGAGTTCTAAGAAGATGTGGCTTCGGCTTCTATTGGCCAGATAACAAAACCGGTGCTTGTAGCAATCATCAACAAAGTTTGGCCAAAGTTTGTGTAAATCCTGATGGTTCATCAAAGGTCCTAAAATGAAAATGCTGACACACTGGTAGACACGGTGAGGCATTTATTGCAGGAGACAGATTGTTGTTCTTCCAAAGTATTGTAAGTATAAAGCTTGAGTGAGCTACATCATTCTGGTTGCGTTACAGATGTACCAAGGGTTGAACACAGTAATCCAGCCATAGATCATGGTCTGAACATTGATATATCGTGGTGTTAACCATTATGAGAAACAGAGCGCCAAATACATCTGTGCAGGCATATTTGGGGCAAAGGTTTTTACAGACAGCTCAATCTAAGGTTATGCTGTAAGGCCTGAATCCAATATCATGCCCTAATTTTGGAATATCGCGACAGGTGTAGAAAGGAGCACATTATAGATGAGTAGAGCTATGCATCCTAAAGTAGTGAATTGCTGTTATTGAGGAGGCTCTCATATTTATTTCATGGGTTTAAATGACAAATTTTACATTGACATCCACTGACGAATGCTCACCAAGATTTGATGGATGTTATTCAATCGCATGCCCTCACCCTGTCTACTCCTTCAGATCAAGTGGTTCTATTTCTCAGCAGAAAAGTTCTGGGTGTATCGTACCGGAACTCAGTGAGCTTTTACTTTACACATGGAGAATAAAAGGATGTTGCCATATCTTAAGTCAGGTCTAAGCACAATCCTTTTGACTTAATTGCAAAAAAGGTGGCTAGGCAATGTTGCAATTCTAGTGTAAGCACAACCAATGTACATTAGAAATGTTCAGCTTATTAATGAAATTTAAGACCTTATTGTAAGGCTGGAGGCACCTATAATGGATATTGGAAGGTAAACCTTTTTGTAGTCGGATCTTATTCCTACAGGCAGAGAAATGATTGCATAGTTTCACCTTAACCTACAGACAATAATGCCATCCCGGATGATACGCCTTCAGATCAACTTTGACTGAATACTGACCTCATGATATATCAAGACTTAGACATACGTTTTAGATGAAGGTGAACCTGGAGTGTTTAAGTTGTAGATACATATTTATATATATATATATATCCTCGGCTCTCATCTTTCACCAATAACACAAGACTGTAATGGCTCAATTTCGTTCAGCGTGAATATTTTAATTCAAGGCAACACCAAGAAAACGTCCTGACGCATTTCGAAGCAAAGGCTTCTTGTTCGCGGGTCAGTTTACGTCCACCATTACAAAACATAAATACATGTGATCAACCATCACCATAGAGGTAGCACTTCACAGGGCATTCTGTATGTTGACTTTGGTGGCCATCTTGTAACGTGGGAAGATTGCTTATATTTACCCATTACCTTTATAACATTGGCATTTAACCAATAAACAATAATATATATTGTGACGGGGATACAATGTACTGTTACGACATTTGCATTTCCACCTCTGTGGGTACTATACAAACTAGCCAGTCTTGTACTGGTATCCAAAATATTCAAACAGAAATAATTTTCTTCACAGGGAAATAACAATTCTGCCCTGGTGGGCGAATGTACATTCTCGTTAGTGTCCAATACTGCCCCAGTGGGCTACACAACAGTACTGACAGTGTGTCGAACCATCACCTTCTTAAAGCGGGCATTACACAGCTCAGCTATTGGGTAGCTTCCTCAAGATATAAGCTCTTTTGCATTCTTCTTGCCCTGTATAACCTACAAAGACATAAAAACAGTATTAGATCAGCTTGCATATTTTTCTTTAAAAACCTGTAAACTTATTTTCATTAAAGACTCATTTCGAAATTCTTCTCCAATTTCTACAATTAAACACCATCCTAAAACAATGGTTTAACCCAAATGTACAGATAATTCTTTATCCCCATTCAGACCGTTTGGAAACTTAGTTTCATATTTGATGATTACCTTAGACTCTAGTCTACGCAACATTTGAACTCTGTTACCCCCTCTCTCTAGTACCGGAATTCTATCCAGTACGCAAAACTTCAACAAGCTTGTGTCTTTGTTGTGTCTCTCTTTGAAATGTCTTGCCACTGGATATTGTCTATCTTCATTGGTAATAGCCCGTAAATGTTCAAGAATTCTTTTTTTGGCTTTATGGATGGTACTGCCAATATATTACAATGAACATGGGCATTCTAAACAATATACACAGTAATCATAATTGCGTGTTAGATGTGTGACTACTTACATCAAATAAATGGCATTATATGGGAAGAGAACTTTATGCTCATGACATTAAACGTCAACAGCCTTTACACATGTATACCACATGAACTCGGAATTAATGCCTGTAGACACTTCCTGAGATCGCGTTCATTATCGTATCTGTTACATACAGAGATGATTCTGAGGAGGATCCACATATGCTTAACAAACAACTTCTTCACCTTTGACGGTGCTATCTATAGGCAGACCCAGGGGACCGCTATGGGTACTTGTTTTGCTCCCAGTTTCCCAGGGTTGTACCTGGGATACTGGGAGGAACAAATAGTCAATAACATCAGACTTTTTGAGGACCATGCGGTCCTCAGGGTGAGGTATATCGACGACATATTCTGCATCTGGAATAGGACCAAAGAGGAGGCTGATGATTTGGTTAATTTACTTAACATTAATGACCTCAATTTACAATTTACAAGTCACATAAGTCCCACAGAGATTGAATTTCTTGATATCAATGATAAATTGGAGAGTGAACTTTTCCGCAAAAAAACAGCAGGCAATAATATACTTCAAGCTGCGAGTTGTCACCCTAAGAACCTCATAGAGAGAATTTGTTATGGGGAGTTACTCCGAGCCAGAAGAAATTGAAGTGTAGAGTACAGTTTCGATAAAGAAATGTCTGAAATGAGAAGAAGGTTTATTGAAAGGGGCTATTCCAGAAAGGTCATTGATCAGGCATGCAAGAGGGTTAAAAATGTCAAAAGAGGAGACCTGTTGGTACAAAAAGCCAATATTGAAGAAGAGCAACCAGTTAGGTTTATAACTGAGCTTAGTACCCAAGCATGGGACCTCGAAAAGAGTCTTAATAAATTTTGGACTGTCCTTCAAACTGACGAAACCCTAGTCAAATCAGTGGGTGACCATGCACAAGTTACCTTCAAAAGGTGTGCATCATTGAAGGATGTATTATGCTGTAGTACTTTACACGAAAGTTACAACAAAAGTAACATACAGGGGCTCTATACTTGCGGTGCGCGTAAAGCCTGTAGGAATCGTACTAACTTTAAGGGGATAAAAGTTTCCCAGAGAACACCAGCATACATGATCAGCAAAAATCCAACATGCAATTCTGATTATGGTGTATATTGTTTGGAGCTGGGTCTGAACTGAGGTGGCAAAGTGAGCTAAAGAATGATGATGGATTCAACCCAGATCTGTGACTGGGGGTGAGTGTCTGAAAGGTTTCAGCGCTCCGTCCATCATCTCCTTGTGTTTGCTTTGTTCGGCCTAAGTTGGCAGGGTATGCCCAGACGGGGTTCCCTTGCTCACTTTGCCACTGGATTCAAGCTAGCCTGGCTGATGAAGGGTGTTAACCAGAAAACGGTCCCAGGATGCATGTTTCCGGTTCAGGGAAGACCTGGCTTGGCAGTTCGGGCTGGACTGTTCCCATGAGGCACAGGGTCAAGACTGATTTGCATATAGCTGGGTCTGAACTGAGGTGGCGAAGTGAGCTAAAGAATGATGATGGATTCAACCCAGATCTGTGACTGGGGGTGAGTGTCTGAAATGTTTCAGCGCTCCGTCCATCATCTCCTTGTGTTTGCTTTGTTCGCCCTAAGTTGGCAGGGTATGCCCAGACGTGGGTCCCTTGCTCACTTTGCCACTGGATTCAAGCCAGCCTGGCTGATGAAGGGTGTTACCCAGAAACCGGTCCCAGGATGCTTGTTTCCGGTTCAGGGAAGACCTAGTTTGGCAGTTCGGGCTGGACTGTTCCCATGAGGCACAGGGTCAAGACTGATTTGCATATAGCTGGGTCTGAACTGAGGTGGCGCAGTGAGCTGAAGAATGATGATGGATTCAACCCAGATCTGTGACTGGGGGTGAGAGTCTGAAATGTTTCAGCGCTCCGTCCATCATCTCCTTGTGTTTGCTTTGTTCGCCCTAAGTTGGCAGGGTATGCCCAGACGTGGGTCCCTTGCTCACTTTGCCACTGGATTCAAGCTAGCCTGGCTGATGAAGGGTGTTACCCAGAAAACGGTCCCAGGATGCTTGTTTCCGGTTCAGGGAAGACCTGGCTTGGCAGTTCGGGCTGGACTGTTGCCGTGAGGCCCAGGGTCAAGACTGATTTGCATATAGCTGTATCTGAACTGAGGTGGCGAAGTGAGCTAAAGAATGATGATGGATTCAACCCACATCTGTGACTGGGGGTGAGTGTCTGAAATGTTTCAGTGCTCCGTCCATCATCTCCTTGTGTTTGTTTTGTTCGCCCTAAGTTGGCAGGGTATGCCCAGACGTGGGTCCCTTGCTCACTTTGCCACTATATTCAAGCTAGCCTAGCTGATGAAGGGTGTTACCCGGAAACCGGTCCCAGGATGCTTGTTTCCGGTTCAGGGAAGACCTGGCTTGGCAGTTCGGGCTGGACTGTTCCCATGAGGCACAGGGTCAAGACTGATTTGCATATAGCTGGGTCTGAACTTAGGTGGCGAAGTGAGCTAAAGAATGATGATGGATTCAACCCAGATCTGTGACTGGGGGTGAGTGTCTGAAATGTTTCAGCGCTCCGTACATCATCTCCTTGTGTTTGCTTTGTTCGGCCTAATTTGGCAGGGTATGCCCAGACGTGGGTCCCTTGCTCACTTTGCCACTGGATTCAAGCTA
The DNA here is from genome assembly GCA_963921515.1 of Calotriton arnoldi. Lineage (NCBI taxonomy): Eukaryota > Metazoa > Chordata > Amphibia > Caudata > Salamandridae > Calotriton > Calotriton arnoldi. Next base: position 1,936,626 of record CAWUFW010002660.1, on the reverse strand, counting down.
GCCTGGCTGATGAAGGGTGTTACCCAGAAACCGGTCCCAGGATGCTTGTTTACGGTTCAGGTAGGACCTGGCTTGGCAGTTCGGGCTGGACTGTTCCCATGAGGCACAGGGTCAAGACTGATTTGCATATACCTGGTCTGAACTGAGGTGGCGCAGTGAGCTAAAGAATGATGATGGATTCAACCCAGATCTATGACTGGTGGTGAGTGTCTGAAATGTTTCAGCGCTCCGTCCATTATCTCCTTGTGTTTGCTTTGTTCGCTCTAATTTGGCAGGGTATGCCCAGACGTGGGTCCCTTGCTCACTTTGCCACTGGATTCAAGCTAGCCTGGCTGATGAAGGGTGTTACCCGGAAACCGGTCCCTGGATTCTTGTTTCCGGTTCAGGGAAGACCTGGCTTGGCAGTTTGGGCTGGACTGTTCCCATGAGGCACAGGGTCAAGACTGATTTGCATATAGCTGGGTCTGAACTGAGGTGGCGAAGTGAGCTAAAGAATGATGATGGATTCAACCCAGATCTGTGACTGGGGGTGAGTGTCTGAAATGTTTCAGCGCTCCTTCCATCATTTCCTTGTGTTTGCATTGTTTAGAATGCCCATGTTCATTGTACTATATTGGCAGTTCCATAAAGCCAGAAAAAGAATTCTTGAACATTTACTGGCTATTACCAATGAAGATAGACAATATCCAGTGGCAAGACATTTCAAAGAGAGACACAACAAAGACACAAGCTTGTTGAAGTTTTGCGTACTGGATAGAATCCCGGTACTAGAGAGAGGGGGTAACAGAGTTCAAATGTTGTGTAGACTAGAGTCTAAGATAATCATCAAATAGAAAACTATGAAACCACTGTTTTAGGATGGTGTTTAATTGTAGAAATTGGAGAAGAATTTCGACATGAGTTTTTAATGAAAATAAGTTTACAGGTTACAGATTTTTGAAGAAAAATATGCAAGCTGATCTAATACTGTTTTTATGTTTTTGTAGATTATACAGGGCATGGAGAATGCAAAAGAGCTTATATCTTGGGGAAGCTGCCCAATAGCTGAGCTGTGTAATGCCCGCTTTAAGAAGGTGATGGTTGGACACACTGTCAGTACTGTTGGGTAGCCCACTGGGGCAGAATTGGACACTAACGAGAATGTACATTCGCCCACTAGGGCAGAATTGTTATTTCCGTATGAAGAAAATGATTTCTGTACAAGACTGGCTAGTCTGTATAGTACCCACTGGGGTGGAAATGCCATTGTCGTAACAGTACATTGTATCCCCGTCACAATATATATGATTGCTTATTGGTTAAATGCCAATGTTATAAAAGTGATGGGTAAATATAAGCAATCTTCCCACGTTACAAGATGGCCACCAAAGTCAACATACAGAATGCCCTGTGAAGTCCTACCTCTATGGTGATGGTTGATCACATGTATTTATGTTTTGTAATGGTGGACATAAACTGACCCGTGAACAAGAAGCCTTTGCTCAAAATGTGTCGGGACATTTTCTTGGTGTCACCTTGAATTAAAATATTCACGCTGAACGAAATTGAGTCCTGACCGTCTTGTATTATTGGTGAAAGACAAGAGCCCAGGATTGTAGGGGCTGCCACCCCGTCAGGGCCGCCGTTATGAGAGGCGAGGGAATCAGCATCTAAAATGGATATATATATGTATATATATTCACTGAAAAAAGCATAGGTTTTGGGACAGTTATAGTTAGTTGGACATTGCACTTGTACAAAACCCGTGAAATTCCCCCGTTATAGTTAGTTCAGCTAACTATAACTCGCGCCCCCGCAATGCACTGCTGATGACGTCACATATTACATCACTCATGACATGGTCAGTGACATCACTGATGACATCACTGATGACATCTCAACTAACTATAACTGTCCCTAAAACCTATGGTTTTTTCAGTGAATTTGTAAGGTTTTTTAAATGCTAATTTCTAACTATAACGTGCTTGAAACCTATGGTTTTTTCAGTGAATTTCAAAGGTTTTTTAAATGCTAATTCCTAACTATAACATGTCTGAAACCTATGGTTTTTTTCAGTGAATTTCAAAGGTTTTGTAAATGACAATTTTTAAATGTATTAATTGTTATATTTATTTCTTTTATACTGATTTACTACATTTTTTTAAACTATTTATTTTTAGATATTTTATTTTTTAAATTACATTGTAATTACATTATACATTACATTACAAAATATACTTTCTCAGAATGAATTACTTTAGTTTAAATACTTTGCAAATAGGCAATAGACTTTTAAGTACAGTAGTTACAGTTGTTGCAATGGGCAACACAATTTCAAACACAATGCAACATTGAGCTCAATGTGAATTTCTAGTTAAATGCAATTAGTTACTTTATGGATTACTTTTTCTAACCACAGGACTGGATCCTAGATTCAGTCCTGGGACATCTCCTGTAAACAGTTGAGTAAAAGCGTTTTGGTTACAGTAGTGATTTTTAAGGAATATTATTGTATTTTAAAAGTTGACACTTTTCACATAGAATCACCAATGTTATCCTATGGCAGGAAATTCACTTAGCAGGTAAGTAGTGTTATCGTTACTTTTTCTTACTCAGTGGTGGATCCTGGATCCAGCACTGGTGCATCTCCTGTAAACAGTTGAAAGAATGCGTTTAAGTCATACAGGCGATTTTTAAGGAATATTTGTAGTTTGTGAAAATCGACACTTTGAAACTTTTCTGCTGAAAACCAGACAATGGATTCCTACGGAAGGAAATACAAGTTACTGGTAAGTACGGTTAGAATTACTTTTCAGGGTCAGTGCTGGGCTAAAAGATGCAGCACTGGGTTCTCTCCTGATAACAGGTGAGTAAATCGGAATTCGTAGTTCGGCTGATTTTAGAGGAATATTATAAAGTTCCAAAACTCCACACTTAGAAGAATTTCCAAGTGAAACCAGTCAATGTTAGCCTATGGAAGGAAATTCAAGTTACTGGTAAGTACGGTTAGAATTACTCTTCAGGATCTGTACTGGGCTCAAAGATGCAGCACTGAGGTCTCCCCTGATAACAGGTGAGTAAATTGGAATTCGTAGTTCAGCTGATTTTAGAGTAATATTATAAAGTTCCAAAACTCCACACTTAGAAGAATTTCCAAGTGAAACAAGTCAATGTTAGCCTATGGAAGGAAATTCAAGTTACTGGTAAGTACGGTTAGAATTACTTTTCAGGATCAGTACTGGGCTCAAAGATGCAGCACTGAGGTCTCTCCTGATATCAGGTGAGTAAATCGGAATTCGTAGATCTGCTGATTTTAGAGGAATATTTGTATGTTTCAAAAATCGACACCAAAACTTTTTCAGCAAAAAGCAGGCAATGATATCCTATGGAAGGAAATTCAAGTTACTGGTAAGTACGGTTAAAATTACTTTTCAGGATCAGTCCTGGGCTCAACGATGCAGCACTGAGGTCTCTCCTGATAACAGGTGAGTAAATCGGAATTCGTAGTTCGGCTGATTTTAGAGGAATATTTGCACAATGGTGAAGGAAGGGGGTGGGGCCTGAGGTGACATGTCTGCAAACACGCCCTGTGGCGCGTTTTAAGTTGGAGAATTAATGCCTCCTCAATCCCGAGGGTCCCTAGGGGCCAACTAGCCCACCAGATACCTCCAGTATGCACCAGAGAGCTGCGTTGCAGAGAGGTGTTCAGAGCCCACGCCCCTTTTTACAACACTCTGCAACGCAGCTCCGTGGCGCTTTCTGGAGGTATCTGGTGGGCTAGTTGGCCCCCAGGGACCCTCAGGATTGAAGAGGAATTAATTCCTGAACTTAAAACACGCCACGGGGCCTGTTTGCACACATGTCACCTGAAGCCCCGTCCCTCCCTTCACCACTGTGCAAACGCGCCCCGTGGCGCATTTTAAGTTGGGGGATTAACTCCCCTTGAATCCTGAGGGTCCCTGGAGTCCAAGTAGCCCACCATGTACCTCCAAAAAGCGCCACAGAGCTGAGTTGCAGAGAGGTGTAAAAAGGGGCGTGGCCTCTGTACACCTCTCAGCAATGCAGCTCCCTGGCGCATACTGGAGGTTCCTGGTGGGCTAGTTGGCCCCCAGGCACCCCCAGTATTCAAGGGGAGTTTGTTCCCCATCTGCAAACGCGCCAGGGGGCGCGTTTGCAGACTGCTGCAGCGAGGGGGCGGGGCCTCCGGCACGATGCCAGTCTTTTTTTTTTTTTTTTTACTCTTTTTTTGTATGGGAGGGGGGCTGCGTGGCCCCCCTTCCCTCAGCCACTTTTGGCCCCGGGGACCCCATCCCCTGGGGCCTGAGCATTTTCTTTTTTTTTTTTTTTAAACGGGAAGGGGGCCGCGTGGCCACCCTTCCCTGTGCCTCTATTGGCCCCGGGGACCACATCCCCCGGGGCTGGCCCTCTCCGTTGGGGACCATGGGGGGGTCCCCAATCCCCCCACGGTCCCGCCGGCTCCCCGCGTCCCTCGGGAGCCGGCATTGCTTTTCCACATGGGGAGCTGCTAAGATGCAGCTCCCCCTGTGGAAAAGAAATTTGCTTTGAATTTTGGAAGAGACAGCAGGTTTCCTGCTCTCTCTTACAAAATTCAAAGCAGTTTGCTATGACAGGACGGGAGCCGCGAGGCTCCCACCCTGCCATAGCAAACTACAGTGTCCCGGGCTAGGCACCCGGGACACTGCAGGAGCCGGCCCTGGGGGTGGTGGTCCCCAGGGCCATCAAGGGCTCCAGGAGGGGGCCGCGCGGCCCTCCTCCCAACATGTTGAAAGCCCTGGGGAGGTGGTGGTCCCCGGGCTCTGGGGTCCGTAACGGACCCCCATATTTAACGATTGAGTGCCCCGGGAGGTGGCGGTCCCTGGGGCGTGTGGGGGCTGGAGCCCCCACACAACTAATTTTAATTTTAAAAAAAAGAAGCCCCGGGGGGGGTGGTGGTCCCCGGGGCTGAGCCCTCCCGCACCATTTTGTTTAAAGCCCCGGGGGGTGGCAGTCCCCGGGGCTTGGGGGGGCCTTAGAAGCCCCCCCATATAATTATTAATAAACCCCCGCATGCCCCCGGGACTTGGCCCACCCGGGGGCCAATTAACCATGAAGCGCGGGAGCCCGCGCTTCGTTTTTTTTTTTTTATCGGCAGGATCTGCGCACCCAGCGCGTTTTTTGCCGATTTTTAAAAAAACAACAACATTTTTTTGGGGCCCTGGTGGTCCTTGTAGGACCCCCTGAGCAGGCCTAGGGGGTCAGGGTGTTTCTAGCCTGCCCCCTTTTTGCGTTTTGCGCAGTTGTTTTACTGCTTTCTTGTTCCTCGGTTCTACCGAGGAACAAGATGGCTGCCAACACTTCCTGATTTGGAGTGTTGACAGCCAATTACCATACATCTCGTGATCGGGAGGGTACGCGGACCCTACGCGGCCATAGATATATTTGTGATTTTACTTTTGATTTTCTCAGGAACTACTGAACGGATTTACACCATTTAAGCAAAAGGCACGACTCTGAACCAAGGGCTACCTTTTTGCCAAATTTGGTGTAATTCCGTTCAGCAGTTCGGGCTGTAGCTGCGATGAAAGGTCCCTGTGGAATAATGAATGGGGAAAACACGTTTTGGGACCCCCCTTTTTTCTCGGCCCCCGCTTGACGAATCACCCCGATTTTTTTAAGATAGGAGCGGACCGGAGCGGGTCACAAAGTTTGAAAATTTTGCGAAGATTCGTCAACCGGCGCCAAAGTTATTTCAAATAGAATGTTGCGGATTTCCTATGGAAAATAGGTCCTAACTATAACTATCTACTGGCGACCGCCAGTAGATAATATATATGTATATAAATATATATATATATATATGCATATATATATATATATACATTATCTACTGGCGGTCGCCAGTAGATAGTTATAGTTAGGACCTATTTTCCATAGGAAATCCGCAACATTCTATTTGAAATAACTCTTGCGTCGGTTGACGAATCTTCGCGAAATTTTCAAACTTTATGGCCCGCTCCGGTCCGCTCCTACCCTGAAAGGTTCGGGGTGATTCGTCAAGCGAGGCCGAGAAAAAGGGGGTCCCAAAACGTGTTTTCCCATTCATTTTCCCATAGGAAACTTTAGCCACAGCTACAGCCCGAACTGCTGAACGGAATTACACAAAATTTGGCAAAGAGGTAGTTCTTGGTTCAGAAAGAACCCTTTTGTTAAATGGTGTAAATCCGTTCAGTAGTTGCGGAGAAATTAAAAAAATAAGAGTCAAAAAATCAATTTCCCATAGGAAACTTTATGCAAGGCTACAGCCCGAACTGCTGAATGGAATTACACCAAATTTGGCAAAGAGGTAGTTCTTGGTTCAGAAAGAACCCTTTTTGTTCAATGGTGTAAATCCGTTCAGTAGTTACTGAGAAAATCAAAAGTAAAAACACATATATATCTGGGCGGAGCCTAACCACACATGTCATCGTGAGATCTGATTGGCTGTCAGCACTTCATCCTGGAATTGCTGGCAGCCATCTTGGGGCCAATATAAATGATAGTACCCCATTGAAATGCATTGTAGTGAATCAAAGATTTTGAGGGTTACCAAACTATAAAGGGTGATAACAGTCTTTAGTTACATTAGAATTCATTTGTTGATGGTACCATACTAATTTCAGGAATTGTGGTGTGTTCTAAGGTGATTTTACCCTGTGAAAAACCTTCTGCTGGGATATCATGAATCATGTTTGAGAGAAAACTATTTTCACATGCTTGTCCCATACAGTTTTGGAAGGTGCTCCAGAAGCTAAAATGAGAGCATATTTTCTGTAAATTCACATAATCTTTCTCAGTCATGTGAGAATGAAGTCTGACATTCTCAGTAAAACATGTACATCCAACAAGGGCAGAGACTGTCAGTTGATTCCTTTGTGTTCTACTGCAGCTTCCCAGAGTGTTCTAAAGAACAACTAGAGTGCTAACAGCCTTACTTATGACAAAAGTATGGCACACCTGAAGCCATCTTGATTGGAATAAACTGGTAACACTTAAAACATTTAATTTAAAAAGGAACAAAATGATGGGGTTCATCTTGTCATAGAAATTATGGTTAGTGCTCTGGAAAGAAAAATTAGGACATGTTTCAAGTGTGATCTCAAATATCTTCCTGTTATATTTCAACAGGAGCAGCCTGTCAGTTGATGCCTTTGTGTTCTACTGCAGCTTCCCAGAGTGTTCTAAAGAACAACTAGAGCGCTAACAGTCTTACTTATGACAAAAGTATGGCACACCTGAAGCCATCTTGATTGGAATAAACTGGTAACACTTAAAACATTTAATTTAAAAAGGAACAAAATGAGGGGGTTCATTTTACCATAGAAATTATGGTTAGTGCTGTAGAAAGAAAAATTAGGACATGTTTTAAGTGAGATCTCAAATATCTTCCTGTTATATTTCAACAGGAGCAGCCTGTCATTTGATGCCTTTGTGTTCTACTGCAGCTTCCCAGAGTGTTCTAAAGAACAACTAGAGTGCTAACAGCCTTACTTATGACAAAAGTATGGCACACCTGAAGCCATCTTGATTGGAATAAACTGGTAACACTTAAAACATTTAATTTAAAAAGGAACAAAATGAGGGGGTTCATTTTGCCATAGAAATTATGGTTAGTGCTGCAAAAAGAAAATTTAGTGCATGTTTTAAGTGAGATCTCAAATCCTCTTCTATTTCATTAGAAAATTCTGACATGCAGACTGAAACAATCACTTTCAATACCAGCAGTAGACTTCCAGTTAACTCCTTGGTGAGCAGTAGCTTTACTACAGTGATCTAAAGAACAACTAGAGTGCTAACATTCTGAATTTATGGCAAATGTGTGACACATCTGAATGCCTTCTTGATGGAATCAAAGTAAAAAACTGAAAGCATTTCCTACTGAGGAGACTGCAGTAAATGAGGAAATTAGGAAACTTCATAACAAAGAAGTCTTCCAAGATGGCCACCAGTGAAAAAAGAGCCCAAATGTAGCACAAATATTACCCAGATGTAGCCCACATATAGCCCAATGACAAAAATGTGCAAAACACTTTTTATTTTTAGTTTTTGCAGTTTTATGTAGTGCAGACTGGTCAGGTATTGGAGCGTTGCATCTTAAAACATGACCCCCTACACTACAAAAACACCACTGCACTACCCTAAACCCTAAAACACTACCCCAGCACGACCCCCTACACTACACAAGCACCACTGCACTATCCTAAACCCTAAAACACTACCCCCAGCATGACCCCCTACACTACACAAACACCACTGCACTACCCTAAACCCTAAAACACTACCCCAACACCACTGCACTAACCTAAATCCTAAAACACTACCCCCAGCATGACCCCCTACACTACCCAAACACCACTGCACTACCCTAAAACATGACCCCCTACACTACACAAACACCACTGCACTACCCTAAACCCTAAAACACTACTCCCAGCATGACCCCCTACACTACACAAGCACCACTGCACTACCCTAAACCCTAAAACACTACCCCCAGCACGACCCCCTACACTACACAAACACCACTGCACTACCTTAAACCCCAAAACACTACCCCCAGCATGACCCCCTACACTACCCAAACACCACTGCACTAACCTAAATCCTAAAACACTACCCCCAGCACGACCCCCTACACTACCCAAACACCACTGCACTACCCTAAAAAATGACCCCTACACTACACAAACACCACTGCACTACCTTAAACCCTAAAACACTACCCCCAGCATGACCCCCTACACTACCCAAACACCACTGCACTAACCTAAATCCTAAAACACTACCCCCAGCACGACCCCTACACTACCCAAACACCACTGCAAAACCCTAAAACATGACCCCCTACACTACACAAATACCACTGCACTACCCTAAACCCTAAAACACTACCCCCAGCACGACCCCCTACACTACACAAGCACCACTGCACAACCCTAAACCCTAAAACACTACCCCCAGCACGACCCCAACACTGCCCGAACACCACTGCACTGCCCTAAACCCTGAAACACCAGCCCCTGCACGACCCCCTACACTGCCCGAACACCACTGCACTGCCCTAAACCCTGAAACACCAACCCTAGCATGACCCCCTACACTGCCCGAACACCACTGCACTGCCCTAAACCCTGAAACACCACCCCTTCACGACCCCCTACACTGCCCGAACACCACTGCACTGCCCTAAACCCTGAAACACCACCCCCAGCACGCCCCCTACACTGCCCGAACACCACTGCACTGCCCTAAACCCTGAAACACTACCCCCAGCAAGACCTCCTACACTGCCCGAACACCACTGCACTGCCCTAAACCCTGAAACACCCCCAGCAAGACCCCTACACTGCCCGAACACCACTGCCCTAAACCCTGAAACACCACCCCCAGCACGACCCCCTAAACTGCCCGCACACCACTGCACTGCCCTAAACCCTGAAACACCACCCCCAGCACGACCCCCTACACTGCCCGAACACCACTGCACTGCCCTAACCCCTGAAACACCACCCCTGCACGACCCCTACACTGCCCGAACACCACTGCACTGCCCTAAACCCTGAAACACCACCCCCAGCACGACCCCCTACACTGCCCGAACACCACTGCATTGCCCTAAACCCTGAAACACCACCCCTGCACGATCCCCTACACTGCCCGAACACTACTGCCCTGCCCTAAACCCTGAAACACCACCCCCAGCACGACCCCCTACACTGCACGAACACCACTGCACTGCCCTAAACCCCAAAACACTACCCCCAGCAAGACCCCCTACACTGCCCGAACACCACTGCACTGCCCTAAACCCTGAAACATCACCCCCAGCAAGACCCCCTACACTGCCCGAACACCACTGCCCTAAACCCTGAAACACCATCCCCAGCAAGACCCCCTACACTGCCCGAACACCACTGCACTGCCCTAAACCCTGAAACACCACCCCCAGCATGACCCCCTACAAAGCACGAACACCACTGCACTGCCCTAAACCCTGAAACACCACCCCCAGCAAGACCCCCTACACTGCCCGAACACCACTGCACTGCTCTAAACCATGAAACACCAGCACCAGCACGACCCCCTACACTGCCCGAACACCACTGCACTGCCCTAAACCCTGAAACACCAGCCCCTGCACGACCCCGTACACTGCCCGAACACCACTGCACTTCCCTAAACCCTGAAACACCAGCCCCAGCACGACCGCCTACACTGCCCGAAAACCACTGCACTGCCCTAAACCCTGAAACACCAGCCCCAGCACGACCCCCTACACTGCCTGAACACCACTGCACTACCCTAAACCCTGAAACACCACCCCCAGCACGACCCCCTACACTGCCCGAACACCACTGCACTGCCCTAAACCCTGAAACACCACCCCCAGCAAGACCCCCTACACTGCCCGAACACCACAGCACTAAACCCTGAAACACCACCCCCTGCACGACCCCCTCCACTGCCCAAACACCACTGCACTGCCCTAAACCCTGAAACACCACCCCCTGCACGACCCCCTACACTGCCCGAACACCACTGCACTGCCCTAAACCCTGAAACACCACCCCTCAGCACGACACTCTACACTGCTCGAACACCACTGCACTGCCCTAAACCCTGAAACACCACCCCCAGCACGACCTCCTACACTGCCGGAACACCACTGCACTGCTCTAAACCCTGAAACATCAACCCCAGCAAGACCCCCTACACTGCCTGAACACCACTGCCCTAAACCCTGAAACACCACCCCCTACACTGCACGAACACCACTGCACTGCCCTAAACCCTGAAACACCACCTCCAGCAAAACCCCTACACTACCTGAACACCATTGCTCTGCCCTAAATCCTGAAACACTAGCCCCAGCACGACCCCCTACACTGCCCGAACACCACTGCACTGCCCTAAACCCTGAAACACCACCCCCAGCACGACCCCCTACACTGCCCGAACACCACTGCACTGCTCTAAACCCTGAAACACCAGCCCCAGCAAGACCCCCTACACTGCCCGAACACCACTGCACTACCCTAGACTCTGAAACACCAGCCCCAGCAAGACCCCCTACACTGCCCGAACACCACTGCACTGCCCTAAACCCTGAAACACCAGCCCCAGCACGACCACCTACACTGCCCGAACACCACTGCACTGCCCTAAACCCTGAAACACCAGCCCCAGCACGACCCCCTACACTGCCCGAACACCACTGCACTGCCCTAAACCCTGAAACACCAGCCCCAGCACGACCCACTACACTGCCCGAACACCACTGTACTGCCCTAAACCCTGAAACACCACCCCCAGCACGACCCCCTACACTGCCCGAACACCACTGTACTGCCCTAAACCCTGAAACACCACCCCCAGCACGACCCCCTACTCTGCCCGAACACCACTGCACTGCCCTAAACCCTGAAACACCACCCCCTGCACCGCCCCCTACACTGCCCGAACACCACTGCACTGCCCTAAACCCTGAAACACCACCCCCAGCACGACCCCTTTACTGCTCGAACACCACTGCACTGCCCCAAACCCTGAAACACCACCCCCAGCACGACCCCCTACACTGCCCGAACACCACTGCCCTAAACCCTGAAACACCACCCCCTGCACGACCCCCTACACTGCCCGAACACCACTGCACTGCCCTAAACCCTGAAACACCACCCCCTACACTGCCCGAACACCACTGCACTGCCCTAAACCCTGAAACACCACCCCCAGCACGACCCCCTACACTGCCCGAACACCACTGCACTGCCCTAAACCCTAAAACACCACCCCCAGCATTACCCCCTACACTGCCCTAACACCACTGCACTGCCCTAAACCATAGAACACTACCCCCAGCACGACCCCCTACACTACCCGAACACCACTGCACTACCCTAAACCCTAAAATACTACCCCCAGCACAACCCCCTACACTACCCGAACACGACTGCACTGCCCTAAACCCTCAAACACTCCCCCCAGCACGACCCCCTACACTACCCAAACACCACTGCACTGCCCTAAACCCTAAAACACTCCCCCAGCACGACCCCTACACTACCCAAACACCACTGCACTGCCCTAAACCCTAAAACACTCCCACCAGCACGACCCCCTACACTACCCAAACACAACTGCACTGCCCTAAACCCTAAAACACTACCCCCGCATGACCCCCTACACTACCCAAACACCAATGTACTACCCTAATCCCTAAAACACTACCCCCCGCATGACCCCCTACACTACCCTAAACCCTAAAACACTACCCTCGCACGACTCCCTACACTACCCAAAGACCACTGCACTACCCTAAACCCTAAAACACGACCTCCTACACTACACAAACACCACTGCACTACCCTAAACCCTAAAACACTACCCCCTACACTACACAAACACCACTGCACTACCCTAAACCCTAAAACACTACCCCCAGCAGTACCCCTACACTACCCAAACACCACTGCACTAACCTAAACCCTAAAACACTACACCCAGCAGTACCCCTACACTACCCAAACACCACTGCACTACCCTAAATCACTACCCCCAGCACGACCCCCTACACTACCCAAACACCACTGCACTACCCTAAACCCTAAAACACTACCCCCAGCACGATCCCCTACACTACCCAAACACCACTGCACTAACCTAAACCCTAAAACACTCCCCCAGCACGACTCCCTACACTACCCAAACACCACTGCACTACCCTAAACCCTAAATCTACCCCCAGCATGACCCCCTACACTACACAAACACCCCTGCACTACCCTAAACCCTAAAACACTACCCCCAGCACGACCCTCTTCACTACCTAAACACAACTGCACAATTTGTTACAGGCGTTGCAATGCAGGCCTGTGGTGCTTACTGGAAGTACCTAGTGGGCTAGTTGGGCCCCAGGGACCCTCAGGATTCAAGGTGACCTAATCCCCCAACTTAAAACGCACCACGGGGCGCGTTTGCACAGTGGTGAAGGGAGGGGCGGGGCCTCGGGTGACATGTGCGCAAACACGCCCTGTGGTGCGTTTTAAGTTGGGGAATTAATTCCCTTTGAATCCTGAGGGACCCTGGGGCCAACTAGCCCACCAGGTACCTTCAGTAAGCACAACAGAATTGCATTGCAGAGAGGTAAAAAGGTGCGTGGCCTCGGAACGCCTCTCTGCAACTCAGCTCTGTGGTCCTAACTGTAGGTACCTGGGGGGCTAGTTGGGCCCCAGGGACCCTCAGAATTCAAGGGGACTTAATCCCGCAGCTTAAAACGCGCCACGGGGTGCGTTTGCACACATGTCACCTCAGGCCCCCCTCCCTTCACCACTGTGCCAAACGCGCCCTGTAGCGCGTTTTAAGAGGTAGTTTTAATCCCCTGCCCTATTATGTACTAGGGACTTGCAGAGGAGGTCATGCTAATCACAGGGGTACCCCAACGCATATTGTTCCCTAGTGTATGTAGGTGTTTTCACTGTATTCTAAGTGTCTTTTAGCATAGCACTGGCTCTGGTTAGTCAGAGTCAGTTACCACCAGTACCCGTCTGAAAAAGTTGTGGGCACAGGATGATTTTGCAACAAGGCCTCTTTCTGCTCATCTGTTGGTTCTTTCTGCACATCTTTTGCTTCTTTCTGTGCGTTTTTTCTTCTTTCTTCACATGTCCTACCTCTGTAGGCATAGTTAGAAACTAGCATTTAAAAAACCTTTGAAATTCACTTAAAAAATCATAGGTTTCAGGCACGTTATAGTTAGAAATTAGCATTTAAAAAACCTTTGAAATTCACTGAAAAAACCATAGGTTTCAGACACGTTATAGTTAGAAATTAGCATTTAAAAAACCTTTGAAATTCACTGAAAAAACCATAGGTTTTAGGGACAGTTATAGTTAGTTGGACATTTCACTCGTACAAAACCATAGAAATTCCCCGTTATAGTTAGTTCAGCTAACTATAACTCGCGCCTCATAATGCACTGCTGATGACGTCACATATTACATCACTCATGACATGGTCAGTGACATCACTGATGACATCACTGATGACATCTCAAATGACATCACTGATGACATCATCCATGTGATAATTTCATGCATCTTCTCACACCCTAATATAACTTTTGATACACCCACTCTAAATTACAGACTGCCATTCTCAAAACCATAGACACTCCAACACCAAAAACTACATACCCACTCACTGATTCTTAGGTCTACACACACATCCAGTCACTCACCCGTACAGTCACTCATACTTAGTCACTCAGTACAGGACTATCATATGCACTCATACACCTATATAAACACTCACACACCGCCACTCATCCATAGAGGTACTCACACACCTAGTCAGTCATGCAAAAAACTTAATCACACACCCATTTACTCACCTATACAGTTATACACACACCAGCTCACTTACTCATACAAATACTAGCACATTCTTACGCTCTTATACAATCACTGATACAAGTACACACTCATCCATACAGCCACTCTCACAATCACACACTCTCACTTATAGCCATTTATATACTCCAACACACATATATACTGCCTTTCACATATGTAGTTACTCACACATGTACCACTGAGATATACATTCAATCACTAACACACCCATACACACACTCACCCACCCATACAGTCCATCACAGATGCACTCTTGAAACCATGCACCCAGTGAATCACCAACTCACACATCTATGCACAGAGTCACACACACCCCACCCACACAAACACTCAGGCACCCATACAGATACTCAGACAATCAATCAATAACCCATGTAGACACTCATGTAGCTATTCAGAAAGCCATGCAGCCGCTTACAAACCAACAGACAGACGGATACAGACATTCACACAGTTTAGTCACTAACCCATGCATTCAGTAAGATACATTTAATCACTCACTTGTAGAGTCAGTCACTCACGTACTAAATCATCCATTCAGACACTTATACACCCACTCATTCTTCAATACGCCTTTCCCTATATATATTAAACATATTGAAACTTTACAGAAACACACAGTCACTGGATGATGTCATCAGTGATGTCATCAGTGATGTCATTTGAGATGTCATCAGTGATGTCATCAGTGATGTCACTGACCATGTCATGAGTGATGTAATATGTGACGTCATCAGCAGTGCATTGCGGGGGCGCGAGTTATAGTTAGCTGAACTAACTATAACGGGGGAATTTCTATGGTTTTGTACGAGTGAAATGTCCAACTAACTATAACTGTCCCTAAAACCTATGGTTTTTTCTGTGAATATATATATATATAACTTTCTTCGGGATACATGATGTCTTTGCTTGCCAATTGTGTTACAATGTTGCTGCAGCCAGATCTTGCTGGATGGATGTTGGTTTTCAAGTGTCTAGACCTGGATTGGATTATGAACATTTTGGTTTACAGACCAGTATCCAGAAGTCATCTTTTATTTGAAAACTAACTTTAAAAGATTTCTTGCATATTGGTTTTAACTCAAAAGACTTACTGCCTGATTTGGAGTTGGGAAGACAGACTTTACTCCATCAGGGTGATGGAGTAAAATACTCCATCGCCCTAATGGAGTACCTACCCACCGTATTTAGAGATGTCTGCCAGCCAAGAGGACATCTCTTACATTGGCGGTAACCGACGTCATGGCAATTTCTGTGACTACATTGAGATTCGGACGCATGATTATGTCAACATGCTGGCACAAAGAGAGATATTCTTTTTGAAAATAAAAAAAGCAATGACCCCCTTGCCATAGGAGTTTTCTTCCATGGCATAGGGGTCATTTACAAATTTTCGCTGCCCCTTACCACCAGTTTTTACCTGGAGGTGACGGACAATGAAAACTGACCATTTGGCTGCCCCCTGGCAGTCAAATGGCCAAACATACGATGGCCCATACTCCATCGGGCCATCAGAGGTGTGTGTCAGCAGCGGAGACAGACTAGTCTCCACTGCTGACATCCTGTAGGTCCGTCCGTCTCTAAATGGGTCAGGCGTACCTTCAGTTTGGTGAAAAAGGTACTCTGTTTCAGTTTAGATGGAGTACCCGCTCTGCCATATTCTAAATCATGCTGCCAGAATGCATGTTTTGCTAAGAGTTCCTGTGATGGAACGTTATGGATTCATAAGAGGACATTTCACATGTATATAAATGTTTATGAAACTAGTATTCAAGGTATTAGATTTCCAGTCTGTGTTTATATTTCTATGTGTATAAAATAATACCTTAATGGTGTTCCTTTCCGGGTGATCCCAACACTCAACGGAGACACCCCCTACCCCCAGCACCTTGAGATCCACACAGGTGAGTAGTTCTGCTTTACCAACCCTGATTGATTGATTCCTTATTCTCTAGTACTACAGAGTCAAGCCGAAACTATGTTAATCTTCCACAAAAGGATCTACACTGACATTGCCTGAGTTAGGTATTCTAAACGTAGGGAGATGTGTGAGATATTCCTCTTTCTTTATGTTTAACTTTCAGGAAATTCTATTTATCTACCAAAGCATAGAGAGTTGGTTATATAGAGATATTGCTAATTTATTTCACTTCACAATGACTATGTTCCATGGGCAAATTATCTAATGCAGCACTTTCTCCTGGAGAAATCCACTACAACATGCTGACCACCTTGTCAGCAGAAGTCTGAGGCCGAGTATGGAATTCTATGTTTCTGTGTTCTCGTATCCCATTGTCTTTTCCCGGAGCAAGACTGTCAAGTAGGATTCTAAACAGACTCGCGCATGCCGCTCATAATGGGACATATGTTGGTATTTGGGCACACCATACAGAGATGTGTGTCAAGTAACAGGAAGATGAAATGTTACTTTGTGTTCCCAGAATATGTATAAACCTATGAAATGACAACAATGACACAATCACATCGGCTTACATGTACTGCCACAAACAGAAAGGCATTGAAACTAACAGAGATAAGTGGACTTGTGCCCAAACATAGGCAGCCATATTCAGTAATTTGGGTAAATATAGAAAGTGCCATCTATAAACAAGGCGGGGCCCAGTCACTTGTCAAGCCCAAGTCTCCTACACCCATATTTAACTCCATTATCTAATCTTGGATTGTGGCACACTTCCTTTTAAAAAAAAATATATCTTTATTGATCTTGAATAAAGAAACAAACAATGCAAAACCGGATTCAAAACCAAAGAAATAAGCAAGGGAGGAGGTTATAGCGAGCAGAAACTTATAGTCTGTATGTGCATTCCTGTAAAATTAAAGAAAGGGGAACAATTATCAGCCTCTACATAAATAAACAATACTGATAAGAAGGGAGTGAGAAAGTGATAAACTGGACCAAGGATATGGGGAGCACAATAATGCCTGCTTAGACAGAGCGGAGTATACAGAGTACGACCCTGCGCCAGGGGGGTATGACAGTGAGGCCTATTGTGGGATTTAGTAGCTACCTTGTGGGATCTGGAGTGCTTGCCCTGGATCTGTGCACGTCACAGGCACGAGCAGGCGCCCCATCATCTAGTGGGAAAAGTAATAGGTAATTGCAGAGTGTATGCCATATGTTTTTAGGTCTAGAAGTGGGCGATTGTAGAGTAGCGTAAATGTCACTCATAGTGTCACAACTCACTAGGTCTCGGATACATCCCTTGACTGTTGGGACTGATGTATCACCCCAGTGCAAGGATACCTGGTGCTTCGCTAACAGTAGTGCAATGGTGGCATATCACCGTATTCTGGCTGAGAGTGGCTTGACATACCCCAGCAGTGCCATAAGCGGGGATGGGACTAGTTCAGTTTCAATCATTTGGGACAAAGTGCGAAACACCTCTTCCCAAAAGGCCAGTATTAGTGCACAGTTCCATGCAAGATGTGAAAAATCAGCATGCTCTGCAGCACATCTAACACAGCAATGTGATTTAGTGGGATCGAATTTGGCCAGTAAGTGAGGGGTGGTGTAGGTGCGATGTAAGTATTTCAAATGTAGGAGATTGTGGCTGTGATTACTCAAGACCAATCTGGTTTGAGCACAGCAGTAGTACCATGTCTTATCCGGTAATGGGATACCGAGATCTCTCTCCCATGCTGCTCATGCCCCTCTATTTACAACAAGTTTAGGTGACGGAGCTATATGATATAGCCGCGAGATCAAGTGGGAACTTCCTGGGGTTGTGATGACCAGTGATAATAATGGAAAGTCGGGTGGCTCCGATGGGGCAGTCAGGACCGAGGTGCGAATTGTATTGTGCAGCCGATGTAATATGAACCTGTCCATGTATGTCACATTATGCCCCTCAGCTAATGAAGTGACGGAGGGTATCTCGGTATCCGCAAATAGGTCGCCCAGCCTGAACAGTCGGCACGTGGATAAGGTTCGTTTGGTAAGAGCTTCAGCGGTTATTGGCAGCTAGGGATTGTCAGCAAGAGGGACATGTGGGGAATATAAATAACTAAAGCCAAAACACCGCTGGAGTCTAGTCCAAGCCCAGCATATGGTTGGGAGCATTTGTATTTCAGTGGCTTTTCTAGGTAGGCCTCATGGCATAATTGTAGAGAGTGGATGTGGGTGGGCCTGCGACCTTTCAGGCTTCAGAAATTGCAGACGTGCGTCATAGTGAAACCAGTGGTATGCGAAGTGTGCCTGCGCCACTAAATAGTAAAGGTAAAAATCGGGGACATTAAACCCTCCGCGTTCATATGGCAGGGTCAAGGTCTGCCAGTTGACTCTGGGTTGCCTGTCAGCTCAAACCAAGCGAGTCAGCATGCCACGAAGAGTGTCGAAAAAGGCGTTAGTCAGAATTATTGGGATGCTCACGAATAAATATAAAAATCGAGGGAGCACCACCATCTTAATTATTGCTATCCTCTCCTCTATGGGCAGTGGGAGCTTAATCCAATGCTGTATTTGGGATGCTAATTTGTCGATTGCAGGCCCATAATTTAGGCGTACAACCTCAGCACTTTGGCAATGAAGATAGATGCCAAGGTAATTAGGCGGGTCTGTACACCAGTTTAAGGAGAAGTCCAGAAGAGAGGGGGCCATAACATCCGTCAAGGGGAAGAATTCAGACTTGTTCCAATTGACCATGAGTCCAAAGAGCGCTCCGAAATGAACCACCTCACATAGTAGGGGTGAGAGTTTGCTCTCAGGGTGTCTGACGAACAGCATTATGTCATCAGCATAGAGAGACGCCAGAAAGGGGCCATAATGGAAACGAAGGCCTCTTCCCAAGTAACGCTCCTGGAAATGTCGCACCAGGGGGTCCATGGCTATGATGAATAAAAGAGGGGACAGAGGGCACCCCTGTCTAGTGCCGAAGGTTATTGTAAATTTGTCAGAGAGGGTGCCATTATTGATTTTTAAGCGAGCCGGTGGGGAAGTATAAAGAAGGCGGACAATCTCCCAGAAACCGTTAGGGATACCGAGTTTACTCAGTGTAGCAAATAGGAAAAGCTATTCTAGTGAATCGAATGCCTTTTCAGTGTAGAGTAGGACTGCTGCTGCAGGGAGCTCCGGATTTATCTGATTAAGAAAAGCGAATATAGTTTGCAAATTTACTGATGTGGAGCGGTTTGGGATGAATCTCGATTGTAACAGAGAGATTATTTTGTCCATGAGTAGGGAGAGGCGAATGGCAAGAATCTTCGGTAAAATGTTATTGTCATGATTTAATAAGGACAATGGCCTGTAACAGGTGCATTTGTCCGGGGGTTTGCCTGGCTTGAGCAATAAGGTGATGACGGCTTCATGCATTGTTAGGGGGAGGCTTCCGGGTGTCAAGGACTCGGCATAAACCTCAAGAAGGTGTGGGCCAAAATTGTTTTAAAAGTCTTGTAGAAGTTTCCAGTGAAACTGCTGAGTCCCGGGGCATGCGTGCCGCTCAGGTCGTTGATGGCCTGTGAGATCTCGACGTATGAAATAGGGAAAGCGAGAAATTGCTGCTGCCCCGCGTCTACCCAAACCGTGGCAATCTCCGCCAGATAATTTGCGATTGGGTCTGCAGAAGCATCGCAATGAGATGTGTAGAGCTGAGTATAATAGTTAAGAAAAGTGTTAATTATACCATCATTGTTGGTGATGGGCGGCTGTAATCAAGTTGAAGGCATGTGATCAGTGAAGCATGATATGGGGGGCGGAGCAATATGGCCAGAGTGCGGCCCGGTCTCTCCCCTTCACCATAGACTCAAGCCTGTGCAGATTTGCCTAAGTAGTTGACCTTGCGGGCAGCCAGATCTAGAAACTACAGAAGTAGAGAAGCCTGCTGACTCAGCAATGAGGGGGAATAGTTAGCCTGCATTGATGTGTCAAGATCCCTCAGTGCCTGTTCGATGGTTGCTAACTCCCCCGTATGGAGCGCAGGACTCCTGAGTGCTTGGCAACACACACCCCTCTAATGTATGTCTTAAAGGCATCTCAAATCATTGAGTATTGCTGTACAGTTCCTGTGTTGAGTTGGAAATATTCAATTATTGAGTCCCTCACTTCAACACGAAAAACGTCATCTAGCAAAACGTTCGTGGGAAAGCACCAGGGTGCTTGAGTTAGTACTGCCCTGGGAAGTTGGAGTTTAAGGAGCACTGGGGAATGATCCGATAAAGTTCTGGGGAGGTGTTCAACGTCGATTAGTGCGAGTGTTAAATTCGGGGTTAGATACCAATGATCAATGCGAGACCAGGATCCATGTGGGGTGGAGTAAAAAGTATAGCTCCTGGCGGTCGAATGTTTGGAACGCCAGGCATCCGCAAGAAGAGAAGATTGAATGAAAATGGAAAATGTCTGAAGGGAATGTAGTCTGGTAATGTGTCCTGTCCCTGTTGAATCCAATGAGGGATTCAAAGTGAGATTGAAGTCGCCCCCCCCAACCAAAAGCACAGTATGGGCCTGCATACAATTTATATGTGCAGAAATGTCAGCAAAGAAGCCAGGGGCATCCACGTTGGGTGCATAAACGTTAGCTAATAGAAGGGGCATGTTAGCCAGCGTACCTGAGTCAAACAGATAGCGGCCTTCAGGGTCAGCTATGGTTTCCCGCGGCTCAAAAGGGATTGCCCTATGCACTAGAATACACACACCACTGGAGTATGTGCTGTAATTGGGGAGCTCGCGGAGTGCAGAAAACTCCGCTTCGCGTAGTGCAGCAGAGTTTTTTTCCCACTCACGCTCGCGAATGGTAAGTTCACGAGCGCGAGCTGCCACTCAGGTAGAATTTCTACACGAGCGGCAGGAAGACCAGTTCGCACTGCACTCCACCACTTGCGGAACTCCATGGAGTTTTTTGTAACTTTGCGGATTTCCGCGTAGCAAAACTACGCGAACTACGCCCAAGCCTGCTAAAAACCTTCTGCCGGTGAATCCCGTCAAAAATATACCCAACCAGAAATAGAAACAAACAAATGGAGTCATCCTTGGGGGGAGGCAACACTCAGGAGAGAGAACCAGATAACCATGATTATGCTAGTGTTAAAAAAAAGGCCTTATATGAAATAGAGGTAAAGTCTGACTAAATTAATGCCAGAAATGTTAGTGATGAGGTGCGCCCATAAAGGGCCAACATCCAACCATGAGCCTCGCTATAAGTCATGTATAGAATCAGAACTTTAAGACATTATCGATCAGAAGAAGCAGGGCACTGCTAGTCCGCTGGGGAGTGGGTAGGGTAGCTACTGGATCTCCCGTCTACTGACATCTCCCGTCCAAAGTGGTTTACCTTGCAGAACTGAATGGCCTCAGTAGGTGTGTCAAAGGTATGGACCTTGCCGTTAAATTGTACACGCAGTCGCGCCGGGTATAGAATGGAGTATTTTATATTAGCCTTCTCGAGAATGCGTTTAGCGTCAATGAACTTGCGGCGCGCCTCTTGCACAATTGGTGTGAAATGGGGAAAAGAGGAGAGAGTCATATGTATCCTGGTATTGGAGCGTTGCTTTTACCCGGGCAAGGAGTAGAATTGTATTGCGATCTTGGTAGTTGAGAAGCTTGGCTATAATCAAATGGGAGGGTGCTCTAGGCACTGGTCATGGGCCGAGGGTCCTGTGGGCTCTCTTAATTGCGAATGTGAATGAGAAGGCTTCCCTGCCAAAAAGTTCAGTGAGTAGATACTCCATGTAGGAGTTCATGCTTCCGGTGTTAGTAGAGTCTGTGATTCCCACTATGCGTACATTATTTCTGCCTGACCTTGCTTCCACATCTTCCGCTTTAACAGCAGTTTGTTTGAGGAGTTTTTTGAGTTTATCAATGCGCTTGGTGGCAGAAGAGTCCGTGTCCTCAAGATCCGAGATGCGTTGTTCGGTGGTAGAAATGCGTGTTTCATGCTGTTCGTCTCATTCGTGTATGCTTTCCAGTCGGGACACAAGTGTATCTAAGCGGGTGTCAACCGATCTGAACCCCACACGCAGTTCTGCTAATATGGTCGCTGTGCCCTCAGGCGCTGGAGGGTCCGACTCAGTAGTGTCCGAGGCTGCTCCATGGGGGCTCTCATCCTCCCCGCACCTGAGGGTCTTGGCAGTGTCAAATGAAAGCAGATTCTGACGACGGCCAGAGCACCCCATAATGACACTGGGGGGGTAGGTATTTGGCTTAGACGAGGATGTACAGGCAGGTAATGTACGGAGTGGAACCAGGCCTGGTGTAGATAGGGGTGATCAGCGAGTCCGCTCGTTGTCGGTGTACAAGTGCATAATTGGAGCAGCCAGAAAGGGGGCCCAGCAGTAGTGAATTCATCACTCCATCTTAGCAGTAAGTAGAAGCAGGTGAGGCAGCTCACGAGCTGAGGGAGTTCTTAGGCAAGCAAGCAACACGCTCTGTGGGACAGCGCAGCTGGCCCCATCGCGAGCGCACTGCGGGATCAGCGAGGCGGTGTGTGTGTGCAAGCATCTAACTCCCCCCAGGACACCTTAGTAGATAAGCTTAGGTCCACCAGATCCGCAAGACTGCAGCCGGCGCCCACCAGGAGCCAATCAATATCACAGTGCGCTACTGGCTCGATGACTGATGTCAGCCTGTATAGCGACGCATGAGTGTTGTCAGGACTCACAGCCGTGTTAGAGCTGAAGCGTGGTGTGGGGGATGATGAAGGGCTCTGACGTCCTTGATCCCGCCAGTCCAGGCGCCATCAGCCAGATTCAGCCAGGCTGCGCGGGCCTCGATTATGGCACCGTGGCCAGGTGTGACCGCAGCCCCACCCTCAGGCTCATACGCAACCCCTGTCGCCCCGGGACCTCCGAGGGCCGCGTCAGGCCACAGCCGCCGCCAGCTGCCGAGTCGCGACATAAGCAGCCAGGAAGATGAACCACGGTTCACGGTTCGGGGAGGATAGCGCACCCCGCATGCTGTTATGGCCCAGGATGGGGTGGCCTGGCGCAGTTAAGGCTGATATTTGCTGGCGCAGGCTCCGGAGCTTCAGACATGAGCGACCATCTTGGTCCTCAGCCTGGCCACGCCCCTATGGCACACTTCCTTGAGTAGGAATATCCTTAATTAGCCCATGAAGACCAGGTCAGGACTTAATATTAAGATATCCATGAGATAACTTTGCATGTAGTGAATATCAGTAGGAATCACTTAACTTCATTATTGATTATGCTTAAATATGACATGGCTTTTGCCCTCTTGGACACCCATAACCTAGAGACTGAGGGTCTGATTCACAAAGGGCCTCTACTCTAAAGGGCGGAGGCCCTGCAGTCGTGGCGGGGATTTCGCACTCGTGGCGGGACCTCCGTACTGCAGTTACCCATTGTGGAGGTCCTGCCATGAGTGCGGGGCCCCCGCCATGAGTGCCAGCCCCCCTGCCACAACTGCGGGGCCACTGCCATGAGTGCAGCAACCCTATGTGAATCAGCCCCACAAAATGTAACTGCACCATGGTCTGAAGATTTTTTGGGTGTCATATCAATGCCTAGCTTGTCCCCTAAACAGGGAACAGCTTTAAGGGGTATTCAATCATACTTTCCCGCAGAACAAGATCAAGGACAAAATGTGTATGAAATTCAACCAATTCTACTTTGGAGATAACAATGATAGAGTTGTGAAAAAGGCAACCTTACAATAAGAATATACAATCATCTTCAGGGTAGACCTTATACTCATGGGAATATGTAAACCTCCTCTGTAAACAAAGAGGTACTGATCGAGGAACTAATAGGTCATAGTACTACCTGAAAGTCGGCCATAAAGGAGCTGCAACAGAAATACCTAGAAGTGAAACCCATACTGATAGAGGATGCCAATTAAACCAGCATTGGCAAAGCCAATAGGTTTTGCTAGTCACATTGGGTCTTGCCAATGTATTTTACCCAGAAGACTGCTGTGCAAGAGCATGGTTGGCATCTTCAAATGCTTTTTCTGAAAAATAAAATTGATAGCAAGATGGCTGCCCTGCATGGGCTTGCATGTGCAGTGGCAATCTAGGCCATCTTGGGTGCTTAGCTAAGTAACTGAGTGAGCAAAACTGCGTTAAAACAAAATGGGTCTGATTCAGAACAGTAACTTACATCTTTGAGTATGTTACACTTTTGAAAAAGTTAACTACTTTTTGGCTATTCACAAACTCCGAGTGTAAGTTTGGAGTACTTATGCAGAACTACCTCTGACCATTATCCTGTTCTACTTTCATTGGGAAGGAATAGAGAATGGGCATGAATACCGGACTGACGCTTGTGAGTTGAGGCTTTAGAAGATCCTGTGTTTCGCAATGCTATAGGAGAGGCAGTGGAAAATTATTTTTAGGAGAATGAGGCTTCGACTGCATCTCCTCTGAAGGAGTGTGATAGTTTAAAGTTGTTTTTCAAGAGCGCTGTATAGCGGAGATAGTGGAGTTTAGGTGCACCCTTGAGAAAGAGAATAAGAAGCATGAGAAAGTGCTGCAAGAGTTAGAGTTGGCGAGGCCAGGAAAGCCGGTTTTGAAATAGCAACTTTTGCACGCAAGGGAGCAAGTAGAGGTAGATACAGAAATGCTGCTTAGCTTTGACTACAGAAAGTATATGAGAAGGGTGCATGTGGAGCATGACAAGGAGGGTACTTTGTTGACCTGGCTCACAAACCCTAAGAATAGGGGCACACTGATACTGGAGGTAGATTCTGAGGATGGCACACACCTCTATACATAGGAGGCCATCAATAGAAGATTTAGAAAATTTTATACAGATTTATATGCTATGCCATTGGAGCTTCCTTTACAGTTTATTAATGAGTTTTTAGAGCCAGTAGATGTGCCCAGGATTACAGTGAAGAAGGCAAAAGACCTGGGTGGGGATGTAACTATTCAAGAAGTAAAGGCTGCAATAAAACAAATGGTGAGAGGGAAAGGTCCTGGGTTGGATTGGCTCCCTGTGGAATTGTATTCTACTTATATGGAGGTGTTGAGTTGGAAGCTGGTTAATTTTCACTTGGCAGACCGCGAGGTGGGGCGTTTGCCCCACACAACTGCGGAAGCTATAGAGATCCTGTTGTTAAAACCTGAGTATATACGGGCTTATCGCCCACTTCCATATTAAATCTGGAATACAAAATACTGAGTAGAGTCTTGGCAATGCACTTATCACCATTAATGCCAAAACTAGTACAAACAGACCAGTCTGGGTTCATTCTGGGACAAAATATGGCAAAAAACATTAGGAGGGTACTGGCGATTATGGAATCTGATTTTGATGAGAGAAAAAAAGGGGTGATTGCAGCAATAGATATTGAAAAGGCCTCTGATAGTCTTTGCTGGGCTTTCCTTTATAAAGTGCTCAAAAAGATGGGATTGAGTAACCAATTTATTACATGGGTTATGCTTTTGTAGGCAGCACCTACTGCTTGAGTCAAACACGTGGGCTCGACAAGGGTGCCTACTTTCACCAAAATTGTTTGCAATTGCTATGGAGCCACTTTCAAGTTGGGTGAGTACTGAAGGGGTTTACAGGGGACTGGAGGTACAAGGTGTACAACATTATTCAGCATTATATGCAGATGATATGTTGTTATTTCTCAAAGATGCAAATGTAAATTTGCCTCTTGCTATAAACCTCCTAGATCGGTTTGGTCAAGGTTATGCATTAACTGGAATAAATCATACAGAAGGGTGTGTCCCAACCTGTTGATCTGAGGGAACTTATTTTGGAGGGAACATGTCAAAAATATCTGGGGGTTCAATTATGCCATGCACCCATTGATTTATTGGAGGGTAGCTCTTAGAGGTCAATGGGCATGTGTGGATGTCTGGAGAACGCTGCTGCTTTCAGTCGCAGGACGAATAGCGGTAGCAAAAATGGTGTCGTCGCCTGATTGCTTTACTTTTTTACAACACTACCCATGGTGATACCTTGTAGAGTTTTTAGAGAAATTGATTCTCTGTTGGTTTCTGTTATATGGGGAACAGTCAAGCGAAGAGTGGCTTTGGCTAAATTACAACGGCCCACTTTACAGGGAGGATTAGCTGCGCCAGATATGGAAACCAATTACCCAGAGGCTCAGTTACAATGGTTTATACAGTCGAATCATCCATGAAGATTTCCAAAGGGAACAAATTGTAGATAATACCAGATTTAGATGTGTTGTATAGAATACTCTTGGCTTCCGTCAGAGGACCAGTGCGGGAATGCCCACTGCATTGAAGGTTGTGCATCACTATTTGCGTTGTGCACTCCAACGAACTCACTACTCAGAGGCCCTATTCTCTGGACATTCCATTGAGATATTTGGAGCAAATCAATCCTGGGGGAAGATTGAGGGGCTTAGCAGACTGGGCTAATCATGGGGGGCATAGGGCAGGAGATCTGTATAGAGATGCTTTGCTGCTACCATTTAAGGAATTTTCTGCCACTTTTGAGATTCCGAGAGGGCAATTTTTATTATATCAGGCGGTAATTGCTAGGGTGCGCTGCCATTGGTGTATGGGTTTGGAACAGCCTCAATTACACAGTGCTTGCCAAACATTGTGTATAATATTTTCGGCAATTATCCTTCTTTCTGGATGCTGGAGTGGTGGCGGCAAGAGCTGGGCCTCCTTCCCGAACCAACTAACAAAGTAAAACATCTTTGTTTCCTGTTGGACAAAGATATGAAGCTGAAAGACCAAGTGAGTAAAATGACATCCGCTTCATTTTGCTCTTTGAGGCTTGTAAAAATGATTGAAAAATTCTTGCCTCCTGAGCTTTTGAAGACAGTAGTATCGCACTGGTACTTTCTAGGATCGACTACTGTAATAGCCTTTATCTCAATCTTGCTTTAGGTCCCCTGAAAAGACTGCAGAATGCAGCTGCACACTTTCTTTTTAAAACTCCTAAATATGAATCAGCCAGGGGAGCCATTAGTAAACTCCACTGGCTACCAGTCAGACAACGTGTCAGGTTTAAGGCTCTTTGCATGGCATACAAATCACTGCATGGACTGGGGCCAGTCCGTTTCAAGGAGAAGCTCAAATGGTATATCCCAGGGAAGACGCTTCGCTCAGGCTCTGCTATGAACCTGACAATCCCTCCTTTTAAGAGGACTACCTGGGGAGGGAAGAGTTTTTTCAGGACTACAGCTGTTCTCTGGACCAGCCTCGCACTGACACTAAAAGCTGACCCCTCTTTCTTTGCTTTCAGAAAAGCCCTGAAGACCTGGTTCTTCTCTCAGGACTAGGAGATATCGGGGTATCGGCAAGAACTCCCATCAGCTCTGCAGTTATAACCGACTTTATAGCGCCAAGACGCCCTCGGGCAAGAGTTTGCATTTTATAAATTACAAATCAATTCAAATCAAATCAACGGGCCGCATGAAGGTAGTGACGTGTCTTTATCAGGCATTAAGAAATGATACGATAATGCCTCTTGTAGGTCTTAGAGAAAAAAGGGAGGAGGATTTGGCACAGCCAGTTCCAGAGCCAGAATGGACTAAGATTCTTGCAAATTCAAGCACTGTGTCTAGAAATGCGAGATTTAAATTGCTTAATTTTTTTATTTACACTGGGCATATCTAACTCCGGGGAAAATAGCTCGGATCTATCAGACAACTGCAGCGTGCCCTAGGTGTGGGGAGCAAGGAGTAAAAATGTTACACATAGTGTAGTCATGCTCATCATTAGAGGAATACTGGATGGAGGTAATATCCTGTATTAATGAGGTAACGCAGAGATCTATTGAGTGTGCTCGTGTGGTTTGTCGGCGGGGGGGATTTCCGAGACCCGCTAGGCATAAAAACAGGATTTATGAACTTGGCTCTGGTACTTGCTAGACGCGAGGTAACTATGAATTGGATGGCACCCAGGCCCCCAGGGTGGCAAAATGGAAAGAGGAGCTGATTCGGTGGGGGGTTATGAGAGCACAGTGTTATATAGTGATGTAAGGAAAAGAAAAGGCTCAATTAAAAAGGTACGAGTATGGGATCATTTTTTAGATTCCCTTGAAAGTTTGGGTATGAGTGATGAATCGGGAAGAAAATTAGTAGAAATGTACTTTGAAAAGTAATATGTGCAGATCTGAAATGCACTTTGCAAATTAATTTGTGTCTATACATGCTGTTATGGGGACTGGACTTTAGGGTGGGGATGAAAAGTGGGGGTAAGTAGATTTTTTATCGTTATTGTAATGTTGTGCATGTTTTATTTTAAATGCCAATAAAATGATGTTTTAAAAAAAAGATTACTCCAAAAGTGTAACTTACCTGTCTTCACAAACTGGAAATGCTATTCAGAAAGGTAATTTACACTTTGAGTAAATTATGTGTGCAATTTACTCAAACTTTTGAGTAACTTCACACATTCGGATTCTGTGAATAGCCAAAAGTAGCAAACTTACTCAAAAGACAGGAATGGAGTGAATCATGATAAGTCCACTGCCTTCTGCCAATATCCTCCGTATAGTGCATCACAATTGTGCTGTCCACCATATCAAAAGCAGCAACAAGAACTAAGGGGCATATTATCAAGGCGGCGTTAATGAATTATCGCCGCTTTAGCGTCCGTTTTCGGACGAAAAGCGGCGATAATTCTATTGCCTAATTAACAAGGACACGCTAGCGCGTGATTCCTGCATTAGCGTCCGTTTTCTGCACGCCTCCCATCGCATCGCTAATGAGATGCAAAGGGGGCGTGCCTGTGAAAACAACATGGGGAAATATCGCTAACCCAGGTATCGCCATATTAGCAACGTGGGTTAGCGATATTTTAAATCGCGTTAAGTATGCCTTAACGCAGGAATTTAACGTCTGCTAAATTCCTGACTAAGGCATACCTAACATGGGGGTGGATTGTGTGGCTAAGACCACAGGCCCTATCACCAAGGATATCGCCGTTTTCCATGGGACATCGCTGGAAAACCAGCGATGTTCCATGGAAAACATCGCCATCACTGGAAAATTATCGCCTTTGCGCTAAGCGTTGTTAATACAGCGCTAGCATGGCGATAATTTCCAGCGATAGCCGGCGATAGGATTCCTCGCGCTAACAGCGGCCAGCGATAATTATCGCTGCCGCTTGATAATATGCCCCTAATAGAATAAGACTAGTGAGGTGGCTAGCATCAAGGCTCCATCTAATAATGATGAAGAAACTTTGAGTTGTGTCCTGGCATCATTGTGTGTCTCTGTTCCTGCTCCAAGAGGCATGATATAGAATGTCTTCTATAAGGAAGGAGTTTCATAACTGCTATTAGCTGCTGGGTGCATATGTTCCTGTTCACCAGTGCTTAAAACTGAAGAAATGCCTTCATCAGTGCCTAATTCTCCTACTGTGCTATTGAAGGACATGGTACTTGTAGGAGAACGTCTAGGTGATGATCAGAACATTGAAGTACATTGAGGGATTATCTTCTACGCCGATGTCAATCCAATCTGTTTCTCCCTGCAGCTCCTTGGTGGACTCCTCAGAGCATGTAATATGGCTGGTTGTTATGATGCTCATTCCTACAGGCTGCTCCCTGATGCGCTCTTGATGCCATGTTTCATGACACTCTTTGGTAGACTCCTCAGAGCATATATCATGGCTGGTTGCATAATGCCCATTCCTATGGGTTGCTTATCTAACCCTTTGTATTGATTTAAAAGTAAACACTACACTAGATGCAAAACTGCACCTCCTAAACGTTGCACCCTTGACGCTGACCTTGACCCTTTACCTCTGGGCATCAAAATGCTGGTAGGCAACCCCATGCGCGAACCACATGAATTCACACAATTTTCTCCAACGTCCATGTTTAGGTGCAACTGCACCATTTCTGTGACATGGTTTCAGCAGTCGCTGCCATACACACAGATCAAGACATTTCTGCCCATAGAGGTCACATAATCTCTACCCATCCATACAATCCCTCTTAAGCCTCACAAGCCCCATCTCTTCCTCCTTTGCTTTCAAATTTACACACATCACAGTGAGTGACAAAACACGAGACAAAAAAGTATCTGGTCCCTATGCACACAAAATGCAGTATATGAATGCACAACAATGAAACCCAACCTACATGTTCCCCAAAACATCCATGTGGCGTCCACTTGTTGCATTTAGCACTGACTGCCTGTAAATAAGAGAATTTGTTTTACAATATTGAGTGTGAAATGCCTCGAATGCAAAGCACTAAGCATTTGTGTAAACCCGCACGTAAACAGCCGAAGCTTGCATACTTCATTCAGTCAGCTACTGTACTCTATCTCCCATGGTGGCCCCGAAATGCAAATTTGTAATCAGTGGCGGTGGCTGTTTTGTAAGGCAGGGTCTGGCATATGGGAGAGCGCCTATTTAGACTGCAGGCTCAGGCCTCTCATATTCTTTTCTGGAGTTCCCCAAACCATCTGCCTGTTCATTAGTTCACCTTCATTTCACGCCCCTCTTTCACAGGTCAGGCGGAGCAATTATGTTCGCAGTGTGTGCTGGGTAATCTTCTCACTGATTCCAAATGGTAATCTGCGAAAGTTTTCATAAGTGGGGATCTGGACTCATTTGTAAAGTGAAAAAAGTTCTCGAGTTTTAAGCGCGAGGAAAATCGCATTGCACGGCCCTGATTTTCACCATAGCGGCCTGACAATATAATTGCAAGGTGGCTTTTCATTGGTGCAAACAAAGGCACTTTTCTATCACCATTGAACTATTCCCAATCACAGACAGATCGCTTGTAATACGCGTAATACTGTACTTTAGGACTCCAGTAATTTCTTTACAAATTTCGACCATACCTCCTTGTACAGTACATTCAATTGTGTCATTCTATGTGCTTTTTGGCGTTATAATTTTTGTTACACCAACAGGATTAGACATATACAAACAAATGCACCTGTTCTAGTGCATTAGACAACTTCCTTTTCAAAATGTTTTTATTACAGTTATAGAAAGAGACAAGAAAGAGAAACATGAAAACAATATCTTCAGTAGAGAAAGCAGCTTCTTCGGTAGCAGTTTAAAAGCAGCTCTCACAAATATCACGTGAATGGAGCCATCACTTTGAACAAGGAGAATACGAGCAACTTTCGCTGGAAGCTGAATGAACTTTAACAGGAGCCAAGCCCTCATGTAGATAGACTGTATCATTTTGTTATGAATTTGCCGCATTTGCCATATAATCCATCACCTGATAGATAATCTACAGATTTTAAGAAAAAAATAGTTTTTCTAGCTTAAACAGATCAAAAGTTACTAAAAATCGCGGCAACCTGAACAGTAGAAGGCCCAATGGAAAGGTTGACTGGTCATCTTTTAGTTGCTTACTACTGTATTTAGATATTAAACTGCTACTAATGAGTTGAAACCTGTGCCTAGACAGCGTTAACATGAAAAATGAAAAGATTATGAAGTAATAGTATCAGAAAATGCGCTGCATTTGGTTGCATAATTTGCCTTTTCTTGACACATAACTTAGTTAACTCTGCAGCGTAATTTGGTCCTTCCTTGCTACATTATTCTAGTGGCGCTGACTGTATGCCTGCAGGATGGAACAAGCATTTGCAATGCAATAGGTCTCGCAATTGCGAGATTTTGAGCTATTGGCATTGTAAATGACAATGCCTTTTATATATGTGTTTAAAAAATCTTCAATAGTGAAAGGCATTGTCATTTACAATACGAATAGGTCAAAGTTTCTAAAATGCGAGACCTATTGCATTGTAAATGCTTGTTGTTTACAAGTGCCCCATGCTGCGCTTTCACAGTAATAGAGGCCACGCCCCTTTCTTTAGCCGACCGTATCTAAAGAAAGGTCCGTGGCCGCTAATAAAGCAAAAGCGCGTATGGGGCGCTTTTGCTTTATTTGAAATTACCAACATTTACAAAACTGTTTGAAATGCTTTATCAGGAAATGCATGTCCCTTTGCAGCGCACAGTGCTCCCTAACGCACAGTTGTTTTTCTCTGACATAATTGACAATATTTCGAAGCTACCGTTATCTATGTAAGTTGATTGAAATTGCATTGCGCCCTAAAGCACCTAAAGATCACAAGTTGCTGTTCGTTCGGCATACGTCTTTGTTACCGTGTGTACTGGCCACATAGCTGATCTCTTCATCTTCGCATTCAAACTCCCTGACGTATCTGAAGTAGTTTGTGACCACGGCTTGCTTAACTAATTTTAGCCAAAAGGGCCACTGGCGGTCATCACCAATTTGTGCATCCTTTTTTTCTGTCTCATATCTAAGCAACAGCGCCATTTGTGTAATTTTTGGAAGAGGGCGCTTCAGACGCAGGCCGGCAGATGGCTTCCGTTTGTGAGTCTGCTCCGCCTTGTAGCAGTGCGCGCGCGCTCCCACCGTCCCTTGACTTCTTCGACCGCGCTCTCACTCCTCAGTACATAATAATGCATAAAACATGAGATGATTGATTAGATCAGCTGTTCTGGGAATATCGAGTCAGAATCTATGGGCCCTCGATGGAAGCGCGATTTTCACCTCTATGCGCCTCCTTGTGAAGATTGAAATCCATGCTTGTTACCGCCGCGGCAGCTGCAACGCTATCAGCAAAGTTGGGAGTCATGCTTCGAAATGAAAAATGTTTGTCAATCCAAAAAGAAGATATGATATATTTTTCTTTTTTAAAGGGAAATTGCAGTCACTAATGTCATGCGCATCCACAGACAATAGACAAATTACCCTTTTCCGTAAGTCTATTTAGTTAACAAGGCGGAAGAGACGCCGTGCGCGAGCAAAAGAGACGCCGTGCGCGTGCTAAATCTCCAGTCCGGGTGGGCGAGCCGGAAAGGAGACAGGGAGGGGATCAAAAAGCCTAACTGCAAATCAAAAGCGCACGTTTAACATAAAGTGTGACGCGCGCCAATGAAAAGCAGAGGCGGAGCTTCCACCCCACTTCCAAAAGCAACCCGAAGGCAATAGATCTCGCAGAGCGAGCAGCGCATGCGCTGCTACGCTAGGCGAGACCTAAAAAACGGGCAGGAGTCTCACGAGCCCACTCTTGGGCTGTACCACGGAGATAGGTTTGAATGAAGAATGCTGCAGAACTACCAGAGACACCAGCAAGAGAGCCCACTTGGTTCTGCGACATCAGTAAATTCAAGAAGGGTAGTTAAAAATATTTATTATACATTAACCCAGTGTTTAAAACATGAAGAGAAATGGTTGTGATAATTATCGCATTGGATCATGCGATTATCAGAAGACTGGATGCAAAAAGTATACTTAGCATGTTGTAACAGGCTTAAAGAATCCTGTGCACTGTATTTGTGGGGCATTATAGTCAGGCTCAGATTTCACTCGTACAAAACCATTGAAATTGAGCAGTTATTGTTACCTGAGCTAACTATAACTTATGCCCCGCAGTGCACTGCTATGACCTCACTTATTACATCACTCATGACATGGTCAGTGACATCACTGATGACATCTCAAATGACATCACTGAGGACATCATCCAGTGAGTGTAAGTATTTCGTAAAAGTTTCTGAGACTTAAAGATATATACTAAGCTACTGCATACATTAAATTGCTATTTTTTTGTACTAATAATGACTAATACGGTTACAAACATATGTCA
This sequence comes from Calotriton arnoldi, assembly GCA_963921515.1. NCBI lineage: Eukaryota > Metazoa > Chordata > Amphibia > Caudata > Salamandridae > Calotriton > Calotriton arnoldi. Next base: position 1,902,696 of record CAWUFW010002660.1, on the reverse strand, counting down.
TCTGAGTGACTGAATGACTGTATCAGTGTGGGAGTGGGTGTGTAAGTGGCTGTATGGGTGTGTCAGCGGCTGTATTTGTCAGTGAGTGGATGTGTGAGTGGCTGTATGGGTGGGTTAGTTGCTGTTTCAGTGGCCGTATGGCTGGTATATCAGTGACTGGCTATGTGAGTGACTCTATGGGTGAGTGACTGGGTGTGTAAGTGGGTGTGTGGGTGAGTGAGGGGCTGTTTGAGTGGGTAGATGAGTAAGTGAGTGGGTGTGTGAGTAGCTGTATTGCACAGTCAGTGTCTGCATGAGTGGCTGTATAGGTGAGTGACTGGGTGTGTGAGTGATTATGTTGGTGAGTGATTGGGTGTGTCAGTGGCTGTATGGGTGAGTGTGTGGCTGTGTGAGTGGCTGTATGGGTGAGTGAGTGGGTGTGTGACTAGCTATAAGGGTGGGTGAGTGGCTGTATGAGTGGCTGGATGGGTGGGTGAGTGGGTGTGTGACTGGCTCTATGGGTGAGTGACTGAGTGTGTAGGTGGGTGTGTGGGTGAGTGAGTGGCTGTTTGAGTGGGTGTATGGGTAAGTGAGTGGGTGTATGAGTAGCTGTATTGCATAGTCAGTGTCTGCATGACTGGCTGTAAAGATGAGTGACTGGGTGTGTGAGTGCTTGTTTCAATGTGTGAATGGTTTGTTTCGATGAGTGAATGTATGTGTGAGTGACTGTATAGGTGATTGAGTAGCTCTTTGAGTAGCTGTATGGGTAATTGAGATGCTGTGTGAGTGCCTATATGGGTGAGTGACTGGTTGCATGAGTGTCTGTATGAGTGAGCGAGTGGGTCTGTGTCAGTAGTTGTATGGGTCTGTGAATGGGTATGTGAGTGGCTGCCTGGGTGTTTGAGTGGGTGTATGAGAGATTGCATGGGAGTGTGAGTGAGTGAGTGAGTGAGTAGCTCTGTGGATGATGTCATCAGTTATGTAATTTGAGATGTCATCAGTGATCTCACTGACCAAGTCATGAGTGATGTAATATGTGTGGTCATAAGCAGTGCATTGCAGGGGCATAAATTATAGTTAGCTCAGGCATCTGTAACTGCTGAATTGCAATGGTTTTGTACGAGTGAAATCTGAGCCTAACTATTACGTGCCTGTAACCTTTGGTTTTCTCAGTGAATTTCAAAGATTTTTTAAATTCTATTTCCTAACTATAATGTCTCTGTAAACTTAATTTTTTTCAGTGAATTTCAAAGGTTTTTTACATTTTATTCCCTAACTCCAACCTTTAACCTTTGAGAATGGGTGTGTGAGTGGCTGGGTATGTTGTTGAGTGGGTGTGTGAGTGGTTTTGTGGATGTGAGTGGCTGTATGGGTCTGTAAGTGGGTGTGTGAGTGGCTGCATGGGTCTGTGAGTGTGTGTGTGAGTGGCTGTATGGGTCTGTTAGTGGGTATGTGAGTGGCTGTATGGGTCAGTGACTGGGTGTGTGAGTGCTGTGTGGGTCTGTGAGTGGGTATGTGAGTGTCTGTATGGGTGTATAAGTTGGTTTGTGACTAGCTTTGAGGGTGCGTGGCTTAGTGTGTGATTGGATTTGTGAATTGGTGAGTGGGTTTGAGTAGCTATATGGGTCTGTGAGTGGGTGCTTGAGTAGCTGGGTGCGTGAGGGGGCTTGTGAGTAGCTGTATGGATGGTGAGTGGGTGTGTGAGTGGTTTTCTTGGTGTGTGAGTGGGTATGTGAGTGGCTGTATTGGTCTGTGAGCTGCATACTACTAAGGTGGATGGGCGGGGCCAAATGGGCAATGCCTCCAGGTGATTTTGCACTTTCACATACTTGTAGTCATTTAAAGGGAGAACCATGGGCTCTACTCTCACCAGGAGAGGCCAAAAAAGAAACTCCTTCTTGCAAAGGCTTAAGATAATTTGGGCTTGGGAAATGTCCCTGGTGTGACCCTAAAAAAGAACAGGGGCTTCCCGACAGCTTGGCCATAACCATACAGTAAGGTAAACCCGAGTACAGCTAAATGTGTAATTCCAAGTTATATCACATGAGAGTGTAAAAATACAGATTTTATATCAAGTTTGGCAATTTTGACAAAAGTCCGAGGCAAAGGCAGCACAAAACCACAAGAGTCCAAGAAGGAGAGGATCCTACTGTGCTGCCAGGAGCTGCCTCAAACCCCGAAGTGTGTTTCTGTGTCCCCTGTGATTTCCCGCTGACCACCATGGTATGTGCTTTCTGCACCAAGGACAGCTCCAGAGCAGTTTAGTGCTGACCTGCTACAGGGTAGCTGCCCATTCCATTAAATTGAGAGGCTGGAATAGAGGAAAGTCGTAAAGAACTCAAATTACCCTCTTGAAACAAAGCATGCTGTTAATCTAATTCCCTTGTTAGGGGTAAGTGAAAGGTTGCCCAATCATATGGTGAGGAAGTGGTTTGAATGCTAACTTTCATTAATTGGGATAATGAAAGGATAATCTGATGTACATATCAGAGATAGGGTGGGGTGGCAACGACCTACTCGTACACCCTTCCACTTTGGTGCAGTGTGAAGGAAGAGGACACACAGCCAAAAGAATGACCTTTGTTTTCCTCTACCTTTCCGCTTTTTTATTTGTAAAAAATATTTGCTTGTGACTCACAGATGCACTCTTTCAATTTTTTAGATTAATTTAAAGATTTGATCGCCAAGTTGGCCGTTTTCTCTGTACAGCACTGGATGCCACAATATCATCTCCATATACGGTAGAACACTGAGTACAGTCGCGGCCGCGATTGCTTTGAAGTCCCTGACACTGCCCCCCCCTCCGGTTGCACTGCTTCCTCTCAGCCGGAACACCCCTCATCGCCCTGGACTGCAAAACACCCCCGGCTCACCTCCTTTGTCAGTCTCAAGATATTGCAAAAACAAATATACTTTTATCTTAGTCACAACTGCTCATCCTTTTCCTGCCCTTTTTAATATCAGTCCGCTGAGTATGTTTCTTGTTCTGCTGACATATTCTGCAAGGCGGGGGTAAGAAGTCAGCCCGTCATGTCCACCACTCAGTCAAACAAAAGTTATTAAAATATATGGAAAAACAATGAGAAAAAAGCACAGGGGATGCAGTGGAGCTGCTTTTGCTGACTGCAAGATGCTGCAGGGGGGCTTGGATGCTGGGTGGCACCCGTTCTTGGGACGGGAGGGGTTGTCCTTGAACCCTTCACCCCCCTTGGTATCGACCCAAGAGTCTCCAGTAGAGGTGGGTGAGCTAACCAATTAACACGGAGAACCGAGCCAAGGGCATCTTATGACTCCGAATGCCAAAGCCCCATTTAAGCTAACACTTCACTCCCTAGCAGTGTTTTATACAACAATTGAGTTATTTTCAACTTTTGAGAATATTTCACTCTTCTCACATTGGGGAAATAAATGCATCTCTTATACAAAGAACACAGAAAAAACGGTTCTGCCACGTGAAACAACAGATGCATGCTGCACTGGAACTAACCCCACAAACTACCTTACTTGTAGTAAAGAATAGCTAATAAACAGGGCAGTGTGTAACAGTACTGTAAAGGCCTGTGCTGGAAGAATGTCATTATATGTGAGCAGCATTGGGGATGGTTGGTTAACAGGCGAAGACAGCCAAGTCATTCCCTGATGCCATCGAGGTCCTTCTGTAAATGCGCCAGCTGGTGCCCTGGGCACTGAGCTGCCTGTATCATATACATGTATCAGTTCACAAAGCGGAGGCAGCAGTATGGCAATCCCAGGCTCTCCTCTGACTAACATGTAAGAAGAAGGGCGTAACAATATTGATAAGTCATAGAGCACCTTATATAAACGAAATGGGTTTTTTTCTTCAAAATTAGCACAATTATTAATATAAATGTCCACAGGACCTGGCCCACCCCTGGACTGAAAGAGAAACAAGTGCGGGAGACTGTGCTTGTTTTTTAAAAATGTTGCTGCAAAATTGCAAATTCTCATGATTGTGCAGCAAAATGTTTACAAAAAATGCATTTGAGCCCTGGCAGGGTTCCTGGGGGACCCCAGCACCAGGGCTAGGTGGTCAGGGTATTCCTACCCTGCCCCCTTCTCTTTATGTTTTCTGAAGCCGAGTGCCAAAATGGCTGCCAACACTTCCTGGTTGAAGTGTTGACAGCCAATCAGATCTCTGCACAAGATCGTCATTACTCGCGAAGGCTTCACGCACCTAGATATACAAATTTGGATTTTTTTTAATATCTCCAAAACTACTGAACGGATTTACACTAAATAACAAAGAAATATATATATGCATGTATATGTATATACAGTCGCCAGTAGGAAGTTATAGTTAGCACCTAGTTTCCATAGATGAAACGTTTCTTGTTTTGCTAATAACTTTGACACCGTTTGACGAATCTTCAGGAAATTTTCAAAACTAGTATGCCAGTCACTTCATCTGCTGTCTGGAAAGTTTTGGGATGATTCACCAAGCGGGGGCAGAGAAAAAGGGGGTCCCATACTTGTTTTCCCCATGCAATTTCCCATTGGGATTTTGAACATGGCTACAGCCCGAACCGCTGAACGGAATTAAACCAAATTATAGATCTTGGTCCAGAAAGAGTGCTTTTTGTAAGTTGGTGAAATTCCATTCATTAGTTTTGCAGTTATTAAAGAAAAAAGATTTATGTATATCTAGGGACGCAATTTGTCCGTGGATCTGACAGATCTCAAAATGAGATCTAATTGACTGCCAGCACTTCAACCAGTAAGTGTTGGCAACCATCTTGGGACTCGGACTCGACCGTGTACCACGAAAAAAGATAAAAAAATAAGACAAGGCGGCAGGGTGGGAATACCCTAACCCTCTAGGCCTGGTGGTGGGGCAAGACAGGGACCCCGCCAGGGTCCAAAATATATTTTAAAAAAATTTCCCACAAATTCGCGGGGGATCAGTGAACCCACAAGAAATTTCTTTAAAAAACCAAGCATGGTTGCCTGTGCTTGCTTTTTTTGCCCCCCCCCTGGGTGGACCAGGTGCCAGGGGCAATATATTTTTTAGTATTATAGGGAGGGGGGCGCATGTGGCCCCTCCCCAGGCCGATTAAAGCCCCAGGGACCCCATTTCTCAGGACCTGGTACATTCAGAAAACAGGGAGGAGGGCCACGTGGCCCCCCTCCCGGGTTGATTTCAGCCCCGGAAACTCTATCCCCCAGGGCCCGGCCGATATGGAAGAAGGGGAGGGGAGAACATAGCCCCCCTCCCCAGACTGATTTCGGGCCAGGGACCCCATCCACTGGGGCCTTGCTGGGTAATATGAAAGGAAGGGGGGCATGCGGGCCCCTACCGTGCCAATTTCGGCCCTGAGGACTGCCACTCTCAGAGCCTGGTCATCAAAAAAAGAGAAAGGGGCCACATACCACCCCTACCTGGTCCATTTTCAGCCCCAGGACCCCAACTACTGGGGCCTGGCTGTGCAGGTGAATGGGAAGGGGCCTCACGGTCACCTTCCCAGACCTATTAATGGCCCTGGGGACCACAACTCCCAGGACTGGTTCCAGCTATGTCCCAGGGGCCCACCCTGGAACATAGCGGTTTCCCTGCCCACAGTGGTTTGAACAGGAAAGCCTCTGTTTGCTCTCACTTGGCTGGTTTAATTTCAAAGTTCCCACCAAGTGAGAGGAAACACTTAGGGCCAAATTACGAGATTTTGGCAGAGTGGTGGTGCGGCGGTGCAAACCGCAACACCACCGCTCCGCCAAAGCTTGCGCTGCCCGCCCACCAGATTATGACGTAACCGTAGTCTGGTGGGCAGGCGGCATGGCGGTTCCCCTTGCAGTGCCCTTTAAAAGGCAGCGGTGCCTTTTAAAAAGGCACCACAATGGGAACGCCTCACAAAGTTCTTGCAAAGGATGGGGTGGCTGGGGCCAATAGGGGCCTGGGGAAGGGGGCTCAGCACCCCCTCCCCATTAAATTAAGCAGTGTGCCCCAGGGCATGGGGCCCCTGGGGCAAGATATGTCCAGGGGGAGGGGAGACACATATCACCCTCCCCTTAAAAAATGTGGTCTCCCCGGGGATTGGGTCCCAAGGGCCAAAATCGGCCTGTGGAAGAGGGCTGTGTGCCCCCCTCCTGCATTGACTGCCTTTTGGGGGTTGGAGACAGGGCCTGGGCACAGGCCAGGATCCTGCGGCCAACCCCCCTCATGCACTGCTGAAGGCTGTGCGTGGCATCCATTGGATTAACGTATGGTATCTAAATATTACTTTACATTAAAAAAAGTTGAAATTCAGTGAAAAAACCAAAGGTTACATGGACATTATAGTTAGGAAATAAAATTTAAAAAAACCTTAGAAATTCACTAAAAAACCAATGGCTACAGGGACGTTATAGTTAGGTTCAGATTTTATACACATAAAACCATAGAAATTCAGCAGTAAAAGTTATGTCAAGAAACTATAACTAATGTCCTAAGGAAACTATAACTCACACCCCCGCCATGCACTGTTTTCTCATCAATAATTGTATTGCAAATGTTGCAGTGATATTATCAATGATTTCATAGAAGATGTCATGACAGATTTAATATGTGGGGTAATTAGCAGAGCATGGCAAGGGTGTGAGTTATAGTTACCTTAGGGCATGAGTTATAGTTTCTTGTATATATATATTCACTGGAAAAAACAAAGGTTAAAATGATGGGTTAGTTAGGTATGGTAATAATATTTTACTTTGCATTAAAAAACCCTTAGAAAATCACTGAAAAAACAAAGGATAATGGGCTGTTATAGCTAGGTAAAAATGTCACTTAAAACATTCCATTTTAAAGGAATAAACCACTGAAATTCACTAGTTATAGTTATCTCAAATAATTTTAACCCGTGCCCTAAAGTAGCTATAACTTGTGCTCTTGCCATGCACTGCTAAATATCTCTCATATTACATCACTAATGACATGTTCTATGACACCATTCATAATATCACTACAGCACCTGAAATGAAATCATTGATGAAAACACGGTGCATGGCAGGGGCGCAAGTTATAGTTACTTTAGGGCAAGAGTTATATTTATATATTCCAGTTAATTTAAAATGGTATGTTTTAACTGACATTGTCACCTAACTAGAACATCCTTTTTTTCAGTGAAAAATACAATGTGTGTCAGTGTGTGTGTGTGTGTCTATGTAAGAGTAAGTGTGTGTGTGTGTGTGTGTGTAAAGCTGGCCCTTGTTATGAAGCACATATACAACACCACTCTATCCATCCAGAACACTGCTCTCTAGACCCCTTGTGCAAGAAATTGTGTTATTAGTTGAGAGGGATGAAAGCCCCACTCAAATAATAAACACAATCCTTGTCAGAGTGAAACACAAAAGTCACTAAATTAATCTGTACCTAACCCTCTGGTAGCTTGGCACAAAAGCAGTCAGGCTTAACTTAGAGGCAATGTGCAAAGTATTTATGCAGCACACAAACATTAATAAAGTGAAAACGCAACATAAGAAAAATCCCAAATGAATTTCGAAAAATAGAGTTCATTTGTATAAAAAAAATGATAAACAAGTATTAACATTAAAAATCTGATCAGTAGAACTGGCCATATACGTTTTTGAACTTTTGGTGAAAATAGCGCCAAAGTGCCCCTCGGGGTTATCTGATCATCTAGACAAGGGGAAAGTCACAAGTTCAGTTTGCCTGCAATAGAGTGCAGGTTGGTTATAGGGACAGGTTAGTCCCGCTGAAGATTTACCTTCTCAAAGTCCACATGAAGAATTCCATTCACATTGGCGGGAGCCGCAAGGTTGTCGGTGTTAAGAGCTGCTCGAGCATTGCGGGTGGTGCATGCTGTAGCGCAAAGATCTGCTCATCGCTGGAAATTCACGCTGGTTGATCGACGTGGATGGATGCTGTCGGTGCGAAATGTAGGTCTCACATTGCCAGTCACTTCTTGACGAAGAGGCCACTTTGTGGTTGCAAGGAGCCAAAACTTCAGGATTTTCAACTTTTCTTGAGAAGGAGCTCACACTGATGACAGCTAAGGGTCCAGGACCTGGGGATCAGGACTCATTCCACCAGACTCCAGGCAGGACCTGTTGGGGCTGGTCAGCTGGGCAGTTGCAGGGATGCCTCTGGAAGCTTGTTGTGTCCGTGCTGCTCATATAGGTGGTCCCTGTAGCTCATGAAGGAGGTCAGCCACCTGACCTTTGGAGGCACTATGGGTTGCCTGGGTTCAAGGCAAGAAGGTCCAATATTCCTTCTTTAGACAACAAGGCAGCCCTTCCAACACCTGGGCAGTTCTTCTGGCAGCAGGTAATTGGTCCTTCTTTTGAATCTTCCACAGGTCCAGGAGTATACTGATGAGAGGTTTTGAAGGTTCCACTTTTATATTGGATGCCAGCCTTTGTGTGGGGGGGGGGATTCCCTAACCTACCACCAAAAACTGGTTCTGGACAGTTTTCCCCTTCCCCTGGTACTGACTCTAAACTGTCTAGGGTGACAAAGGCAAGTGGAGGGTGGTGTCAGGTTATTTTGTGTGTGCTGCAGGCAAAGCCCTTTGAAATGTAATCAGGGAAGGGTGCAGCTCCTCCCCAGCCATCCTGTCAGGATGACCCTCTCCCTTCACACCCAGGCTTCCTTTGTAGCACTGTCTGGAAGAAATGCACAGCCCACAACAGAAGAGCCATTTTCAGGAATGTGACCCACCACACTAGCAGTAACGCACAGTTGTTTGGAAAGAAAAATGCCAACCTTTTAAAAGTGGCATTTGTAAAATTACAGCATAAATTACAACTTTACCATTAAAGAGGGTTTTGAACTGTCATTCATTTGAGTGTGAACACCATTTCTCTGTCTGCTCTCAATCTTATTAAAGGTATTAATGCAAGCATTTTGAACTAAAAAAAAAAACACTGAAATTCACCAGTAATAATTAACTCAAGTAACTATAAGTTGCCTCCTCACCATGCACAGTGATGTCAACAAAGATGTCATTTCATTATGATTACCTCTGGCACCTTCGTGAATATACCCTTTAGCAAATATAGCTGCGCATTCTCCATTGTATTCAATGTGTACTGCCTGGGTTCCCCTTACTCCCAAATGAAAATAAACTTGTGCATTTGATATTATTATAATGCATTTTAAAATTGCTATAATAGCAATTGCAATTGGAAATAAGAAATCAGTCAATGAAAAGTATGACTTCGAACATTACCACAACAAGCTATAGGGTCAATTTTCTTAGTGAATAACAGCTGCAATGTCGCATTTAGAAGGACGCTGTAGGTATTGCAGAAGTGTATATAATAAATACTGATTGTCTGATTTACTTTGTTATTTGTGTTATGTTTGTTCTTATATCTGAAATGCAACTTGCAAAATATTTACCTTACATCTTTCAAATACAGAAAGATTATTTTGGTTTTCATTTTTATTTTTTGTCCTATTTCTTTTTAGAATTTCCATTACAAACAACCTATGTTTTAAAGCTACCGCAGCATACAGGGTGCTTTCTGTTTCAATATCTGCTTCCCTGTAGTATGAAAAGTAAGTAATGTCGAGCTAAAGTGATTCAACACACACCACCATGTAGCAGTATGTTTCATTAAAGAGTGCCCTAGACAATATGTCACATAGCTTCCAGTTTACACATCTAGTCCCGATGTAGCATTTACCAGTCCTGCTCACTTACAAGTGGAACCAATGTGTGGCCTGGGGTCATACAATGCACATCCTGCAGAAGAAATGGAGAGCGCTTCACTGCTCTGTTGTCAAAACACTAAAATCAATTCCCTCACCTTCAAAAGCCATGCCCTTCCTTCTTTCTGCTCTGGCGACATCAATGAACATGGCCACTTCTGGAAATTTAAAGGCGCCCTGCCGTCTTCTTTCTGTCTAGACGTTCCCACAATATCTTCCTCAATCAAAACAACAGGCTATGCGTTACTTTTTACATATATTGTATCAATCATTAATACATCCTCATTCCTTTGTATGTCACTGTACTCTCAAAATTTAAAGGACCTATATAGAAGCAGTTTACGAAAAATAGGTTACATACATCAACAGTATAATTATGTGTTTGTTGTGCAATAAAACAGAATACGAACAAGAGAAAAATATGGTGGGGGTGTCATTTTCCAACAGACGGAGCTCAGTATTGTATTAATTTTTCATGCAGAAACGTGTGGTGTTGAGAAGCATGTAGCAAACAACCTTAACTCATGGAAAAAAACATCAACTACTTACACATTTGTTAAGGAAAAAAATGGCCCCAACTCTGTCAAACATCGCCAGTGAAAAAAGCATTTTCGATACATTTATTGTAATAGAGGTTTGTATAAATTTCAGTTATTGCCTTATAGGATACTAGAAGTCAAAACTACACAGACTATGTGCTGATAGCTGGTGTATAAACATGTATGCACCATACCATGGAAAGCACCCAGTTCACGCTCTGCCTATCACACAAGCCACCTAGAAGTTTCCTATTAGGACAACGAGTGCCACTGCTTGTCTACTTATTTCTTTTTTTAAATATATCCAACTTTTATTGAATTTAATCAAATAATCAAGCGTAACAATGCGTACCAATGCAATGATGGTGACAATAAAAGAGGCACAATAACACAAGTTATTACATTTAACAATACTACCATCTCCTGGATGACTATTAGATCACCCTGCAATGCGGAGAGTGCTACCTTACCCATCGCAGATGATATACTCCTGACTAGGATTTTGTTAATTATACAAAGGGGCATTGCACTATTATTCCCCTTTGTATAATTCTTTATAATTTGGCACAAAAATCCTACTGCAGGAGCACAGGAACAACAAACTTAGCGAACAGCTGATGGCTACTGCAGTTTGTGTTTTGTTGCCTTTTGTTACTGCTGTTTGAGTTCTGTTGCCTTACACGCTATTTTCTCAGCTCAAAATGCATCCTCTGACCAGGCCCTTTGGCCAACCCCCCAAGGCCCTGGGCAGTGGGGTTGGCTTCCTTTACGGGGGTTGGTCACAGGGCCTGGCCATAGGCAAGGCCTTGTGGCCAACCCCCCTACTGCACACCACGAAAGGCTGTGTGCAGAGTGGAGTTGGCAGCATGCAGGGGATTGGCTGCAGGGCCAAAAAAGAAGTAGGGTCCCAAAAGGAAAATCCCATGCATTTTTCATAGACTTTTGTCAGAAATATTTTTGCAAAAACTGCTGAACGGAATGACACCAAATTTGGCCGGAAGCTAGATCGTGGTCCGCAGATGGTGCTTTTTGTGATTTGGTGTAAATCAGTCCAGTAATTTTTGAGAAGTTAAGGTGCAAAAATATTTTTATATCCAGACGGTTAGATTTGAGGGACTCTTGCAAGAGTCTTCAAACCCAATTAAAAAAAATAGAGCCTTCTTATTAGCCCAGGGAGCTTTGCAGGACTGAGCACTCTGACTGGGTGCTAGCAACATGAGAAAAATGTTGCTGGCAGCCAGAGAAAGCCCCCGGGCCAAAATTCCCACCCCAAAAATCGTCTTTTTTTGCTGCGATCACATGGGACTTGTGATGGATTGCAGCAAAAACAAAAGGGAAAAGGCGACGCCATTTTCTTTAAAGGCATCAGCAGATCCCCCCTATCTGAGCCAATTTTGGACCCCCGAAATCCCATCACTAGGATGGGCAGAGAACTCCGCTCCGCCGGCAGAGTTAGCAGAGTTTTGGCACTTTTTTGCCAAACTCCATGCTCTAAATGGAGCGTGGAATTTGGCAAAAAAAATCCGCCATTCACCTGTGGAGAGGAGTTTACCACTGTGTGTAAATTTTTGCCCTCAGTGTCATTTTTGTGTATTTTACAGCTGCAGTGCAGACTTGTCACTAAATTTACACGGTTGCAGTCTAGTGTACGAAATGCCTGTCTTCATTCCAGATGGGCAATACACTTCCGTGGCATCTATATAATGCACACAGTTTTAAAAGTCTGATTGATTGGAAGGCCGGTCCAGGGTCATTTAAAAAATAATTGTGGGTGGGGAGTCACTGAGTGGCAGACGGTACGGTATGGTGTGGTTAGTGCACTCCAACACAGACAGGATGCTGGACATGCAATTCTGCTGGGGAGGGCAGAAGAGCAGATGGTGGAGGAGTGGGCAGTGTCCCGATAAGGTACCATTTACTTCATAATTCGTAAAACCAGAAAACGATATTGTAAATAATAATCACGCCGATAACATGTAAAGAATCTTTCCAAGTTCCCTTATACTGCTGCATTAAAATTTTTAAGTGCAATTCCATTTCAGTAAGATAATAAAGCATAATAAATGAGCCCCTTGTGTGTGATAGCCGGCGGCACAGGTGCCCTGCACAGGACTTATGCAGTTACAAGGGCTGGGCTGTAGATTGGTGTACATGCCGGCGCTGCAGTTTTTACCCCTCCCTCCTCTCTCGCAGACATCTCGTGCCCCCTTACTTTGCAATCACCAGCACCCTCGTGCTGCCACACCATTTTGGCTCGCTCCGTTATCCTGAAAGCTGGCCCGGCACCGAGTTACATTGAAGTACAGTTTGAGAATTTGTTTGCCTCATGAAAAACTACAACAGCCGTATTGCAATGTGGCATGAGAATTTGTGCTTTTGAAAAGTGCTACTCCATTGTAAGCGATGTGAAGGTGCACTGTATCATGCGTCTCCATCAGTAGTACAGCAATACAGATGCACGCTCGCACAATTCTTTTACATTTGCAGCAAACGAGAAACCTGGGGTGGCCGAGCAATACTCCGCCCTGTGTAACTTTGCGGAATTTGGGAGAGGATTCCGGACACTATGCGGAATTCCGCATAGTGAAACTCCACGAGCTTCACCTACCCCTGCCCATCACCCAGGGCCAGATATATTATTTAAGGAAAGCCCTTCCCTGAGCCAGTGTCAGCCCTGATGGCCTCATCCCTGGGCCCAATCTGTAAAGAGAAGGGGAGGGGGCAGTGCCAAATCACACACCATGCAGGGAGCAGTGGGGGCCTGGGACTCTTCCCCACGGCCCTCAACATGGTCCTTGGTGGTTGCCCTGGTTGAGCACCGGGGCACTCACCTATTATTACTGGAGGCCCTGGGGGATCGGGTACCTGGGGCTAAAATTGGCTTGGGAAGTGGAGACATGCAGCTGTCCTCCCCTTTTTAAAAATGGAGAGCCCCCAAGGCTCAAAAAGGCTCGGGGAGGGGGCTTCACGACCCTCCTCCCCTTTTTATTGGCTTTGGTCCTGGGGATGGGGTCCCCGGGGCCTAATAAGGCACCTCAGGGCTGGGGGACATGCAGCCCCCCTCCCCTTTTTAATTGTATTTGGCCCCATTGATGGGGTCCCCAGGGCCTACAAAGGCTCAGAAAGGGGGATTGCTTGCCCTCCTCCCCTTAGAATTTAACCCTGGGGGTTGGGGTTCCTGGGGCCAAGAAGGCTCAGGGATGGCGGCCGTGTGACCCCCACCTCCTTTTTATTGGCTATGGTTCAAGGGATGGTGTTTCCTGGGCCTAATAAGACTCAGGGAGGGGGGGCGCGGCCCCCCTCCACTTTTTTATTGTATCTGCACCTGGGGATTGGAAGGCTTGCTACTCAGCCTCCCTCATCTTTTTATTGCAACTGTCTCTGGGGGATTGGGTCCCCGGGCCAATAAAGGTCTGGGGAGGGGGGTGCTGCATGCCCCATTCCTTTAATATATATGTGTTGGCCTCAGGGATGGGGTCCCCTGGGCCCGAAGGCCACCCCTACACCACACACACTAAAGGTTGTGCACTGCATGGGGTTGGATTCATGTTAGGGGTTTAGCGCTACATTCACAGAAAAAGACAAAGGTTAAAGTGAAGCTAAAGTTAGCTAAAAATGTCAGTTAAAATGTAATATTTTGAACAAAAAACCCACTGAAATTCACCAGTTATAGTTAACTCAAGTAAATATATAAATTGCACCCTCGCCATGCACAGTGATGTCAATAATGATGATGTCATTTCCGTTGTCATTAGGGGTGGGCAATAAACTCTGCTCCTCTGGCAGAGTTCGCAGAGTTTTGCCCACTTAGGGACGGAGTTCTGGAAAAAAATCTGCAAACCGCCACGTGGAGGTGTTTTTCTCACGCATGGTTCGCTAACATTAAATTGGCGAGTAAGAAAAAGTGAGCGCAAGGAGGAGTCCTGACGCATTTTCTCAACGTGGTCGGTCACGGTAGGTCGCTACCATTCAAGTTGATAATGCTGCAGTTAAAGTAGAAAATCTACTCAAGCCGCAGAAAGAAGCAGCGCCCTGTGGCATGGTGCGTGGTGCCATTCGTGCTGATTTTACAGTATGGAACAAGCTCCTGGCGCTAAAACCATCACAAGCAATACAAAGTGCCGAAATTCCACCGCTTGCGAAACTCCATGGAATCTAACAGAGTTTTTATGAAAGTCCGTGGAATTCTGCAGAGTAACACTCCGCAAATTCCGCCCACCTCTAGTTATCATCTGTGGTGTTATCAATATTGTCATGGATCATGTCATTAGTGTTGTGATATGTGATGTCATAAACAGTGATGGCAATGGTGCAAAGATATAGTTACTTGAATTAACTAAAACTGGTAAATTTCAGTGGATGTTGGAGTTTAAATGTTATGTTTTAACTGACATTTTCACCTAATATAAGATCATTTTAATCTTTGCTTTTAGAGGCATTTCTCAGCTTTATTAATGTAAAATAATATTTTAATACCATTCCTAGCTATGCTAATCCCCGCGGCTCAATGCCTTTAGCCCTGTGAGGCATGGGGTTGGCCACAAGGCCTTGCCTATGACTGAGCCCTGCACCACTCACCCCCTGTGGGCAACCAACTTCCCTGTGCACGGCCTTCGGCAGTATGCAATGGGGCTGGCCGCAGAGCCTAGCCTGTGGACAGACCCTGAGGCCACCCCACCACAGCCGTCCAACCCCCATCATACATGGATGAAGGCCCTGTGTTCCATCCCCCAGGTGGCTAACCTCCCCAACCCCAATGGACACCGACCTCTCCATTTTTATTACATTGTTTTCCTGATCCTGCAGGACTCCTGCAAGAGCCAAGCGGCTGCGCTGACTGCAGCATTGTGGCGCTCCCCCCAAAACCTTTTTTTAAATGTGACATCTAGTGTGGGTCCCTCTGGGAGCCCTCCCCCACAAGATCCAGAGTGTCAGGGCACCCCTATCCTTCCCTCTTATACCTTATTTGTTATGATTTTTAGGATATAAAGACTTAATTCCCAAGCCCAAGTTCCAAGCAACTGCAACATCAGAGCACTTGCCGAAGCCTCTCACTCCCAGGTGAGCGAGGTGGACGACAAGAAAAAACCATTTTGGCCAATCAGATTGCTCTATGTTTTAATGTTTCAAGTCCGCGTACAGATATCTATTCATTTTAAACTTTAAATTTCTCAAAAACAGCTGAACAGATCACCAAATCATGAAAAGCACACTTTCTGGGTAAAGATCTAGCTCTCTGACAAATTTGGGGGCTTATTTACAAGCCCCTTGCACCGCCAGTGCATCACCTTTAATATGGGAAAATGTGACGTACTGCAGTAGCAGCTAGCAGTGAATAAAAGTGGAGGGGCGGGAGGGCCACGTGGGGGGCGGCATTACAAAATAAAAATAAAACATACTTACATTCTCGCCGAGTCCGCAGCCGCCTCTCCTCCGTCATGGCATACCTCTGGAGCTAGGAAGCTCCCAGGCTCCCTCCCCTGACCAATCACAACGCTGCAATGTAGCGCTGTGATTGGTCTGAGCGCCGTAGCTCGGTGCTCAGACGGGACCTGGGAGGGTTTGCATGATTCCCATCAACCTGTGTAATGCAGCCTGGTGAGGAACAGGCAAAGTGAGCATGACTGCTTGGGGTGGCTCGAGGGGGCCGTCCAAGCAGTCATGAGCACTTTTGAGTGTGCTGCAACCACTCCTCCTCCCAGATGTCACAGGAGCCCAGCCCCGCCCAACCTGGCCAAAAATAACCTGCTATTATCATTTTATTTTTTTACACTGCTCCACGAGCAGTGGGGTGACGCTCTTCCGCCTTATCGGAGGAGCCGCCACTGACGTACCGATGGCGCAAGGGGCTTGTAAATAAGCCCATTAGTATTAATCTGTTCAGTCATTTTGGCTGTGGTGCAAGGGTGCCTGCATTGCAGGGATGATTGTTTATGTGCAGGAAGAGACACCATCCTGCATATAACCAATCTTCTCCTTGTTGCTCCATTCTAACGCCACCCTTTCAATGGTGTTAGTTTTTGGTGCTGCCTCAGATTTACCATTTCTTGTAAACCTGGGGCAGTGCATGGGTATGCCCACAACAACACCCATTGCACGCCCCTTTGATGCAGAAAACAGCATTAAAGGGTACGATATTTACAAGGAGGCATCAAGCCACGCAAAGTGGCTTAGCGCTGCCTTGTAAATATGGAGAAGAGCATTGCGCCACTGGAGCGTCGTAATAAGTGATGCTCCAGTGGCGCAATCCCCTTGTAAATATGCCCCAGGGTATCGTTTCAAACTATTCAAAAGCACTTTTACGAGTCTGAAAGGTTTTTGTGACTTGTAAAAAGGTGTTTATAAAACCATTCTGAAATTTATATAAGAGAGGGAATGAAACGGGTGTCCCCCACTTATGTATGATTCATAAAAGTATGTATTAATGGTTTGTGACCGCAATTGCGGTCACAAACCTTTGGTCAGTTAAAAAACCCTCGATTTGTGGTGTTTACAGATTCACTAAGGGTAAGTTGTCCCCATGGAAATTGTTAGACCTGTCAGCCTTAGGTTTGTCTTCCCCCAAACATTTTGCCTATTTACCTCCAATTTTTGCTGAATTTAGTTTTTGTTGGCCTTACAACTCTGTGCACTTCACTACTGCCAACCAGTGCTAAATTGCTTGTGCTCACTCCCCTAAACATGGTTTGTCATATACCTAATTGGCATATTTAATTTCCCTTGTAGAGTGGTATATCATATACGCAGGACCTGTAAATTCAATGCTAGCAGTGGGTCTGCAGCATTTATTGTGTCACTAAGTAGCTCTCCAAAACATGTCACAGGCCTGCCAATGCAGCCTGAATGCATTGTTACACTGCCATGTAGACTTGGCATTTAAACCTCCTCACCAAGCCTTAAACTCCTCTTTTATTACATATACGTCACCCCTAAGGTAGGCCCTAGGTAGCTCAAAGGGCAGGGTGGTGTGTAATTTGAAGGGTGGATATGTACTTTTAAGTTTTACATGTCCTGGTAGTGAAAAAATCCTAAATATGTTTTTCACTACTGTGAGGCCTACCCCTCCCCTAGGATAACATTGGGGATTCCTTATTACAATTAAACTGCAATTCCTAACCTGGAGCAGGTGGATATGTCATGTTTGGTACCTATGAAACTGTAATGATAAATCCATTTAATGGTAAAGTCAGTTTTTTCATTACAATTTAGAAAATGGCACTTTTAGAAAGTTGATAGGTAGTTGGGCAACCCAATCAACCCTTGTGGGCTTAGGTATTAAAGTTAGAAAGGTAGAAATGCCTACAAGGGATTTATTAGTCATGACATTCTAATTCAATCTGAACTCGCACTGTATCCATGAGACGGAAGCCACATAGAGATTGAATAAGAAATGTATTTTTCTTTGTGCTCAACTTTGTTGTTCCTTCTTGACACTGGAGATATCACATATGTGAATCCCAGTCATTGGCTGAAATCTCTATTGACCAAGGGGTCAAGAAACTACATTAAAGTCACGTTTGTCCTGAAGATGGTCTCAATGATTTGTTACAATGAAGACCGAAACATCGACGAATAATCCAGTCTTCTCTTTAGTGATTGTTTAATTAATTTATCTTTGAGTGTTGTAACATCTGATCACCCGGTTATTGTAATTGATTTACCAATTTATTTGATATAATTTATTTTGATGTATTCTATTCAGTGTTATTAGAAATCACTTAATATATATACATATAGAATTATTCCAAATCTTTTTTGTTCTAATAAATCCCTTGTAGGCATTTCTACCTTTCTAACTTTTAGAAAGTTAGCATTTTCCTGCCTTAACCCTTTTTCTGCCTGTAGCCTGGCCTGGGCCATATGACATGGTGTAACTGACAGACTTTGTGAATTTCTCCCAGACAGTCACACAATAGAGGGATTAGGTGTGCCTTAATGGGCCATCTGCTGGCAGGGTAGGGGGGGCAGAGCTGAGCACAGGCCCATTTATACCTGAAAAGCCTGTTCTCTGCCTTCACACAAACAGCTGTATTGTCACAGCAGCCAGCTTGGAGCCAGCGCAGCGGAGTCAGGAAATTCCATGCACTTCAAAGAACCTTTCAAGAAGCATCTCCCACCTTCCAGAAGAAGGGCACCAGCCTGCTACTGTGACCTGCTGTGTACTCTGCCAGACTACAGCTGTGCCTGGAAGACTGTTTGCTGCCTGGAGCCTGGCTTGAACCCTCAGAGGCCAGCCCTGCTGTTGAGCCCTAAATCTTCATGTGCACCCAGGATTGCCAGAAGGGACTCCAAGGGCTAGTTGGCTGGCCTTCTGCTCAGAGCCACAGGAACATAAAAGGTTCCCACCATCTTGAACCCGCACCTGGACCCAGCATGAGTGAGTCCTGAAACTCCAAGAGGTGTCCCACCAGTCTGGACCCCTAGTTGTGGTGTTAAAGATGCCCAGATGGCCAATTTCCAAAACTGAAGAGTTTGACAACATTTGGCCAAAAAGTGCTCTGAGAACCAAGAGGAGACTGAACCAATCTGCTTGCCTATCCGTCCGAGGTGCATATCCAGTCGGATTGACTTTGTGGCTTCTCCCGCTACGTTCTTCTCTGCAGCAGAAAATCAGTTTCAGCGGTCCTTCACCAAAGAACTATCCAACTTTGTGGAACTGTCTTTTGCTACAGCCCTCTGCCTCGTCCCGCTGGAGTTTTTCGACTTCCATTTTGGAGTCTAAATCCAAACGTAGAAACCTTCACCTTGGCTTTGACCCAAAGCCATCCAATGATGAAGCTCCCTCCACGGACACCTCCTGCAGCCTTGCCCCCTGAACTTTACCTTCTCAATCCCGTTCTTGTATCTGAACCGCGCTCTATTGCGGAAGGCTTTAACTTTCGACTTTGCCCTTTTCTCACGTGACCAGATGTCCTCGATTTGCGCTTTTATCTTTTAGGTGCTAGATTTCACTTAAAGCTTTAAAAAGTCAAAACTCCCATTCGATTTTTGTTTTTTCGGTGTTAAATAATTTATTGAAATTTACTCTATGGTTATACATTGGTTTGGGGTTTTTCTTGTGTTGTGTTCTCACTGTATTACTGTTTTTGTGCTGCATAAATACTTTACACATTGCCTCTAAGTTAAGCCTGACCCCTTTTTGTGCCAAGCTACTTGTAGCGTCTTTCAAGCCGGGGTACCCGTCAATGACTATGCCACACAGGGAGCTTAGTAATACACGTCTTTATTCTTCTGCATGTAACTGTGAACTAAACATTCTAAAGCAGCCTTCACTACAGTACACTCTAGTCATTACATCCCAGCTCTACTGAGTTCATGAGGAGCCAAAAGGGTTCCATCATTGTTAATTCACAGGACACTACATCTCCCCATCTCTTAAAAGAAAACTTGGCACTTTTACAAAAAGAGCAGTCACTGGTGTTTCAGAATCAGTCTCTCCTTCACCAGGGAGATCTGGTGAATTATGAATCAAACGAGAAGAGTCTCTGGCAATAGACTTCCCAGGGTACTGGGCAGTCAGCATGTGTCCTTTGGTCAACACTAGTTTGAAAGGTTCTGCATCAAAGGGAGCATTAGATTTTCTTTTCTGTATCTGCCGGGCGAGCACGCTGTCTCCTCTCTGAAAGACGATGTTTTTTGCATGTCTTCTTCAGTCAGCATATGTTTTCATCTTTTGTTTTTGACCCAAGTCCCTCTTACGAATGGCATTCTCATCACTTTCTGTCTGATTGGTTCACTTTGGTATCTTGGTTGTCATTGCTCTCCTGAACATCAATGTTGCTGGACTTTCACCAGTGGTCTTGTAAGGTGTCGAACGATAAGCTCGCAATGTAGAGCTTAACACTTTGTAAATTGAGCTTTTCAAGTGTAGCACACTGCACCACTTTCTTTAACATACTCATAAACCTCTCAGCTGGCCTGCTTTATACTCAGATGCTCTAAATAGTCCTTGAACTCCCAACTGTTAAAAGGCAGGCCATTGTTAGATTTTAGTATGGCTGGAACACCCAGTGTCACAAAGATGCCATTCAGGCTCTCTATGACTCATTCTTGAGTGGTGGATGAGAGATCCTCAATTAATGGAAATTGTGAGTATTTGTCCATAATCAGCATCAGGTGATAATTATTGTCGAGTGGACCAAGAAAGTCAATGGCTATTCTCTCCAAGCATGCTTCGGGAGTTCTAACATGTTTAGCGTGCGTTGAGTAACTTTTATAGGTAGGCAGTTGCATAGATTCTTTAATTCTTTCTCAACTCACTCATCGAGCTATAGTGACCAGACTTGGTCTCGGAGAGCTTGTTTCGTGGCAATGATTCCTCTATGTCATCCGTGGGCTATTTCAATCATTTTCTGCTGCGGACTCTCTGGAATCAAGATTCTCGACCCTCACAATATAACTTCCTCTTGAGTTATGGACAGTTCATCTTTGACATTTCTATATTTTTGATATTCACTGTCATTAGTGAGAGGTTGAGTGTGCTGGTTCCACGACTGATGTGTAATTATATCTGTCAGCTTTAGCATGTCACTAACGTGGCTCATAGCAGTGATAATCTGGTCTAACGAAATGCCAGCTGGTGTGTTTGATTTTACGATAAAGTTGATATGAGCTTGAGCTGACTTGGATGGAGTGCAATGACCTTGAATGGGCACTCTGGAAAAGTAGTCAGCAGGGTTCTGATCTTTTGCTGGGCAATGCACAATCTTATAATTGTACTCTTGTAGCTGAAATCCCCAGCGTTCAGTGCGAGGAGGCATCTTGGCCTTTGGATTGCCAAATATTGTTAGTAAAGCTTGATGATCTGTCACCATCGTAAAAGACTTTCCGTACAGGAATACATGGAAGTGTTCACACACCAACACCACTGCTAAAATTTCTTTCTCAGGTTGGGAGTAGGCACATTCTGGTTGGGACAGACTCCTACTTGCATACACCACAATATGCTTTAGAGCATTCGGGTGTTTACTGTGCTGTGCAAGGATAGCACCTAGCTTAATATACAACTTTACTTTCATAGTCTTAAGCTTTCCCAAACCAGGAAACAATGAAAGGAACTGACTTACTATTTCATGTTGAGCATTCATATTGTAGTTCACGGAAATCAGTCCCATATCAGCAGCTGTGCTGAAGCTGAGTAGACAGGCACTTGAAGCTGTCCCTTGAAGCACATGGCTGGGTGATTGCACCTTTGTTTTATTGTGTTTCATTGTCACTACAAATGTAACTTGGCATTTTTTAAGGGTGTCGATGCAGCATAAGTATACTCTTTGGTTTTCGACGGCATAAGTGGTGGTAAGGGATGCAATTTATTATGTTTCTCCTCAGGCATAATGTTTTTCGATGCACTACTGTCGATGATGAAAGGTATCAAAGAACTATTTACTTTCAGTGAAATGTTCGGACTATGTTTAGATGGCTTTGGTGCTTTGTCATGTCGACTGTTCTTTGACTGACATTTTTCTTCACATGTGGCCAGCCCAACATGCGCACGCTTTTCTGAAGTAAACATCGACATGGCACAACCATCCTCTTCACTTTCATATGGATGAACTGTTTGACGATGATTTAGATGACAATCAAATTCATTCAGTGTTGATTTGTCTTACCAGATGCTTCCGCTAGGCCTTGTTGGTTGCTTCTGGAACGTACCGGCGGCCATTTGTCTTTACGCCGTGACGCACTTGTTTTTCCCTTTGCTTTGCACACAGTCACAAAATGCTTCTCCTTCCCACAGCCCTTACATGTCTGGCCAATGGTGGGAAATTTGTCTTCATGTGGAAATGCAAATCCACATCAAAAACATACCTTCTTTTTAAGTGTAGACATCAGCTTGTGTCCTTCAGTCTTTTTCTCTGACTTGCTTGTCACACTCGTGACTGATTTATTCAGGGAACCTCCGGCCTCCATATCAGCAGCTTGGTGATCAGCATTCACTTCAGCTCTAGCAGCCACCATCAACACTCATTCCAAACTTAAAGTTTCTTTCAGCATTCACCGTCTGAATGAATCGGACAAGCATCCATCAATGACCCTAAGACTGATGGCCTCTTCATCATTAAATTAATTGAATTTACAGTGTTTGACCAGTGTGTCAAGTCTCTCTACAAATGTATCGATGGTTTCACTAACTTTCTTTTGTTCTTGACAGAAAATATATCTTTCATAGTCAACATTTGGCATTGCATTGAACTTGAGATTCAAGGTTTCTGATGATATGTGATTTCTTTTTCAGTTCTTGGCATTTTCTTCATGACTTATTTTACGCCATCATTAGCATGATTTTTGAGGTATTTGATCATCTTTTTGTTATCAGTCTCTTTAAGTGCATCAATGAAATCTTCAAATATCTATATCCACGTAGTTCATCGATTGCCAACATTTTGCTTTTCGGCTGTATCGAATGATGATGGTGTTTTAAGAAAGCGGCAGCATTGTGGACCAGTTTGGAACTTCATGAGATGGGACATGGCAGTCTTTCGGCCACTGTTTTTAGCTCCTTCTCTCTGAGATCTGATGATGCACCGGCCTCTGGATCATCCTTGGTGATAACTGTAAATGTGATTTTCTTCTTGGTCTCCCTCGTAACAACAACCTGCCACTATTCCAGAAGACTCCTCACTAACTTTCACTCTTCAAAGACCTGTGGAGTTGTTGAGAGCCCCTCTCAGCAGCTTTGGTGACTCACCTCTTCAGGTACGGATGGCTCCGTAAGCACAACCTCAGGAAGTCTCCTTGGGCTGCTGGTCCCAGTGCTGTGGTATAAAGACTCTCTTTACTTACTTCTGATAAGCAGACAACTGTTTCTTATGTCTAATTCGCTTTGTACGTTTTGACACCAGGTGGATCTTTGCTTAGCAGCACTTGTAATTACATTGTTATTTCTCCGTACTAGGTTTGGATCTACGTTGCGTAGTAGAGCGGTACCTCTTTGTAAGGCCTGATCAACAAGTTCTCAACCATTGACATGTATATTGTCTGAAAATGCCTTCATTTTCAACAGCTTCACAGTGGCTGGAACTGCGCTTTGACTCCACATGCATTCAGCGCTGATTCCGTACTTCTACGACAGCACACATGGCACACATGACAAACTCACTGAGAGAGCACTGTCAATCTTTGGTTTACTTGTCCCCTATCTGAGCGCCATTTGTAGCATCTTCCCAGCCGGGGTACCCGCCAATGACTACGCCACAAATGTAGTTCAGTAATACACGTCTTTATTCTTTTGCGTGTAACTGCAAACTCAACATTCTAAAGCATCCTTCACTGCAATACCCTCTATTGATTATGTCATAGCTCTAAGGTGTTCAAGAGCTAAAAGGGTTCCTTCATTGTTAATTCGCAAGAATCTACATTACAGAGGGTTAAGCACAGGTTAATTTAGTCAGTGTTTGTGGTTCACCCTGCAAGGGATTGTGGGTGTTGCTAGACCAGGGCTCACACCCCAGTCAACCAGCAACCCAATTTCTAACAGGAATCTTGTCAGCTGGCTTCAGTGTGAGCAGCATTGGTCCAGCAGAATATTACTTGCTCCTCTCCATATCTTTCCAAACAGGAAACACTATTTTTACAGTAGCTGTTCCCTTGCAGGCCTCCATCTTGGCATCTGCAAGGAGGCAAATTGTAATCTGCTTAATGAATATTCATTAGGCAAGTCTTTTTGCAATCCCTGCGAAAACAGGTTGCAATGTGACTTAATAGCACATAGATCCCTTTTCAAATGTCATTACCATTTGCAAATCAGTCGGTGTGACCCTTTAAGTAATTACTCATTCAGTAACATCCACTAGATGGCAGCATTTAACAAAACACAGAAACATTTGTCTGGTATTCTAACTGAGATGGTTGTAAATAAAATCATTTTATTATACATTTTAAGAGAAAATTATACATTTTATTCCGCCAGCAGTAACTTAGCTAAGAAATAGTACAAGTCCTGGAAAAGTATTTCAAAGGTATAGACAAGTTTCAGCTGGTATCTTAAATCGTAGTTCCATGGTAGTCTTCTTGTATGGAATACAGAGTAATGAGTGAAAAAAAGGGCAGGAAATTGTGCATGTCATTCTTTCACATGACTCAGAAGGTGTCTTGTGTACACAATGGATTCAATTCAATGTAAAACTACCTTATATTTGAGAGGCGTGGGACTAAATAGTGCTATCCTTTTAGTCACTGCCACATAAAGAAAAGAAGCATTTAAAGCCATTTCTATGATTTGATGGACACCTTTATATAGTGTCACGCTGGAAAACCTTTTTGGGCAATATATTTCAAGAAATTCCTTGCTACGCAGGAGGCGGGTGATTCTATCATACATTCCCGCTTTGCCAGTCTCCCTGAAGATGCACACACTCGACTCCATTTTCACCTCCAGTGACAGAATCAAATTCACCCATGTTACAGAAGTAGTCTGGACCGACCATGCCATCGTTCACTTCACCATCTCTGACTCCCAGCACACTAACTCCAAGCATCACAACTCTTCCCACCGCAATTGGAGCAGAGCAATTGAGGCACACTGGACACAGGCCCCAACATCACCCAACCCGAAGCCTCATCAGACTTGGACCAGGCTGTCCAGAATGTCTCCACATGGATCACCAATTGTGCTGACACTTTATGCCCCAGTGAAACCAGCCAGAACCAGCACAGCCTCTAAGCAAGCCAGCTGGTACACTCCAGAGCTCAGAACCACCAAGCGCTCCTGCTACGAACTTGAGAAACGCTGGCGCACCACTAGGAACACATCCACCAAAACTGCTCATAAAGCAGCCCTCAGCAACTACCACCGGCAAATCAAAGAAGCTAAGGAAGCAACCATCACAGCCCGCATTGACACAGCGGCCAACCACACCAAAGAACTGGAAATATGGATTACAAAGGCACTAGATGAGATAGCACCATGGAGCACTAGGACCCCTAAGAGACAAAATGCAACAGCGCCATGGTTTAATGATGAACTGATAAAGGCCAAAAAAATGTGTAAAAAGCTTGAGCGAGTTTGGAGGAAGGAATACTGTAGTAGGGCCAAAGAAAATTACAAAAAGGAACTAAAACAATATCATTCATTAATTCAGAAATTCAGATGTAAATTCTATACGGAAAGAATTGAAAGAGCGAGTAACTCCCCCAAAGAAATGTTCGCCATACTGAAGTCTCTCAAAACACACGAAGATAGAAGTGATATAACTGCCTCAGTAGAGAGTTGTAATAAGGTGGCAGAATTTTTCGCTGATAAAGTGACAAAAATCTATGACACCTTCCCGGTAGAAGCGCGACAGGGGACTAGCCTAGCCTGTGGAAGTCAGACAAATTTTGCAGGGGTGACTCTGGATGAATTTAAGATCCAGGAATTGGAAGAACTGAGAGCCACAGCAAAAGGAATAAAATCTGGCTCCCCTTTAGACCCAGCACGACCAGAGATAGTAATGGAGGGAGCGGACGCGATTATGCCATATATCTCGGAGCTCATTTCATGTTCTTTTCAGAATGGTGTGGTCCCCACTAAATGGAAACAAGCTATTGTTAGGCCACTCAAAAAGAAA
Source organism: Calotriton arnoldi (assembly GCA_963921515.1). Classification (NCBI taxonomy): domain Eukaryota; kingdom Metazoa; phylum Chordata; class Amphibia; order Caudata; family Salamandridae; genus Calotriton; species Calotriton arnoldi. The sequence goes on along the minus strand of CAWUFW010002660.1, from coordinate 1,876,963 downwards.
CCATCATTAGAGCATACAGTATTAGAAAATCTACGCCCTATCTCACTATTACCGTTTGTGGCCAAGATTGCAGAGAAAATAAGCAATAAACAACTGGTAGACCACATCAATACGAATGACCTATTTCACCCCTCTCAGTCAGGGTTTAGAATGGCCCATTCCACGGAGTCAGCACTACTCCTGGCCACAGAAACACTGAGAAAATATGCAGACAAAGGGCAAATGGCCGCACTGATCCTGCTGGATCTCAGTGCGGCGTTTGACACTGTATCACACAAGCTGCTTCTCCAAAGACTAGAGACTTGTGGCATTAGGCGAAGCGCTCTGAGTTGGATGACATCGTTTCTTTCCGAACGGAGCTTCCGAGTCGCACAACAGACATACTTATCTGAGAATATTCCCCTGCCCCAGGGGGTTCCACAGGGTTCAATTTTGAGCCCCACTCTATTCAACCTTTATGTGGGACCACTGGCTGAACAAGTGGAGAAACATAAGGTGTCGATCGTTTCCTACGCGGATGACACGCAGCTAATTGTGTTGCTATCTCAAGATAAGGATCAGGCAGCACTCCGCTTCTCCAAATGTTTAGAAGAGGTGGCAGACTGGATGTTGAACCATTGCCTCAAGTTAAATGGGAGTAAAACGGAGGTAATGGTTGTAGGCAAGGCGCCAACCATATGGTCGTCCGCATGGTGGCCTGAATCATTAGGCCAATTACCTACCCCAAAAGCAGAAGTGAAAAACCTCGGAATCTGGTTTGACTAGGAGTTGACATTTGACAGTCAGATTCGGAAGGTAGCGAGTAAATGCTACAGGGCCATGAAAATCCTGAGGAAAGTCCTTGATCTTTTACCATCTAATGCCAGGAAAACCATAGTACATGCGGAAATAACATCCCAATTGGATTACAGGTATGTACTATACCTTGGCACTACAAAAAAAGGACTATCCAAACTACAGAGGGTGCAGAATGCGGCGGCTCGATTGGTACTGAGCCTCCCGAGAAGAGCTAACACGAAGAAAGAACTGACAGTACTGCACTGGCTGCCAGTGGAAAAAAGAGTTGTGTTTAAGGCAATGTGCCATTGTCACCGCATTCTAGTAAAGAACGGCCAAGGTACCTTCAACCACTACTAACCCAATACATCCCAGGACGGAGTTTAAGATCTATGGGAAAGGCACTGGTGACGGTACCGAGAATATTTAGTGCAAGAATGGGGGCACGCTCCTTTAGGTACCTTGCAGCAAAAACATGGAACACCCTACCGATTGCCCTAAGAACAGAGCCATGCAAAAGCAGATTTTGCAAACAGCTAAAGACCTGGCTGTTCGCTAAAATTGAATAAGGGTAACATCTCGGATAGCCTGTACTACTCGGTAGGACATGCAGATAGCAGTCACATCCTCTCAGAGTCTATGTCTTGGCGCGGGGACACACCGGTGGTGTAACCATGCGCTCTACAAATAGATAAATAAATAAATAAATAAATAAACTCTCCGAACTAGTCAAGGAATTCTCCAACCCGGCAGCCACTGAGAACTCCATCCACCCCTCCCAAGAACTCAGCGACACCCTCTCTGACTACTTCCACAGCAAGATTGCCACCATCTACAATACCTTTGACCCCCAATCCACTGCTCTCAACCTCAACAACCCGACCCTCCAGTAAGCACTAGCCGAAGGATCTCCACCTGGTCTCCGGTCACCACCCAGCGACCACGACCGTCATGGAATCCATCCATTCCGGAGTGCCATCTGATCCCTGGCCCTACCGGCTCTTAAAGCTTGAATCCAGTCCCATCAGCACAGAACTCACCAGTATCATCAACACCTCCATCTCCTCAGCAGCGTTCCCAGACAGATGGAAACACTCAGAAGTCAGACCCCTCGTAAAGGTGCCCACAGCCAACCCCAATGAACTTAAAAATGATCTACCGATCTTCCTACTCCCCTACGCAGCCAAGGTACTCGAAAAGGTCCTCAACCAACAGCTCACTGAATACCTGAAATAAAATGACCTACTTGTCTCTCCAAATTAGGTTTTTGGGCCTACCACTGCACCGAGACCGCACTGATTGCCGCCACAGATGACATAAGAACCATCCTTGAGCGAGGAGAAATGGCAGCCCTGATCATCATCGACCTCTCGACCTATCTGCCACATTCAACACTGTCTCCCACCACACCCTCTTCAGCAGACTCTACAGCATCGGCATACAGAAAAATGCCGTCAAGTGGAGTGCCTCCTTCCTCACAGGATGCATGCAGATCATCTGACTGCCTCCTTCACCTCCGAACCCAAGGACATCATATGCGGCGTTCCCCAAGTATCATCCCTCAGCCCTACCTTGTTCAATACCTACATGACCCACCTTGCAGACATCATCAGATCCCATGGCATCAACGTAATTTCCGATGCAGACGACACTCAGCTAATCCTGTTCTGCACCGAAGACCCCTCTAACACCAAAACCATCTTCTGTGAAGCCATGGTCAACGTAGCCAACTGGATGAGAGAAAACCATCTCAAACTCAACTCTGACAAGACAGCAAACTGACCATGAAATGATAAATCAACGTAGTCTCCTCCACCTGCTTCCACACCCTTCGCATGTTCTGCAGAATTTTCAGATGGATCCCAGTCAACACCAAAAAAAGTCACTCAGGCCCTCGTCACCAGTCATCTCGACTACGGCAATACCCTCTACACTCCTCTGAAGACTATAGACCATTCAGAACGCCACAGCCAGACTCATCCCGGACTTCCCCAAATGAACCTGCATTACCCCTCACCTCAGAAACCTCCAGTGGCTCCCCATCCAGAGGAGATGCCAGTTCAGGATCCTCACTCATGCCTACAAAACTCTACATGATCAAGGGTCATCCTATATTAACCATCTACTGAAATTCCATCTACCCACCAGAGACCTGCGCTCCTCCTCACTGGCCCTCGCCCTTTCCCCCGCAATCCGTAGCAGAGGCCGTTCCTTCTCTTACATCATCGCCAAAAACTGGAACGACCTTCCTCTCCATCTCCGCACCTCTTCCTACCTGGCAGTCTTCAGAAAGAAGCTCAAGACCAGGCTTTTCGACAAAGACACGGCAACCACAGTGCCCAGATACCCCTAGGGGTGACAGTGCTGTGCTATACAAATGCAGTTGATCGATTGATTGACATTCTATGTGGTGTGCAATAGTTCGCAAAAACAGTATTTTGCACTTGCAAGATACCTTCAAGTGGAAGCAGGTGTTGGTGCAAAGTGTAAAATGCGGCCAGGAATGTACTTGCCTTTTCCCAAAATGTCTGCTCTGTATGCAATTGTGCGGGGATGAGAGATTTTTGGAAGTGCAGCAAAGGAGAAGGTGGCAGGTAAGACTACTTAGGGTCAGAGTCACTCTCCTGACCAGTCAGCAGGGGAAATATTTAGAAAGCACTTAATAGGCAGGCGGGTCACATTTGGGCGTATGCAGGAATATGACCCAGGGTTAAGGAGAGACACTCATAGAAGTCAAACTAGCTGCAACAGGATGTTTTCAGAGTGCCCTGCCTAATTTATTCTATAAATTGCTTAATGGTATGCTACATAGAAAAACACCTTCATAGTCTTTTCAAACACCCTTCCCTTTAAATATAAACATTGCATAATATATTATTGTTGTAGGTGACTGTAAGTATCTCATCCCTGCTACTAACATCGTGCTCCAAAGTTAATACTACGATTGAGGATGCACACAGAGAAACTCATGAAGTTGTGCACAGTACATTTGGACTACTCAAAGGAAGATTCAGATGTCTGTACAAGAGTGGTGAGAACTGCAGCCTACTCCAGAGCCCTTATGCACAATCTTAACCTGCTGAGCAATCTTACACAATTGCAACTGGAAAACATTTGCCAGTACTATCTAGCAACCCTCACCCAGCCCTGGGTCTGGGTGAAGTCATAGCTGCAGAGCAAAGGGCATGTTGTACAGGCAGCACAACTGACTATTTTAAAGAAAGTGATGTGTATATATTAAATATCTTGTTTGCACTATTCCTACTAGGTCTAATGTCCTCTGACCTTCTGCACTACCATCTGAGTTTTAATGAACTTAATAGTTCAATGCATTTCGGGCTATGAAACTAAGCCCTTCGTCAGGAGGTTATATTTCGTTTGGGGTACTCGGCCCAGTGGTAGCCACAAATGATGTTCTTGCCCTCGTCAGGACCTCCACATATAATACACATGTATGTATTCATAGGTGTATGTATTCATAGGTGCCTCTTTAAATGAAAAATAACTGCCAGTCCTGGCACGCACTTAAATTTAACTATTATTAAACGTATATTAAAAAATACAATAGACACAAATTAATCCCACTTCTTGCCTCTTCCAACACTGCCACTCACAGGTGGAGCTCTTCTAGCCACATCACCTTCACTACTCTGGTTTCTGGTGAGATTGCCTCTACAAACCTCCTGCATATTGACACTGTTAAGGCTGGAAGCACCCTCGCTTTCAGCAGCTGCCACTTTCTCCCTATTAAAGTATGGGGAGTCAGCAGCTCTTGCAGTGATGTCACCTGTGTTAACAACAACCCCCATCCTCAGTATAATGCTCCATGTCTACTTGGAGGCTAACTGTACTTGTTATGTTATGGCAATTTGTTTGGTGCACTAATCTCCCATGAGGGGATCCAGCTGCTTGAGCATTTGTGTTGGCATGTAATACCCATGGAGCTATTCGAAGATCTAGGTCTTCAGCTTCTTTCAGAATTTAAGAAGTGAAGAGGAGGCTCTGATGTGTTGAGGGTGGTCGTTCCATGTTTTGGGTGCGATGTAGGAGACTGAGTGGCCTCCTGCTCTGCTTTTGTGAATGCAAGGGTTGTCTGTGAGTGAGTGTGGGGCAGAGAGCGTAGGTATATGGCAGGCTGGTGGACGTGTATGCGGCTGTTCAGATATGCTGGTCCAGTGTTGTGTAAGGCTTTGTATGTGTGTGTGAGAAGTTTGAATACCACGTGTGAATGGGGAGCTAGTGAAGCTCTTGAGGTGAGGTGTGATGTGGGTGCGGAGAGAGAGGTTGAGTATGAGTCTTGCGCCGGCATTCTGGAGTCTGTTTAGGAGTTGCTCTCAGATCCCGGCATGGAGTGTGTTGCCATAGTCAAGCCTGTGTGCAATGAGTGCCTGCTTGATGGTTCTTCTGATGTTCTGTGACAGACACTTGAAGATCTTTCACAGCATGCAAAGGATGTGGAAGCAGGAGGTGCTCACTGTGTTGATTTGTGCCGTCATGTTGAGCCTGTTGTCTAAGACTTGTTGTTTTCTTCTGCCCAAGAGAGCAGCTGAAATGTGTCCGTTGGATTACTGACTTGGTACTACATAATCCAATAACTGCCTCAGCTAATAGTGACATATTATTGAATATTGAATCTTATGATTCCTTAATGGCATTATCTGCATACTGGTAGTCTTGCTTTATGTGAGTGCCAATGCCACCAAACCTCCTACTTAGACACAAACTTAGTAGTTGTTGATGCAGGACACCAATCATAGAGAATGGAAAAACCCAAAATTAAACTGATGTTGGTACACCCCTCTCCTTCTTGGTTCCTAGTGCCTCACCAATTCAAGTGCAGCATGGTACCTACCTAATAGTCTGGCACTGTACTGATGCTTGTAGTTGTTGCTGTAGAGGTGGCACTCTAGCAACCTGCCTGAGTGGATGATACCAACGGACTATTGCTCCTCTGCCTGTATGCTGCTGAGTCTGTGCTGGATTGAGATCTGCTGGGATCTCCAAAATCCATGTTCAACTCTTTTTCTTCTCTGCCTTCTGATTCCATTTCCGGGAGTGTTGGGATATCTGTAGGAAACGTCATTGTTTGCTGTTTTGTGTTTTTGTAGCAACAGAGATGGTATAAGTTCACTGTAATGGTTCACTTGAATATACTTCAAGGCTATATTCTATAGTGCAAAATACTGATTTTAACTAACTATAACTACAAGTACCTCATCACATTTTTACAGTCTCAACATTTGAAAACAGGACTTAATGCTAGTCCTCTTGCAAGTATTAATTGTGTTTGTTGGGCCTTCTTTGTGTGTGAATTTATATATATTAATGGTAATGTCCACTTACCTGTGGCTGTTGGGGGTAGTGCAGACATATCTGTACTGTTCACTCCTGACACTTCAGGAAATAGATTTGATTAACTCCTTAATGAATAGGTGTTGGTGCTTGTTCTGATGAAGTCCCTCCCTCTGTGCTTCCAGCCTTGTTCCTTCTTACCACTTTCTCTTTTGTTCTTGAATGCGGATCATACCACCAATTATGCATCTCATTGATGGTACAATGGGTTTCACCCACAGCATTAATCCTCTCCTGGATGTCTAGCCAGATCACAAATCACACATGTCACACAAGCATGTAGGAACAGCAACTGACACAGCAAGACACAGACACACCACAGCACTACCCCCAGGGCCCCCACAATGTGGTGACCCTGGGCTGCATCACAATCCCACTGTGATGACAAAGCTAAATGTCGTTCACACTGTGAACCACAGTCATGTGTCCTGAGCAACAAACTACCATCACACCTACACAAGCACAAATCAATCAGCACGGCCAGTAAGCCAAGGCCAACATGGAGGCAGGGGTCTAGCCGGGCAACAACTCTCATCTGCACACACTCAACACCACACACCTCGACCTCCAACAATGTGCAGCAGTGAAGCACACATGCACTGGTGACATTGCACATGCACCCATGACAATCCCAGGGTGGTGGGTGGGAACCAAGGTGCAGAAACACATCACACATGGCCACTCAACAAGACTCCTCAATGTCTGACACACTGCACACTACGCTGTACATGGACATGACGGCAATACCACACCAACCAATGGATCCCAGCCACAGTCCCACACCAATGAAGAAGCCAAGGTCACCCACAAAGAACACACATAGACAACTACCAACATTGCAGCCCGGACCCTGAGGAGTGCCAGCAGTCACACACACAACGTGTCACAATCACTGAAAGATAACACAAACTGGAAATCACATGACAGGTGTAAACAACAAGTGCCAAGGGGAATCCTGACTGTGACCCATCTGCGTCTGCACACAAACTCAGCCCTGACAGCAAACACACCTATGGGTGACACCCTGATGACCAGTAATGTGCCATGCACCCACATCACAGAGAATCCAGGAGAAGACTTGGGGGAACATAGGTCAACTCAGCAAGCATCACAAACAGGAACAACACTAGGGATCCCAGCATGCACAGCAAAACGGAAGTGAACACACAGACATGCTCATACAACACACACTTTGGGCGCAGGCAATGTCACAGGAGTACACACTGCCATGAGGGGACTCCACTCCTGTGTGAGGAAAGCTGTGCCATATGTTGCCTCAGTAGGGCTCCATCATGTCAGCTGAGCACTTGGTCACACAGTCAACAATTAGCACCAAATGAAGGCTCCCGTCACATCAGCCTGGTCATGGGAGTGCCAACGAAATCATCAGCACAGATCCAACACACTTGTATAGCAATGTTGCACTGACAACACAGATGAGTCCTTCCCCATTGATGCGCAAACCTGCATGTCCAGTGGAGATGGCCACACGGTCAGGGAAGTAGACTAATTGAACAATGGCAGGCACAACAGATGTGCAGGGGTGGAAGCCACAGATGTGAAATTGCTAATGTAAGTAGGAAATCCCATTGCCAAATATTGAACACATGACACCCTCAGATGCTGCTAAGGATGACATGGATACACCACAGGACAGGACACATTCCCCCTGGACCACATGTGTTCCTGCACAGTAACACTTCATTATCATGAGACCAAATATCACCATCACTGCAGCAAGGGCATGGTTAGCATCATCAACAACATGTACATCAGAAGCAAAAGCACTAGAGAACAGAAAGGTGCTTTATTCAGCATATGTGGGTCTAACAGTTGATGTCCAGCAAAAAAATAACAAAGGCCAATGGCCAGTCCAACATGAAAGTCAAAACAGGGTGACAGTGGCAGATGTCACCCTACGCATGCCTGCACTGATGATAACCAGGGACAATCCCTCGGAGGGGCATATGGGGGGCAGGCCAGGCACCGCAGGGACAGGATCATGGCTCACCAGAAGGAGGCAGGGAAAGGGTGGTGGGTGCTGGAGAGCCACTGACAACTGCAGTGGAGGTGTCTGACATGGTGTGTGCCGGCACAACTGGGGGCATGACTCTGATGGTGTGGGTGCCGGCAAGACTGCAGGGGACCATGCAGATGGAGTGGACAGGTTCCCCACTGCAGTGCCCAAGTCAGACAGGGTGGTAGTGGACTCCACTGCAGTGCCTACCTCCAGGGAGGAGAATGGGGATCAGGTAAGGTGGGCAGGACAGAGGGGAGGACACCGTCTCCACACCAGTGGCACAGACAAGCGCAGCGGGGGTGTGGGGACGGAAGAGCAAGTGGCAGGGGGAGAAGGCCTGATCCTTTTGGGGATGGTGTATCTGTGGGTGGGGGAACCTGGGGCAGGGTGTGGGTGGGGCACCTGTGGAGTGGGGGCCTGAGGGATGGAGGAAGGAGACTTGGTGCATGAGCTGCAGGGCGGCGGCGGGGTCTTGCTCTTCCGGGTCCGGGGGGACTTGGGGATGGGGGCATCAGTCAGTCTGCGCCTGGGGGAGGGTGTCCGGTGGCGAGGGGCACTCCGCTCCATGTGGGTGGGCTTCCTCTTCCCCCTGAATTCTGTATCAGCTGGATCGGAGGGGAAGAGGCCGAGGTCACTGAGGAAGAGCCGCTGAGTCTTTGGGGTTGCAGGTGAGGCAACGGAGGGGGCTTTGGAGGGAGAGGCAACTGTGGACTGCGCAGTGCTCGTGGATGCCTGTGTGTGTGACTGGGCCCCATCCCCTGTGAGTGTGGTTTCAGTCCCCTGACTGTGCGTGCGTGTGCGTCTTGTCTGTGGCGTGTGTGCTACTCGTGTCTGTGCTGGTGTGTGCCTGTGCCGTTGTGTGTGTGCTTGGGACAGGTAAGGTGCTGGGGAGTGTGGATGGGGCAGAGACAGGAGGGGTGAGGGACTGTTGGAGGAGGGACACTGCTGCCGTCAGGGAGGAGTCCATGGACCTATTGCCCCTCTGTAGGGCAGACATGCCCGATGAGATGCCCTCCATGAACGACACCAGCTGAGTCAACAGAGTGGTGTGTGCATGGAGGACACTCAGCATCGCTGTCTGCCCTACATGGAGCTGGCGAAGGAGGTACACAGACTCCTCACACAGGGGCAGGGGGTGCGGTGCCTGGCCCGAAGGAGACACGCTCCCGAACATGGGAGCCTCCACGGACCTCGGGAATGGGAGCCGATGGGAGGGCGGTGGTGGTGGTGGCGGGGACGGCAACACTAGCTGGGGTGTGGTGGCTGCTGACACCCGCCTCCATAAGGGAGTCATCCTCCGAGCTGCTGTGGTCCTCAGCTGAGGTGGATGGTGCTGAGGACTCCTCGGTGTGGCTCCCCTCGCCCTCCGTGCCACTGGGTCCCTCCGACCACTTCTCGGCTGCTGACCCAGTCTGGCTCTGCGTCTCCTCCTGGTCCGTGGAGCTGTCCTCTCCTGTGGCCGTGGATGTATCTGCAAACAATAGGGAAACAGACAGACATCAGTCACCTGCACCGAACGCACACACCACAGGAAGTACAGCACAATACAGAGCAAGGCCTGGCATCCTTAGTTGAACATTGCTAGAAGTTCCCAAACAGAATAGGTGAAGCCAATTGTCAGTCTGATCGTCAACCATGGCACTCACATCCCACCTGGCCTTGCACCCATCTGTCTGGCGTCCGTTGGCTGGGAATACCCCAGTGTGGACACATGCACCACCTACACAGTAGTTGGACGGTGCAGAGAACACGGTGAAGCATGTGAACATGCACACATCACAACTCTTGCCACTGAGTCAGTACAGGTGTCCGGATGAAAGTGATGCCCAGAGTCAGATATATGAAATGCATGTGATGCATACCAGCGACAGACACCATGATGCACCCATGTGCTGATAGCCATTGCCACTATGGTGTGCATGTAGCACATGTCACTCCCCTGCAGGATCACTCATAGGAAGTCACATGCCATGGCACAGGCATGCCTGCTAAGTCATACATCACTGTCTCCAGTCACATGGGCAGGGCAGCCACACAACAACAGTCTGCACTGTGTCACAATAGTAGGTCATGGGGAATGCAAGTCCTGGAGCTGAACAAGTGCACATGTACATCCCCCACACACCACATCATCTGAACCCTTATCTGTCCAGGTCATACTGATCGGACATATGGGTGACCTGTAACACAAGCCTCTGAACCTGAGCACCTCACAATCTGCTGTGAATGGGAAACAGCTGCATGGACTTCACATTCGCATACCCCAGTCTGCACGGTCAGGTGTTCAAACACCTATGTGTCACACAAGTATCGTCTCCTATGGTCACATCTCCGGTGGCATGCTGAGCCCCAAACAATAAACACCCCAGCAGTCCTGACATCGAAGCCACAGCACACTGACACAGAGGCTGACACCTGAGGGGACATATCACTGAGCACAACGTGTCAGCTGATACACGGGAGTGGGAGTACAGAGTGCATTGCATGGCCTGGAGTAGGCATGACTGTCCTGCCCCACATGAATGAGGGATGAACCCTGGACAGTAGGCAGCTGGCTAAGTATGTGTGACACACGTAATATACACACTCCTGGGGCCCAAACATTGTTCCCACCCGCAGCTTGGGTGTGTGCCAGTTACCCCAGGCACATGTGGTGGATCAGCTCAGCAATTGGACCACATATCAAAGTAACACGCAGATTACATGTCAGAACACAGCCATTGTGTAAGCAATGGACCCACCCATGATGCCCACCACAGTTAGGGGAACAGATGCTGTCCCCCACCTTGAGTCAAGCAAACTGCAAGGACACAGTACCCAAGTGACACAATTCCCTGACTGCAAGGGCCACACCTGGGTATCAGATGAGGAGTGGGCAGTGCACAATCGAGGGACATGGGTCCTGGACCACATGACTGATGTGCTGTGGAAGTTTAACCAGGCCAGAGGAGGGCACATAGCATGGCAGACAAAGTTCACAATGCAGTCATGGACTCACCCCCTCCGTGCTGCTCCCTGGCCTTCAGCTGCCCATCCAGATCAGGGAAGACCACCGCCAGGATCCTGAGCATGTGGGGGTCAGGGTCCGGTGTCCACCCCTCCTGCGAGGAGGCGACAGCTTCAGCTGGACCCGTGCGATCCTCCGGGTCCAGCCCTGAAGGTCCTGCCACCTCTTCTGGCAGTTGCGGATCCGGCGCTTGTAGTCCCCACGGGTCTCACTGCCCGGACGATGGTCAGCCATATCTTCTGCTTCTGGTGGGCATCAACCTGTGAGGATGACAAAGTGAGAATGCTATTACTACACATGCAACATATCCGTGCATTACACAGTTGTGTATACATGTCTCAATCACAGGGGCACATGATGTACACAGGCAGTGCAACGATGGCCATGGACAGTATGCCAGCAGTTACTACATGGTATCAGTGCCTGGGAAGTAAAACCTTGTTTAAATGCACTGTCACTGCACTATACCTGTCCAGTGCATGTAACTACACACTATGGGGGGTGACAACTACTCAGTGAGCCTGCTAGCCAGTGGCGTGCAGTCTGTTAGCCTTGCTAGTCAGACAACATGCACATTTAGGAAGGCAGTGGACAGAACACTCACCTGCTCCCCTGCTTTCCCATACAGCTTGCTGTACTGTGGAAGGAGGCTGTCCAGCAGGGCCTGGTTCTCCTCAGTGCTGAAGGCTGGGGCTTTCTCCACAGTACGTGCCATTGCAGGGTCCAGAGGGTGCAGATACAGCAGCAGTGGTGGTGGCAGATGTCGTCCTGGAACATGTAGTGCAGGCAAGTGAGATCTCAGGGGAATAGCCAGCATTATATGTGTGCTGCAGAGGCAGTTACTGTCCCATGTGTCCAAAGTGATAGGTCCAAGTCGTTAGCATCTTCTGAATCTGGCCAATCCATGGAATTGCACCACTTACACACGCCCACAGCATCCTTCAAAAGTTCAACTTCATGACACCCATGAATTTGCAACATTGTTGTGGGTGACCAACTGTATTTCCAGCATCAGACTCGTTCAAGATTTGAAAACGCGTCCGTTGCCAGGCCAGGCCATAGCCAATGGGTGCGCACCGATCGGTCCATTGCTGTTCAACGCGTACCTAGGATACAACGCGTACCCGCACACATTGAATGCAATGGCCAATGTGTGCGCACCGATCGGTCCATTGCTGTCCAACGCGTATTGCGAATACAACGCGTACCAGCACACATTGAATGCAATGGCCAATGTGTGCGCACCGATCGGTCCATTGCTGTCCAACGCGTATTGAAAATACAACGCGTACCAGCACACATTGAATGCAATGGCCAATGTGTGCGCACCGATCGGTCCATTGCTGTCCAACGCAGTATTGCGAATACAACGCGTACCAGCACACATTGAATGCAATGGCCAATGTGTGCGCACCGATCGGTCCATTGCTGTCCAACGCGTCCCTGTACATGTCACTGGCATATGTCACCATGCCTGTCACAGGTGAACATATGCCAGCCACATATACTTCCCAGGAGTGAGGGGCACACCTACAACACCACAGCCTGTCCAAACTGTATCCTAAGGCATGTAAGGCTGCATTACCTATTCCGTGTATGGGGGTGAACATGTTGTTCTGTGGGTGTCACTTGGGGCAGCCACCCCCAGGCTGTGCACGTGTTCATGGGGACAGTATCCTTGGTGTTTCGTGTACATGACCACTGTGATGTGCAACTGTTCATATCTGAGCATGTGGCAGGGTCACATTTCACGGTGGTGTATGTGTATGTCATGTCACATGCCTCCTGAGTCCCATGTGGGACGGTATGTTTAACCCAGGGTGACCCATTGGCACAATAGTGATGGTCCTCCACAGTCTGTGTGCATGTTGTGTTTACAATGTCTCAGATTTCATGTGCACAATGGGAGACAGTCTCCACATCTACGTTGTTTGTGCATGGACTTTGATGTTGTGCGTGTGTGTGTCACAGACGTCCATGTCTGTCCTGCCGAGGCAACAGGGACCACTACCTGTGGGGGTCATGGTTGTTTTGCGGTGGTGTATACATGATACGCCATGTCATGCCAGTGTCCATGTGGCAATACAGGGTCCCTGGGAATCTACCTGTCGTTGAGCTGTGATGCCTGGGGCACATCTGTCCTCACATGTCACTGTGGGGTGTGTTTGTAACGTGGCAGCAGGAGATGGGAAATGTGACACGTCCTCATGATACCCAATGGCACAACCTGGGACTTATTGATGCCACTTGTTGAACTGTGATGTTGGATGTTGGCCATGTATGTGCCATACATGTCCTTACGGAACTGCACACATCATGTACTTGTGCCTCATAATGATGTATCATGTGATATTGAGTGTGTACAATGCCACATATGTGGGGTGAGTGACAATCTTTCTTTCTTCACCTATGCACTGCAGGGCACCAGCTGTCCATAGACCATTCCCTGACCTGGCAACGATGGTGGAACGTGACAGCATCCGACGGTACCGCTTCACCAGGCAGCTGATTGATGATTTGGCAGTGCGCTTGGCACCACACCTGCAACCTGGCCGGCCGTACCCTACAGCGCTGACCCCCAAGGTGAAGGTGATGGCAGCCCTACACTTCTTTGCCACCGGTACCTTTCAACACACTGTGGCGACTGCTGGTGGGATGTCACAGACCATGTTCAGCCGTGTGCTCCGCGATGTATTGGAGGCTATGTTGATATACCTGAACCAGTACATCTATTTCCCTAGACTCCAACAACTCACTGACGTGAAGAGTGACTTCTATGCCCTGGGGAGGATGCCGCATGTCATTGGCTCCATTGATGGGACACATGTGGCTTTGGTACCACCACAGGCCCAGGAGCAGGCATACAGGAACCGCAAGCACTACCACTCGGTCAATGCACTGGTGGTCTGTCTTGCAGATATGACCATCTCACACGTGTGTGCCCGTTTCCCCGGTTCTGCACACGATGCCTACGTGATGAGGAGTAGTCGCATCCCGAGGATGATGTCACAGATGCGGAACCAGCGTGCCTGGCTTGTTGGTGTGTACTGACTTTGTATCATTGTGTGTGTTCTGCAATGTAGTGTTCCACCCTCTTTTCCAACTCAGCTAATGTGCAATTGTCTGTATGTAGGTGACTCCGGATATCCCAACATGCCGTGGTTGCTGACGCCCCTCAGGAACCCTGTGACACCAGCCCAGATGCGCTACAATGAGGCACATGGTCGGACGAGGAGAGTGATTGAGCGGACATTTGGTCTCCTGAAGAGCCGCTTCCGCTTCCTGGACAAGACAGGAGGGTCCCTCCCATATGCCCCGGCAAAGGTGTGCAAGATTGTCATCGTCTGCTGCATGCTACACAACCTGGCAGTGCGGAAGGAGTTGCCTCTCATCCTGGATGACGATGACCAACGTCCGCCACCTGTGGAGGATCCTGGCCTGGACCACGATGCCAGTGATGATGATGATGATGATGGTGATGTCCGCACACAGCTCATCACCAACGTCTTCAACTGAATGTAAGTATCCAGAGATGCCATGTAACTGATGTGAGTTTGCATGATATGTGTTGGTGGTGCTCTGGTGCTGTTTGAGTGTGTCCATGTGCTACATGACTGTATGCGTGTAGCGATGTGTCCTTACAGGTAGTCTGTACTCCCCAACAGTGTTGACATGCTTACTTGGTTCTGGGTGGGTATCTTGTGACATGTATTGGGCATGAGTATTGCAGTTCTGTCCTGTTCTTCAGTGCTTTTGACTGTGTGTCATTTCTGTCCTTCACAGGGTACTTTCAGAGTGGTTTGGTCAACTGTGATCCCCGACACCGTGATTCGACTTCCAGGGTGGTAGCTGTTGTGTCCCTACAGGTGATGTGCGCCACACCCATGGACTTCCTTCCTTCTACACTTGTTGACTGTGTGCCTGCTGCCAGGTGGGATTACCTTGCATCTGTAGTGGTTACAACATGTTGCAAATGTGTAATAAACCTGTGCTTCACTTTGTGATGTGCGTTGACTGTGGTCACACATTTGACTGACATTTGCTTACTGCACCAGTGGGCTAGTTGACTAAGACTGGGAATAGGTGTTGTGTCTGTGCATTGCACCGTATTTCCTGGCAACATCAGTGTAGGCAATGAGTCAGATGGCCTAGGTGTGTATTTGTTGTGTAGCCGTGGTGGTGAGTCTCCCTCATATGTGTCACGTTGCCATGACTCACATGCCTGTGTTGTACTTGCTGTAGCAGTTAGCATGCACAGTGTAATTTCGCTGGTCATCATCTCCATGACAGTAACCACGTTGGAATCACGACAGAGGCAGGTATGGTGTATTAGTGTGTTTATTGTCATACATGTGTGCGAATAGTGCACAGGATGGTGAGTGCTGTACATTTTGATTGCAATCCTAAGTTCCTAGATGAATTAGAAGTCCTGGTAGCAGAAATGTCCTGTATCAAGTCCACAGTCATCTGAGACATTGGTCCAACTTGTACTCCCCATGTCATGTGGGTGGGTTGTGTCGCAGTCAACAGGGTGAACAGTTTGCGCACAAAGGTGATTATCCAGAACAGGTATTGGCTTCCTGGGGGTTGCACATGGCCATCGGCCTCTCAGTTGCCCCTCCTCGGACGACCCCTCTTCTTTGGGGGGGGACCCTCAAGTGCAGGCTGCTGCGGTGCAGGGGACTCTCCGCCAGAGTCATCCTGCCTCCCTGTGGCAGTTGCAGTTGTTTCAGCAGCAGATGTTGTGGGCACACAGGGAGGTGTTGACTGGTTGCTGCTCATCTGGCGGAGGCATTGTAATATGTCCCTATGCACCGCCGTCATCTCTTGCAGTGTGTCCCACTTGGACTCCACGCGGGACATGTGTGAGTCCAAGCGGGCATGATGGGCAGCCTGCTGCTGTTTAATGTCCCTGAGGAGCCCCACTACCTGGCTGAGCTCTCCGGTGCTGGACTGGTACGCATCGGCTATGCGTGCCAGTTGTGGGTCATCATGCAGTCCAGACCCCTCTGCGAGCAGCGACCTATGTCTCCCACCCCTCCCACCACCCCTGGCGACACGTGCAGTACCTGAGGTGGCACGCACAGGTGACCCTGGGCCCCTTGGGGTTGTTGGTGGTGTTGGTGTCCATGGCCCCACGTTGGTCCAGGGTCCCTGTGCTGGTGGTGGTGGTGCTCCTTGGTCTGTCCATGTCGGCAGGGGTGGTATGTGTATTGACAGTCGTTGGAGGGGTGGGTGCAGGGGTGCAGCTGGTGGTCCTGCTGGTGCTGCATGATGACTTGCTCCGGAGGTGCCAGGTGGGTCTTCTTCATCCGAGGAGGGCAGATGCTGTTCCACACCAATGAGCTCCGTATCCTCTTGAGCCTGGGATGGGGACTCCTCAGCGTCTGCTGCTGTGTCCCCATCATCACCTGTTTTTGGGAGACACACACAATGTATGTTATGTTTCTGCAGGCATCAATGGTTGACACACCTGACAGTTGTGACTGTGCCTCTGGATGCGGGCCTGTACATTGCATTGTCCTAAGTTGTCACAGTCAGGGGTTGATATTGGTGTAGCACATTGTCTTGCATTATTTGGGCATTTCTATGTGAATGTTGGGGTGTGTACATGGTCTGCATGGGTTGTATTTGGTTGACATCCGGCCCTCCTTCCCACCCAGCCAGATATTCCACCATGGAACGTGCTTCCATTGCAGGGAGTGCAAGTTGTCTTTCAGGATGTCAGTCAGTGGTGTCCTGCTGTTTGTTGGTGCACAGTTGCAAGCAGGGCCTTGTGCTCCCCACAGCAGTAGCCAGTGTCAGCCATCTTGTGAGTTGTTTTCCACTCCCTGTGATGTGTGCATGGTTCAGGGTGGTGTTGATGGGACAGTTGTGGGGGTGACCAATATCTGTTACTACCACTCCCATGATGCTATTGCCTCCACCCCACTTCCCAGCATGCCCATACTTACTTGCTTTTGGGTGGACTTCACTGTGTGTGAGTGTGACAGCAATGGCAAGATGTCAGTCAGTGGTGTCCTGCTGTTGGTTGGTGCACACTTCCCAGCAGGGCCTTGTGCTCCCCACAGCAGTAGCCAGTGTCAGCCATCTTGTCAGTTGTTTTCCACTCCCTGTGATGTGGGCATGGTTCATGGTGGTGTTGATGTGCGCATTGTGAGGGTGAGCAATATCTGTGACTACCACTCCCATCATGCTATTGCCTCCACCCCCTTCCCAGCATGCCCATACTTCCTTCCTTTTGAGTGTACTTCACTGTGTGTGGGTGTGACAGCAATGGCAAGATGGCTGACAGTGGTGTCCTGCTGTTGGTTGTTGGCCAGTTCCCAGCATGGCCTTGTGCTCCCCACAACAGAGCACCAGTGTCAGACATCTTTGATGGGGCTTTCCACTCTCTGTGAGGTGTGCATGCTTCAGTGTGAGCTTGCTGGGCCATGTGGGGGGATGTTGAGCTGTGACTACCACTCCCATCATGCTATTGCCTCCACCCCCTTCCCAGCATGCCCATACTTCCTTCCTTTTGAGTGTACTTCACTGTGTGTGGGTGTGACAGCAATGGCAAGATGTCAGTCAGTGGTGTCCTGCTGTTGGTTGTTGGCCAGTTCCCAGCATGGCCTTGTGCTCCCCACAACAGAGCACCAGTGTCAGACATCTTTGAAGTGGCTTTTGACTCCCTGTGAGGTGTGCATGCTTGGGTGTGTTCTTGCTGGGCCATGTGGGTGGGGGATGTTGGGCTGTGACTACCACTCCCATCATGCTTTTGCCTCCACCCCCTTCCCAGCATGCCCATGCTTCCTTCCTTTTGACTCTGCTTCCCTGTGGGGTTGTGTGCCTGTGCTGACAAGATGGCTGACAGTGTTATCCTGGGGTTTGTTTTGCTACAAGTCCCATGTGTGTCCCTGTGCTTCACACTGCATGACCCAGGGTTGTGGTTCTTTGTGGGATATTTGATTGGTGTGTGAGGCAATGCTTTCTCCCAGGTGAGTTGTGTGTAGTTTGTGTTAGGGTGTGTGTGGGTGGAGCTGCTGGTGACTATGGTCAGTGCTGTGAGTCCTCCTTCCCACCCAGCCAGATATCCCACCATGGAACGTGCTTCCATTGCAGGGAGTGCAAGTTGTCTTTCAGGATGTCAGTCAGTGGTGTCCTGCTGTTGGTTGGTGCACAGTTGCCAGCAGGGCCTTGTGCTCCCCACAGCAGTAGCCAGTGTCAGCCATCTTGTCAGTTGTTTTCCACTCCCTGTGATGTGGGCATGGTTCATGGTGGTGTTGATGTGCGCATTGTGAGGGTGGGCAATTTCTGTGACTACGACTCCCATGATGCTATTGGCTACACTGACTTGCCCAGCATACACAGTATTCCTTCCTTTCAGTGAGCTTCCCTGTGAGGTGGTGTTGTGGTGGTGGCTACATGTCTGACTGTGTTTGTTGGATATATTTGTGCCACTGCCTAGCTCTATTTGTTGTTAGGTTTGTACATGTCATGACACAGTTACATTTCACTATGAGCTGGCATGTTTTGTGTTTATCTGGCTGACATACACATTTTGGGATGATCTGTTTTGGTTGGTGTGTATTTGCTAAGGGTGCATGGTTTGACTCTCCCCTTGACAGTGATGTGTGTGTATTGTGGCACAATATTGTGTACATTTGTTGTGTACTCACCAGGCTCTGGGATGTTTTCTAGTCCATAGACGCTCACTGGTGGTAGGATGGCCCGCACCTTCTCCTCCCAGGGCCTGAGGTATACTGGTTTGGCAGGAGGGCCACTGCCGGTGTGTTGGCTCACGATGTAGTCCTTCTTCAACAGCTCCTTGACCCTCCTGCGCACGTCATACCACCTGTTCTGGATGTCTACCTTTGTGCGCAGACATGGTGATTGTGCGTTCACCCTGTCGACGATCCTCTCCCACATCTTGGTTTTCTGCATCATGGGTGTCTGTTGGATCAATGTACCAAACAGCTGTGGCTCTACCCTGAGGATCTCATCTACCAGGACTTCCAATTCACTGTCTAGGAACTTGTGATTCTTCTTTGGGGGCATGGTGTTGGGTGGTGCTGGTGTGTGATGTGTGTGTTGGTGTGCAAGTGAGGGTGTGTGAGTGTGTGTTTTGCTGGGTGTTTGTGAGGGTGCTATTTGTTGTGGTGCTGCTGGTGTGTGGCTTGTGTGATGGATGAGCTGTGAGTGTGTGTGGTTGCTGTCTGTTGGTGTTGAGTGCTGGCAGGTAATTTGAATTTGCAAAGGATCATGGTAGGGATTTGTGTCCTTTATATGGGTGGAGTTGTGGGTGTGTCTTTGTTCCCTGTTTCACCACCCAGTATTTATTGGCTTTATAATTGCTTGTTTGGCCTTTTTTGTGTTTTTTTTCCTTGGTTCTTTTTGTGCATGTAGGAGACGTTCTTCTGACCGAGTCGGACCCTCCAGTTGTCTCGTGCGAGCCTCTCAGATTCGTTCACGCTGTGTTTGTGCTGTTTTCTGTGCTGCGTACGCGCGTCGGTCGCGGGGTTTTGGGTTGCTTCGGCTCGCAGTTTTGTATGCGTGTCGGTCGTGCGGCTTGGGCCCCGTGCGACTCGGTCGTGTTTTCCACGTGTTGCATCGTACTTGGCGGGTAGGAGTTCGCGGGTACGTTTCGTTCGGGATTCTTCCTGGTGCGTGTCAGTCGGTTTGTTTCACGTGGTTTTCTGGCCGGATGGCTGTTTTCCGCGCGGTTCGGTCGTTCGGCTTGTGTTCCGTACGCGTCGGTCGTATTTTGCACGCTTCTCATCGTACTTTGCGGGTCGGGCTGCACCGGTACGTGTCGGTCGGTATTTATTCCGGCTCCGAGTCGGTCGGTACGTTTTCCGGCCCGAATCGGAATCGGCCCCTTACTATCGAACCCTTTCGACGCATCAGGACACGCTTCTTGGTTAAGCCCACAAGACTCTGGACCAATTGCTAATACTTTCAAAATCCTATTCCTGATGAATGCAGAACCTCACAACTTTTCTTTGCCTTGAAAAGGCCCCAGGTCTGAGCGCCGCTTAAGGGGTGATACACGTGTCAACTGTTAAAGAATCATGAAATATGTACAGTAAAATCTCACCTCTTGCATCATGAATGTATTCCTAATAAAAGTTTTACTGTAATCAAATATTCCAAAACTGTCTACCCCATACATATTTAACTATGTTTTCTTCTGTGGGCATAAGGGGTATTGCCTACCTCTGGGTAATGGCAGACTCCTTTACTTAGCCATTTAAGGATAGCATAGCTCCAGGACCTTACCTCTCTTTTCTCCTCTTGGAATTACATAATGAAGGGTAGCACGGCATGTCACACTAGTCAAATTTTTGCAAACTGATAAGAAGTTAGTGAATAACACTTTACATGAATAAGCGTCTAGCAAAGAACTGATTACAAATTTTAGTTTACTTCCCCACAAAACTGATGACTAACATATTTTTTTTTAGTTTCTGTCTTAAGGCTAAGGTTAATGTGTATATGCTTATGAATTTGTTATAGGCCCTGAGCGCGTCTGTTTTAAGTTGTACATTATTAATTGAGGCGTCTCAAAGTTTCTCTATTCTTCTGATTGTTAAGACATCATCAATTGTTAGGGCATGTGGGGAGTAACACGTTTCTCACAAGGCTAATGTTTTGCTGCTCTTCTGTGGTGGAAGAATCCTGCATAATAATATGATATATTTGTACTAGAATTTGTATTAACTATGTTTAAAATTTCTTCTATCTGATACTTATTTTATTTATGATCAAAATAACTGTACAAAAAAAATGCCCTTCTTTAGCAGCAGAAACAGCCTAAGAAAACAAACAATGCACACCAGAACAATACACGTGAAAACGCACAGGGGAAAGATTACTAGAGTTTGATGCCACATCAAGATGGGAAATGATTGAAGTAATACACAGATTCCAACAATAGCTTCTTACATTATGCAAAGAAGTAAAGACTTCCTTGTGCTGACAAACCGTTTCCCATCAGTGTATCTCAAACACCCATGTACTGATTATACTGCAATCTGTAGCTATGTCCCTTTGACCCCACCACCCTTCAAAGGGTATATGCTCTTCTCTGCATACTGTTCTGCAGTAGTATAAAGCCTCCTCCGAAGCAGGTGATGGTGTTAAAAAACACAGAAATTAATAAGAAAGCTGAAAGGAAATAAGCTTCACCTTCCTCGCTGAAGTAAAACTGCAGTTTTTCCGAACAGTTCACATATTTAGCCTCTAGAGGACAGCAACGTTCAGCTGAACCGATATAGACAGTCTTATTTTGTAGTAAGTACTTTTAGCTTGAATATTCTGCAGCGTTATCTTTTAAGATTGCCATTTCTTCATTGGCGTTCCCTGGTCCTGGAACCATTTTCAGAGAGGGGTGCTGCCATCAATGTTACCTCACTGAAATCATAGTGATGGTGAAAACTAAAGAACAAGCTGCACTGATTCAGCTGCAGTGTGATAGGCGAGCAGTATGAATCCAGTGGTGCATGTTGAGCACACTGCCCCATAACTAAACATGGTGTGGTATGGTGCTGCCATTTTACAGGCAGCACATTTTGAACTAAAGTTGGCTCTTAAAATGGCCACCAAATTGGCATCATCCATACATTTTGACTACTGAACCGATGCGGCACACAAATGACAATGTGTGGAAATCGGGTTTCTGTGCTTACCTATTATTTGCATGTCACATAAGTGTTTTCTTATCCTTTTAAAATCTTTGTTTACATCTCACTTAAGAAAAAAATGTGCCTCATTCGTACTTTACTTGCTGCTATGTTTTTAAATATTTGAATAGTTCACTTACAAGTAATTAAGGGCCAGATGTACGACTCACCAATTTGCGACTCGCAAATTGCGTTGCATTTGCAACTCGCAAATTGGGATGTATAACAGTGTCGCAGACACTGTTTGCGATTCCTAATGGGGTCGCAAATTGCATGGCTCATTAATATTAATGAGGCAGGCGCAATTTGCGACCCCATTAGTAATGGCTAGCACTCACAGGGATGGTGGCCTGCTGGGGTCAGCAGACCACCATGTCTGTGACTGCTTTTAAATAAAGCAGTTTTTTTTAAAATGCAGCCCATTTTCCTTAAAGGAAAACGGGATGCATTTTAAAAAAAAGAACGATGAAACTTTTCAGTTTCATTGTTTAAGGGCAGGTAGTGGTCCCTGGGACCACTGCCTGCCCTTTTAAAATATTTTTTGAACCATTCACAAAGGGGAAGGGGTCCCCTTGGGACCCCTTCCCGTTTGCGAATGGTTTACCACCTACTTGAGGTAGGTGGTAAATTGCGAGTGTTTTGCGACCGCAATTGTGGTCGCAAAACCTTCATACATACAAATGCGAGTCGTTATTAGGAAGGGACGCCCTTGGCACGCCCCTTCCCAATAGCGAGTCGCAAACCTCATTTTGTGAATTGGTAAAATTTACCGATTCGCAAAATGAGGTTTGTGCATGGCCATGCCCTAGATTGCGGTGGTAAATGGGCCGATTGCCCGTTTGCGACCGCAATTTAGGGTCCTACATCTGGCCCACAATTTGGTAGCCTGATAGAGATTTATCACATTTGTTATCCTAGAACCTGCCCTTTCACACTCTCTGTATCCCTGCAAGGCTTTTCATTTCCTTTGCTTCACAAAATTCCCTCACATTTCAGTCCGGAAAAGGAAAAGTAAACACTGATAACCAGGTTAAAAAAAAACAATTTGTCAAAAGAAATTGCCTGGCATTTCAGCTCTGTGTTTGAAAGAAAAGCAAATGCAGCAAGGTAAAAACAAAATGAAGAGGTCTTTTTATTGCTCATTCTCCTTCTTAACATCTCAGAGTTATTTCTAGAGGTGAAGCTGCACCTCCTGCCCTCCTTCTTTCAGTGTCCATGTTGGTGTTCTGGATGGTATACAAAAACTGAATATGTACTTCAATAGCTCTGATTCATCTGGGCATCTAAGCATTCAACACCTGCACTGCATACAGTGCTTAATTTGAGCTGGTGGTTTCCGGTGCTCGGCACCGGCACTTAATTGTCAACACCATGACTTATGACAGTCTGCCACATGGTGGCGCTGTAGATCTAATTTAGAGATGAGACCAACAATAGTTGGTTATTCGTTCAATATACAGTTAAAATGACTAATTTCTGCCACCCAAACCATTCTTATAGCATTGGGCGCCTGGAATAGTCTGAATTGTCACAGTTGTAGGAGTGTGATGGTTAGTAGCTGGTTTGGTACTGTCATTGGCAGTGCTGGCAGCGGCAATAGGTGTCACAAGCTGCAGTTGCCTCCTGATGAGGGCCCTGGCACTTATTATTTTTACAAATGAATCACTGTGCTAGTGGATTCTGCTACAGAAATACGTTTGTGACTATGTAGAGTAGTACACATAGTGTACGTCTGCAACAAATCAGAAATTATTGCACTCCACAAACCCCCATTCAGAAAGATACATGGAGAAGTATCTGACTTACGTTGTGTATTTGTCCACCACATGAGCGGAATGGCGCACACTCCTAAGTCTATTCCCATATGGCAAATGTGGACGTGTACACAGAAATGGATCATAAATAGGGATTATTTCCTCCAAGGTAGGTGCAGCAATGGAAGACAAAGGAAGGTGAGAGGGAGGACAATGCAAATCCACTGACACACCTAGAAAAGAGTAAGTCAGGCTGCAGGAAGACCAATTCATACAAGAAACTTGCAGTACTACTCAAGCAGGAGTACTAGCCAAGTATGCTCAAATGTAAATGCACCCAGCCATGATGTAAGTCAGACACACACAAAGACTAATGGCTAGAAAGGGAATGGAATCACATTCAAACCAATGTTAGCAAAGAATAACACGACCATTATAAACAAATGGGAGATGAAGTAACATGAAGGGTAAATGGAATAACACTTTACCCATAGCCAGAGCTTCCAGAAGACAATGACCACACAAGAGGGTCAATAGCAACGAAATGAAATTCAAAATAAGAATTTAAATTGAAAAGCACTGACAAAAACATTGAAAAACATATATCCACAAAGCAGAACTGCTGTAGAAAGTTATATTTAGGGCCTGAGGACAAACATTTTACAAGCCGCAAATCAGTTGCAAGCTGACTTGCTACCAGTGGCGGTAGGTCAATTTATAAAGTGGTGAGGCTACCAAACGAAAAGTAATTTTACTGGAATACACTTGCAACATCTCAACAACAGTTTTCATAAAACGGTTATCAGGACACAAACAATTACTCACACTCACACTCACTTACACACTCACTAGTGCACGCTTGCAAACAGGCACATAAACAACATAAGCATGCGCTCACTCATACACACATGGAAACTTACCTGGGGTAGTCCTCAGCACAGTTTCCTCTGCATGCCGATTCCCAACATTCACATAGAACAAACAAGGCACCAGAACGAGGCATACACTCTTATGCCCAATCAGAAGCTCAAATAGGATGGAAGGCTGTCCTTTTTTCTTTATCATGACTTCTGATTTGGCTAAAGGACATATGACTGACAGGCCCCAATTCACCTTTATCTGACAGGCTGCACTGCCTGACGCTAGTGCAGCATGTCAGATATGTATTGCATCTGTGAAAGGATGAGCTGTAACAGCCCACACCTGACACATGTGCAATACAGCCCAGGGGAGCCCTCTTCTGGTGCAAGGTGATATTGCAGCTTTTATATGTAAGCAAATGATCGGTAAGATTGTTTCTTTACATGTGAAAGCTGTAATATTTTAAGAAATGAGATGTGAGTGAGGCGCGAAATTGGGGGGTTTGCTGTCCTTTTGGCCTCTATGAAGAAACCGCCCCTGCTTGTTACTGCAAAAAAGTTAAATACATGATGTATAAAACCATGAAAAATAAGAATTTCTTTAAGTACCATAGGACAGTGACAAACTAACCATTTGCTAAATTGCAATTGAAGATTCACTGTTCCTATATATGAATGAGTTGCAAACTGCAAATAGTCACAAAAGCAGCTTTCTGCCAGGGCCGCCTTTGGCACTGGTGGCTCATAGTACGACAATCATTTTTGTTGCCCCCACCCCATGATCCCCTTCTCCACAGATTCCCTCATTATCACCCTCCGACATGGGCTCTCATCTTTCCATAGCCCTTTTCGTACATACATTTCATTTGTTTTATAGCACTACTCATACCAGTGTAGGGAGTCAGAGCATTTTACTTCACGCATACACACATTATACAGAGACAATGAATCATATGTGTGTAAATAAGTCAATAGGAAATGTTACGTAAGACAATGAAGATTACAAGGTGTAGGATTCACATATCATCCATACTAGTAGGCAGTATATTGGTCTGGAGCGTTTGGTCTGGAGAAACACAAACTCAGGCTTTAAAAAGTACCACAGCAGTTGGGGTTTGCTTTACTAATAGGAATGTATTTCTACACAAACAAACTTTTTTTAACAGCATTCAGATAGTGAAAGACTGGGGAAAAAGTATAACATTCTAACCTATATCGTTTTCTTTGCATGCAGCTCTTTGATGACAGTTCATAGGTCACTGTGCAATATTGGGATTGTAACTCGTGAACTGCAGGTAACAAAAGGATCTCTGAGACAAAAGCAGTAGCCCACTGAGCTATCCACATATGAGACGTTTCTGTGATTTGCATGGTACATGCTTTTTGCAGCAGTGATATTAACTCTCTGTGCTTATGATGAGTCAAAACTTCCATCAAACAAAACTCAGATTTTTCTCCAGCAGGAACATTAATCACCAGAGTTATCTTCACATTTTTATTGGAGCCTTAAAACTGCTGGACACACAAGGAACTCTGCAGCAGGTGCTTTTAAAGCCCATGTTATTTCTACACACAATGCCCCCAAACTCATCGCCAGGTGCTTCTTTACCCTTCGCACCGACCAAAAGCCGGCCCATCTTACTGCACTTGTAGCTTCTTATTTAGTGAAGGGAGTAGATAAATAGGTGTAAAGTAATGAAAAGTAGAAACATGATATCACAAGCTTAAAAACCACACACCTGAATACCAATGAGAGTCACCTGTGGATGGCACACAGTGTGTCAAGTGTCCTTTGCCCCCTATGGAGACAACCTACTCCCTAGGCCTATATGTGTTGGGGACAACACTTTGAAAAACTGATGTATGTACAGCATCCTTGGATACCTAGGGACCTATGTAGTGCATGTTAGTGTATATGCCAGGATCATTGACTGGCACAAATAACCTCCTTTTACACACACTGAGGTAATGGACATGTGTTATTGTACACTGCGATTGGGGGCATGTCTGGAAAAAGTGACCATGATATGGTGGTAAATTAATTTCACGTGGACAACATTACTTATGTGAGTGGACTGCCACCTCTGCCATGCGATGATCAAGCAAATGATAAGTATCCCTCGGTAGTACATAGTCCTTTCAGCAGATGCAATGACTAGAAATTAAGTATGAGGTGAGTGAAACACATGGAGTGCAAATTATTCAACAGAGACAACCAAATGCATTAGACATGTTTTCTGTTTATTCACAGTATGAACAATGTTTTGACAGTTGAAATCAATACAAGTCAGTGATAAGACCTAACAACTTACATGTCAAATAAAAGAACATGACCAGTGATGAATAACAACAACTTGGTACATAATGGATGCCACACATTTGCCTATCTCCTGCTCCTAAGGCCCGCAGTGTGCCTCTCTATTTTATGCATTGCTGCTGTCCCATCTCTTTCCGCTGACATTAGGTGTGGTCTGCCATATCCCCATCTGCAGTGTTGCTTAGGCTTCATACCCCTTCACTCTTCTCATCTGGAATAGCCACCGTAATTTCTGCAGTAGATCTCTGGAGTTCTTCTAATGCAGAGTTTACCTCAAGCAGTGCCTAAGAAACATCTCCAGTACAATAGACACTCTTAGATTGTATATTTACGTATAAAAACAGATTAGCTGTGGCACTTGCTCATCTATCTGCTGGTTGCCCAAAGATCTGAAGATGGGTTTCAACATGGTGTTGGTGACATCTGTGCATTTTGGAGTAATGTGCAGCCACTCATACAGCAATTACAGCCTCAGACATTTCATTGAATGTCCGCGTTCCCGTCTCTGACATTTCACTGACTGAATGTGTCAGTGTCTCAAACCCATCATGATTAGATTTCTACACATAGCTCTCATATGTCTCTGCTGGACTCTCAGCATCGAGAGTTCTAGTCGCCTGGATTCAGAGGTACTTGGTATTCCACCATTTGCATCAGAAGTCATTATTAACTATTCCGTGATGGTTTTCTTGGGTCTTCTAGCTGAAGATCTTTGTTGGCGGGTTGACAGGACTGAAGTCTATGTAGCTTGATTGACTAGATGAGAATGCAGGTGACGCTGTTATAATGGAGGTGACTTTAGTAACTCGGGCAAGTAGTGGTGTTGCTGCTGATGATACCAGTATAGAAGTATGTACTCCCCATTTCCACTTGGGATTACTGTGTTCTTGTTCTCATCAGTCTGCATTTCCACTGTGGCATCCGGTGCTATTTCAGTTCTTCCAACGCGGAGGAGGTATGTATTGTAATGAGCGCTCTAGTTCTGCGACGCATCTTCTATCCCAGCACGGTAACCCGATTCCTGGCTCTATGTTGGGAGCAGAGACCTGCATACGGGACAGGAACATCAGTTAGTGACTCCGATCCAATGCAAATCAATGAGATTGCCTTGGCGTTATCAAGATACTGCATCCTTCAAGAGGGACCTCTGATGCAGGAGGTATTTTGTACATTATTAAACACTTTTTATGTGATTACTTGTGTGAAATCAAAGGTTGGTGATCCAACCTTAAGAGACCAGTGTGGAAAAAAAGGAATAATTCAGATTTGAAAAAAACATTTCCTGTTGCCTGGACAGTCTACTCTAGATTGTGGGGTCTACTGAAAACAATTTCTGTCAGTATCAATAACATTGACAATCTGGTGATTCCAAGTCATTACAAAGTAGAACAGGAAAATTGTGAAGGAGTTCAGAGAGCACAATTCCACTTCTGCTTTTATGAACTTCAACTAGGGATTTCTAACATGGTTATATGCATACTTTTAAGTGTATATTATGGGTACTATTGGTTGCTGTTGTTCTGTAATACTATTAAACATAATGATGAATTAAACATTTTTTTCAGGAAAGCAGTATTCAGGGTGAAGGGTTATAACGAAATTGATGCATTGGCATGTATGCTGGTATAGCAGTTAATTGTGAGTGGCATTAAGTGCCAGTTACACATATCTACAGTTTCCCTACCCTTACCTACATGCAAGGATTTAGTCCCAATTGCAAACCTGTCAGTCCTTACCATCTTAGCGGAAAAGACAATATAGTATAAATCTTGTCTGTTAACATGCTTTATTGACCTTAAAACTGCTTTTGATAGAGTTCTCCATGGCCGTCTCTGGGCAAAACTGGCACAATAAGGTATCCCAGGAAAACTGTTAAATGCAATCATAGCACTGTACAGTGACACATGAGCCCAGGTTAAAGTTGGAAATGGCAGCAGAGTACCATCAAAAATCTACACAATGAACGGCTTCAAACAGGGGTGTGTCTTAGCCCCAAGTCTATTCAACTTATACTTTGCCGATTTAGACTCTAGTTGACACACGTGGAAAGTCACCCACCAAAATTGGTAACAGAAAAGTTTGTGCTTGCAAACCAACACACTAGCAGGTTACATAGAACAGCAAGGCTTAGAGCTGAACCTAAGTAAAACAAAAGTGGTCCGCCTCATTGACTCAATCTACAAGTCATTCACCTGGTCAATAAAGAGCAAACAAGTTGAGGTTGCATCCTCATGTAAGTATCTGGGTATGAACATGGAGTGCCAGTTAACCTTCAAAGAACTCATGGCCATATTACGGGCTGAAGGGCATTCACTAACATTTGCATTTAAGTTGATGAAAAATAAACTTAGCTGCCCTTCGCATAAACACCTGCTAACAAAAATGGCAGCCCAATTTATTCCAAATGTAGCACACAGATTGGAAATTATGCACGCAAGGAAATGGTCCCTTTGAATCTGGTACAAACTAATGCCTACAAAGCAGTCTTTTGATTGCCAAAATCAAATTCTCCAGCCCAGGTACAGCTTGAATTTGGCTTGAAAAAACAAAAGCGGCAAAGAATGAGTGCTTTCGTCAAACTCTGTTGGAGATTCCGTGCCTCAGCAAGCGGCTCCCTGAACAATCTATGCTGGCTGGAAATCGAGGTGCAGATAAAAAAAAAATCTTGGGGGGATTATTTAGGATTGCCAATCGATGAACTGGGCATCAAAGAAGCATGGGCAAGGAGCATTGAAAGAGCAGTCTTCTTTCAAATAACCAATTCTTAAACAAACTTTTTTTGTCTCAGCTACAGGACAAGAATACATTCACAAAGAGACTACATGCCTGGACCGTAGTTAAAACATACCTCAGCCAAACATTCTTGACAGCTCATTTTTCTTTGGCTTTAAAATGTTTGTTTATGTTATGCTGCTTTGGGCACCTCAACACAAAAGATATTACTCCAACATGAAAGGGTAGTCCGTCACATATGTTCCATTGAAATGCTGCGTCACGGGTTCAGACATGCTGCACGCTTTAGCGATCTCCAGATGAGATATTTCAGTTTCACTGACCAAAAGGGTAGGCAAACATACCTGCTATGTTACATAGAATATGTTTGTAGAAAACAGAACTGTCCCTGTAGCAGTATGAAAAAATTGTAGCAGAAATATGCAAACATTTATGTTAGTGGCATTTGGGTTGACATCACTACCTAAACACATATGAATATGGTAGTTGCAGCATAAGATTTATGTGATGGACCTACATCTTCCTAAGTAATGTCTTTGGGCCATGACTGACAACAAATGACATGCCTAAATGTGAGTCTGTTCATGTGTTTAATCATCATAGGATGGAACATTTAGATTTTTGATATGTTAGCCTAGCATGAGGTATGTCTGTTGTGATCCAGCCTAAGTGGTACTTGCGCCTTCCTCATAGTTATGGAGCAAGGGTCCATGTATCATATTAGGCCAAATGAATAGTCCGACAAGCAGAAACACACTACTGAGATGCTATGTTCATTTTATAATGTATGGCTTGGGATGATGTGTGCACATGAACATGTTTAAGTATGACTCCTCATGGTTTTCCCTACAAGTCTGAAGCAGGAGATAATGGTTACATTTCCATGAATTGCCTGAGGGTAAATGCTATTAATGTTCCCCAACCATGGTCTACGTGAGGTACATGACAACCCCCTAGCCATTTATTGACTATCTGACACAGTGAGTGAAGCCAGCAACATGTGCAGCTTTGTGATACTCCAGATGGGGTATGCAAAGCCAAGCCACACTGCCTGTACTCTATCACCTTATCCACTTACACTTATGTTGATGATCAATGATCAGCACATTTGCATGACGCTACTCTAAATCCCAAATTTGGGTAAGCAGGCCCATGTGTCAAATTGTAGATCAGGACATCTTCATGAGTGTTAAGTTTTCTCTTGTATGATATGGTATCTATCTCATTGTGAGTACTGTTACATTTTGTGCACCCACACAGATGGCACTTGACTCAGTTTTCCATGTTCAAGTAGGGGATGTCTATGTAGTGACAACATGTTGTCCATATATCTTTCACTATTGCTGGTATTGGTCTGGTCAGGGATATATGATTGTGTTACAATGTCAGACTATTTCTCTCAGAGGTCCTGTACATGTACTGCCTGTGCAAATTTTTTTTTCAATTTTCACCCTAGACAACATGACAGCTGATGAGCCACGCACTTACAAAATGCGCCAGGATCATTAGCGCCACGTGAGGAACATCTCAAAGGCATACAGAAAGATGAAGAAACTGTATAAACGTTCAACTGTGGAGGGGTCCTGGAACATCCTTCGATCAACCACACCTTCAGTGCCAACATCTGCCACTGGCCAGGACAGAGCAGGCCCACACCAGTACAGAACAGGCCCAAGCCAGGACAGAGCAGGCCTAAGCCAGCCACAGCCACCCCAAAGACAATCAACACCGGCTACCCGTGCAGCCACACACCGTCTGCCCACACTGGCCAGCAGGCACCGTAAAAGACAATTTGTGTTCCACTACACCATAATAAGGGAACTCAGGAAGGTCAATGCTAAACTTGAGGCAATTTGTGTGGAGCAGGCTAGCTCACATGACAGAATGAGCAATATTGAGGAGGCCATGAAGCAGCTCTCCCAACTTATTTGACATGTTAATATAGCTTTAACAATGGTTTTTATCTTATTATAGTCATTTTTTAGGGTAGGTCATAGTTAGTTAGTTAATAGGTTAGGTATAGGTTAGTTAGGTTTTAGATTTTGTACTGTCTTCTATAGGTACATGTTTTTCTATTTTCTTTCTATATTTCTAAGGTTTTAGTGGGTGGGGGGGTTAATGTTTAGACCTTTAAAAAAATAAAAAAAATAAAAAATAAATGGCATTCAGAACACTGTCATCAATTTAACGGACACTATTCTATCCAAGGCTGAAATGCAACTTTTATCTCTTGGTCTTTCCTTTTGTCCTGAACACCGCTTCTCATATAACCAGGCCAGGATTGATGTGTTTAAGTTTATTAGGAAAATAAAGTTAATCAAACATTTTCAATTAAACACATTCACCGGCAAACCATCAGCTACTGTTCCTGGTCACATCAACACAGATGATACACTACAAGTTAAAGATATACCCAACTTGCAGGTACTCTACGACCTAGTGCATGAATCTAGTGGTGATGATTCAGCCTCTACCAGCCAAGACATTTGCCTTAAAAAGACAGCTCCAAGTCCTTTTTGTCCTAAGTCTACGTTTCTTCCAGTGATGCTGAAAGATGCAGTGGATGTATTTAGTGACAGAGTCATTACTGAGTTAAAGTCTCTAAATAGAACTGTAACTCTAACCCAACGTCATAGGGACTACAGAAATACCCAGTACCATACCCTGATCGCTAAGCTTCAAAAGAATCAAGACCTTATTGTTAACAAATCTGATAAGGGTGGTAATACAGTTTTGTGGTCCCGTAAAGACTATTTGGCAGAAGCTGACCGTCATCTCTCTGACATTCTATGTTATAAAAAATCAACTAAATTTGAGATGAGAGCAGCAGAAGACAAAATACGAAAGAAAATTCATCAATGGAGGAGAAACAGTTTGTTAACTAAAGAAGAAATGCATTTTTTAAATATTGAACATCCTGTTACTCCTATGCTTTATTTTCTGCCAAAAGTACACAAAAGATCACTCCAGTACCAGGTCGACCAATTATTTCAGCCCAGGGTAGTATGAACGAAAATCTCTCTAAATATGTAGACTTCTTTCTGCAACCGCATGTGACCACATTACCATCATATATAAGAGACACCACTGATTTTTTAAACAAGATTAGGAATGTAATTTGGTGTCCCAATTATCTACTAGTGGTCATGGATATTGAATCGCTTTATACAAGCATCAATCACTTGAATGGCTTGAATGCAACCAGACATTTCTTGGAGAACAGGGACATTAATATGAAGGAACATAACAGTATGCTGTTGGAAATAATTGGACTATGTTTAATGACTAACTATTTTTTATTCCAGAATGAAATATATCAGCAAGTGCGTGGTGTGGCGATGGGGGCATGTTTCTCCCCCAGTTATTCATGTTTGCATGTAGGCTGGTGGGAGAAGCATGTCCTCAGAACCGAACACCAGCACTGGTGTAGTCACATAGTTCATTATTGGCGCTACATCGATGACATATGTTTGGTCTGGAGCGGCACAAAGGAGGAGGCAGTGAAGTTTGTAAGTGATATCAACTTCAATGATTTGAATGTATGGTTCACAGCCTCCATAGATAGCTCCAGTGTTGAATTCCTTGATGTTCTGCTGTATATACATGAAGGTATCTTACATACTAAGTTACACAGAAAAACCACCGCTGGTAACTCGATTTTACATGCAGAAAGCGCACACCCCCGTCATTTAATTAACAGCATACCATATGGCGAATTCATTCGGATTCGGAGAATCTGTAGTTCCGAAGCAGTCTCCATTGAATGTCGGAGGGAAGCATATTGTAGATTTCTTGATAGGGGCTATAAGAAACATCTTCTAACTTTAGCCTTGAATAAAGCCAATAGCCTGCAAAGAGATATTCTGCTTCAGCCCCAATGCAAAAGTGCTGCCAACAAAGATCCATTGAACGAAGGTGTACATTCTATTCGTTTAATAACCACATTCAGTACACAAGAAGACACTATACGTAAGATTATTTATTCAGAATGGCCAATTGTACTGACCGACAACATTCTTGGTCCAATTCTACCTAGTCTGCCTGCTATTACTTTTAGAAGGGCTCCCTCCATGAGGGATGTCCTTGTGAAACCATTGTTAGAGGTTAGGCCTAAAAGTACCTGGCTGTCTAAAACAGGTTTCTTTAAATGTAACTCCTGCCGTGCTTGCACGTTTGCTAAGAACGATACCCACTATAAGACAGCATTTAGTGAGAGAGTGATAGCCATTCAAGAATATCTTACTTGTCGTACTGAATATGCCATTTATAAATTGAAATGCACCTGTAACCTAGAATATGTTGGCAGCACCAAACTTCCAGTACATAAACGCATCCTACAACACATAAGGGCCATTGTGAATTCTGACCAAAACTATCCGGTCGCCAGACATTTTAAATCAGTTCACAACAACAAACTGAAGGATCTGGAATACACAGTTTTAGGGTCTGTTCCAAACCCCGGACGGGGAGGAAATCGAGAAAAGCTATTAAGGCAACGTGAATCACATTTCATTTTAGCTCTCGATACAAGAGTCCCTAATGGCCTAAACATGAGTGAGGATTTGCATAATTTTTTATGATGATAACTAGAGTCTCTTCACTCATTTATAGGGTTCTTGTTTGTTAGTTATCCTCTCTCCCTTTTTCAGGTAACAGTAGGTTTTGTCTGTTCTTATGTGATGAGAATTTTGTCTGTTTATGTATTTCCTCATGTGTCTGTATTCATTTTTATGCTCACTATAGTTGTGGTTTTATCTGTGAACTTGATACTATGTGTTGCACTTGCACTTTATGATCATTTAGGCTTAAATGATTTAGGGTTTTCCCCAAGCTGCTAGTGAACCAGTATTTTGCACAGCACGATTTTGCACTTTCATCACTTTGCACTTATTTTTCATACAGACTTTTTAACTTTGTTGGCATCAGGATGAGTTATTTGTTTATTATGCATTTGTTACAACTAAATTTTATCCAGTTTGATCTTTTTAGTAGCTGGTCATTAGGAACTTGACCGTTTGAGATATATTTTTGCACTTGCACTTTAATAGGAAATGACAAATATATGCTGCTATATCAATTGGTGAACTATTTGTATTCAATTGCTTTAAATTGATTTTTTATGTATTTTTATATGCCTGTAATGTTTAGACAAGATGTCATTGATTCCTAGTCACATTATGTTTTTACGATATTACTCTTAGAGAGGTGTAATTTCATATATCATTTTATTGAGCACTTGCCCATTATATTATGATAGTGATCTTGACCGTTATTCAGGTTGATATATGAGTGGTTTTATTATATTTATTGCATTGTGAAAAACTGTATTTTGGATGTATTTTTACCACTCTCATGATGAGTTTTTTCACCATACTCTGTTTTCTAATCGTATTCATGTGATTATTTTACAACTGTGTATTTATTACATTGACTGGGACAATGCTATAGTCTGTTTTTTGCACAATTGAGCCAGGCGAGTTTGTGTCTATAGGCGGTTGTGCACACTTTCACATTTTTTATAAAAACGTCATCCAGAGGAGACGCATCATGTGATCAAGCTCCCAGTGAGGAGCGAAACGCGTCATGGCAGGCACTGTTCCTGTGGTGATTTGAGTTTTAAAAAAAAAAATCTTTAATAAAATCGACACTGCTTCACCCACCTATGCTGTGTGGGAGTTCGTGATTTTCTTGAAGTGCTTTGAGGTCCGTGCCTGGAGTTCCGCCGGAGTGGGGGGCGGACAGGACTTTCGTTTTCATATATATATATATATATATATATATATATATATATATACAATAAAGAACATTGAAAGTTACTCTGCAGGGAGTGCGTCTTCGTCCTGAAGGGCAAAATTGGAAATATAATATGACGGCCGCCTCTGCCGTGAAGAGTGCACCTCCACTAATCATCAATGTGGGGCCGCAAGGTTTAAACTATTGAGCCTGTCAGCGAAGCTGCGGAGCAGCTGAGAAAATGAAATTTAAACTTGGCAGCAACATTGAGAGGCTCACTTGAGGGCTTTTGAAATAATTTTAATATTTGGAGGAAGATAGTGCACACCCACCAAAGGGTTGAATGGACTGCTGCACTACAAATCCCAGCATGCATGAATGACTCAACTGTGAGGCCCACCGGAGGGCGATGAATGTAATTAGCATGCAGATAAGAAGTGTGGCTTTCAAATAATGTCAGTGCAAAACTCACTCCGTGCCTGTGAACAAGGACCAGGAGGTCCGAAAAGCATCAGGCAAGATCATTATCTTGATGTCAATGCCGGTTTCCAGCTGGAACAATAAAGAACTTTGAAAGTTACTCTGCAGGGAGTGTGTCTTTGTCCTAAAGGGCAAAATTGTTAAAATATATATATATATAGTAGAAGGCATACTGCCGAAATGCGTCGGTCCATTCTAGCATGGAGCGAGAAATTCTGTAATGCGTTACATGTGGAGTTAATGAGAATAAAGAACTGAGGATTTTACCTGGATGCGCGTTGCTGTCATTCAACTGTGTGCCGCTGCATGAGGTGCTCACAAGCAGGATGCCTAGGAAAACATATATATATATTTGTTTGTTTAGGTTACATGTGTAGTTAGTTTATGTATAGGTGTAGTTGATGTTTGTATTGTGTCACTCTATGTGTGTTATGGGTGGTGGGGGCGGATGTTGTAATTTGTGTCAAATGTATTGCATAGTTATAGCTAAGTTTAGGTAGGTTAAGGTCATGTTAAGATACGTTAGTGTGGGATAGATAGGTTAAGTTAATATATGCACAGTTTAGATAGTGTAAGTTAGTGTAGGAAAGGTAGTTTTAGTGAGTAAGCATTTCATTTTCTTACATAAATACTTTTTCTACTTTCACAACTGCATAATATTTCCTGTGTAAGAGTTGCCATAATTGCTTAAGCTGAGTTGAGTACATGATGTAGCAATTCCCTGCATTGTTTGTAGATATCTGTAACTTTGTGCGATGCCTGTGAACAAGAGTCAGTCTATGTTACAATTGAGTCACTTAAGGAATCTTCAATATTCTTTGGGCACTGTGAGTGGTCGTCTTTGTGTGAATTGATGCACATCCAACACAGATAATCACCTACTGTAGCACTGTGTGTGTAAGTTATGCAACATGTATAGTAGGGATGGATCTGTCACCTTATAGTACCTATTAATGGCTGTGCTGGAACACACACTGGTGCCTGCCACTTACGTACTCACCCTTGTTCTCTTGTACTGGTAGATAATTGTTGTTTGCCGATTAGCAGCCATGAAAGTGGCCTCCACCTGCCCAGAAACCTTAATCATCCTTGCATTCAGTACAAGTTAAGTGTGGCACTTCCTGCATGTGAATTTGTACAATACTTGCTAAGTTAGAAAAACATTAGCCTCACGTTTCCTCTTAGCTTGTGGATGTGTAACTTGGTTCCTGGGTCTGTGCTCTGGCTCCTAATTATTTTACCTGTGTGTATATAGTACAATTGATGTCATATGTGGTTACACTCACACTCAGTGTATGTGAGGTCTGTCAGGGGCAGAGGGACACATTGTCCCTACATATCCCACTGTGCCTTACTACGTCATTTAGGATTTGACAGAGGACCCCAAATACTTAGTAGTTGCATTTCATGCTTAATGACATCCAAGGTGTAGTACTGAGCTTCTACATCCTTGAGTGGCATAGGTATGATGCTAAATCAGACGGAGTCTGGCCATTAGTATCTACATATTGTCAGTACATGCAAATTGATAGTACTTATAGGATATCTTCAGTGTAAGCACTGAGGCTGACATGTGTGCATGATGACATTGTCGTGATAACTGAGCAAGATATCTATGGATGTGTGAAAATGTGCTAGTGGCTCACATGCCGCTCAGGACCCAATTTTTGCAGGTATGCAATTGTGTGATTAGTTGGTCTTCTTCGCTGTGTGCCACTCAAGTTACTGATGCTTATTGTCACACCATGATGTTCAACAGTTCAATGAGACTTTCCACATAATGCCATGGAAGTGGAGGTACATGATGCTTGGCCATGTCCAACCAGAGCATTTGATAGGTACTGTAGCGCAATTACCTTGAGATGCTAAGTAGTGTCTTTTGTAAATACACATCCAACATGGTCTAGTTAGTCCTATCTGCAACAGACATACAACACCCTGCTTCACAGTAGTGCATTTATTTACAGATGTGTACATAGGCAATTTCTAAGCAGTAGTTCTTGGGACAACAACCCCAACATTGTTCAAGTTTAATGGATGTCCAGACCGAGTTCATAGGGGATACATGTTATGTGACATGTCGAGGTGAGGAGTATTGCAGTGAGGAGGAGGTCCAAATTGCCATTATGGAGGGTGGGTCTATTCAACAGTCCACAAAGGGATCAGATTAACAGGTTAGCAAACTAAAAGGGAACAGTACCAGGTGAAAAGTGCGGTGGCATGATGATAAACACAGGTCCAATGAAAAACTGGGCAAGAGGCACAGACAAATGTTACTGGGCAGTTTTCTGCCGGAAATTGGTGAAGTCCACATCTTCCTCTTCTGAGGTGGGTTGTACCTCCCCTGTGGGTGGTGGTGTTTGTGTGAGAGGCATCTGAGGTACACACATCAGAGGCAGAAGATGTGGCTCCCCTTTCCCGCCAATATTTGTCTGTGCCAGCAAGGAAGGCAGCACAGTGCTGACAAGGGCCTGATGACTTCTCAACATCACTGTGGAAGACACCCATTGTTGCAATGTAGGAGTACAGCTTGCGCTCAATAGATTGGAGGATGGTGCGGATTGCCCCCAGCTGAGTGGCTACCTCACTGATGTCACATTGGCAGGGCTGTTGATGCAGCTGCCTCATGGCACCAGCAATATCAGCCAGGGACTGTTCCATTCCATGGAGCAAAGGGTAGGTGCCTTTGATTGCCTCAGAGGTTCCTCATTGGGACTGAGGCACCTACAGACTTCCTCTAGACTGATTGCGATGGCCTCCATTCCGCCAGTTCCTCATCTACCAGCTGCTGCTGGACTCTTACTGCTTGCCATTGAAAGTCAACTTGAGGGTCCTCAGAAGTCGAGAGCTGGGTTTAGGCAGGCAGATCGGGCATGTCCTGTGGTAGGCGGTTCCTCTGGAGACCCAGCGACACTGTCATCTCTTGCTGTGAATGGAGAAGGTAATCCAATGATGTCCAGGAGTTGCTGGAAGGTGTCATCTGTCATGGGGGGCAGGATGTCATCGCCAATAAATTGGTCATCCAGGACAGGGTGGTAGGGAGGAGGTGTTGTTTCTCCCTCTGCAATGAAATTGTAACATGTTAATGGTGATCTATGCTAGATGTTGAAATGAGTAATTGTGGCTGACATACAGACTTTATTAACATTCACTTTCTGTTCTACAATGTTGTGTATGACATATGTTACTCCTAGGAATTGAGGACAAGTTGCACTGTAGGAGCCTGTCAGTTGGCAATATCTGTACACTGTTCACATGGCCAATGTGTGACAAGGGTGAGTTTTCATGTCATACCACACACTGCAAAAATGTTACACAGCTTGCTGGCCTGCCATGACTCTGTGTAAGCTGAGTTAAGGTCCACATCTGCCTTGATAATTGGCTTTCTTTTTCATGATGGCTATACTGAATGGAGTTTCATTTATTGACACCTCTACTGTGCACATTGCACCAAGTCACCAGGGGCCATATGTATGAAGCTAATTTGCGATCGCAAATGCCGAAATTCGCAGAATTTCAGCGTTTGCGATCGCAAATTAGCAATGTGCAATGTAGCACACTTAAACCCCCGCGCAAAATAAGGAATCACAAAATTTGCGATTCCCTATTTTGAGATTGCATTCAAGGAATCGCAAATTGCGATTCCTTAAATGCAATGTAAGAAGTACAAAAGAAAGTGCGATTTGGCCTTAGGAATTGTAATTTACCACCAACTTCAGGTTGGTGGTAAATTGCGATTTCACTTAAAAATGCAAATTTTTGCATTTTTTAAAGTGCTATGTGGCGCACATACATGCCTTTAGGGCATGTATGTGCGCCACATGTGCACACATGCACATTTCAGGGGTGAAACAGGGTGTCCTTTAGACACCCTGGCACCCTTGATATTGCATTCTCAATTTGCGATTCTCTAATTGGGAATCGCAAATTGAGAACGTCTTCCCATTCATTCCTATGGGCCTCCTAGCCCATAGGAATGAATGGGAAGGTATTCCTTATTTGCGAATCTCAATTTGCGATTCGCAAATAAGGAATATGTGGGATTCACAAAAATATTTGCAAATCCCACATACATTGCATTTTGCGATTCTCAAATTGCGATTCGCAGAAAATCGCAATTTGAGAATCGCAAAACTGTATTTTGTTACATATGGCCCCAGGTTGCATGCTTTCCCTCTGACCACTACTCAGCCCACAGCTCCTGGGAAAGTGATGTGGGTTTGGTCATGTATTTGAATTGATCCTGCATTCTGCCTTTCACACAGTACACCACGCTAGTCTGCGTTGTTGTGCTGTCTTGAATGCGCATTGCACATCCATGTGGCCAAAGGCTAGTATTTCACATGCATCCACACAACTCTACACAGCTAGCAACCTTGCTACACTGCAGTAATGTGTAGGGGGTGTACTTACCATAATTTTCCTATTTGTGTATCGTCATGGGATAGTATTACACACACAGTAGTCTCCATAGTTCACTTCAGTAGGCACTGTGCACCAACTCTGAGGCGATAGGCCCAGTCAAACATGTAAGATTGCTACCAGTGACGCTCACCCCATTTCACCTATGCCAGAGTTGGTTATCTGCAGAGTATCACACCTTGCTAAATTCAGCCCCACTCACTTGTACCTCTACATGACTCCACTGGCAGTCCTCATTTCGTTCCCGGAACTCAACTTACTGTCACACACTGATATCACACAGAATATACAGGGACTTTCATGTGACAACAACCGCACCAATGTAAGTCACCTTATGCAATTGACCAACATGGCTGCTTGATTTGAGGGCTTTGACTCAAGCTGTGGCCCACATGCTAGTAGTAATGATATTCTGTGACATATACCTACCTAGGTTGGTGCCACAACTAGGCCCATAGACCTCACCCACCAACCATCCCTAAAACCTGCCCATCGTCGTGGAGACCTATTTCATCCTGTCACTTGACTATTCCTTGTTTGACATACTCCTTCTTTGACATATGTGGCATCGACAGACATTTGTTTTTAGGACCCCTGTCTTCACACCTACTACGTCTTCACCCTAGTCCACATTACAAGTAGGATGTAGTACACCAATGCCCTCTTCTACGGAATCCCTTCACAGCTGCGAGACATGTGTGACACTATCAGACACAGCAGTGCATGACTAACACTCTGGCTACCTTGCAGTACAGATGTCACAACTCACCTCTTTGCTCTGCAATGGCTCCCTTCAGACACAGTGCCAGTTCAATATGCTCAGTCACACCTACATTGCACTACACAACCAGGGTCCACCAGGCACACGCACCATATATTTGGCCAATTAACTATCATGGTCCTCTACTGTGCATTCTTTACATTCATACCCAGCCCCAGTATAGATTTGTTGATGACAGGAGGTATGGTGGTGTCTGACATGGCGTCCCATACCTGTGTGCTCTCACCAAGTACATCAATACAGCTACGTGCAAAGTCGTTTCATACTAGTGACTATATACATGGCTGTTTGCAAGATCCTACTTGGTGATACTTCACACATACTCCAAACCTGAACCCCTCCCAGATGAGTAGTTGATCCTATGGCAACCCCATTCCATTCTGTTGATTTACAGTCCAGATTTGGCTGCATGGGCCCAAGTGGGACACGCTTGCCTCTTGGTGCAAGGTGGCTTGCATTGTCACAGTCAGGTTAGTCAGGGTTCAAGTGTCCATGCATGATGTGCTGCTCCAGTCCAGGTTTTTTGCTTTGTGTTGTGAGACTTGTAGTCCTGGTCACTCAGGGGAATATGTTTGAGAGCTTTGGGTCATGTTTGCACCACGCAAAGTGGCACATGCGTGACGCAAGGCTATGACTCAGGTTTATGAAGTCACCAAAGCCACCTTGTGTGGCTTTGAGTGGCCTCATAAATCTTGAGTAATGCAACACATCACACGTCACTGAGTCGCCTTACTCGCGCAAGGGATGCATTCCATGGCTTTGCACTGGGTGTTCCCACGCAACTCCCATGGCTTTTTACACATTCCCAGATTTGCAAATACTTGGAAACCTGGGAATATGTCCACATTTTAAGGCTACCAAGGTGAGGCTTAATGAGGAGAATGAGCTCTATTTCTCCTCATTTTTTCCTCTTTGTATGTGTGCTGCATTTTGCAGCACACATAGGAAGAGAACCACGCCTCTCAGGATTGTTTTTTTGCAGGAAAGTGCCCCTTCCTTCACAAAAAACACAAGGCAGACAAAATGGCACCAGGGCACCAGGGCAGGGGAAAGGACAGGAATGCACCGTACAGCATAAGTACATCACATTCATGCCCTTTCACTTTGGCATAGGGCCGCACAGCAAGGTGACTTGTTGCGCTGCCCTACGCCAAATTAAGCCCAATGCGGGCCTCATGTTCTACACTTCACTACAACTCCCAGAATACAAAGGTGAACCTGGACTGGTGGTGCACATCACACATGGACTGGAGGTACTTGATGGAGGTGGACTGGGCTGTACAACATGTGACTGAGCAGTATGACTTACAGTTATGTGATGTATGAATTGACAAGTTGAAGATTTCTGCCCCTTTCCTTGCAGACAGCACTGTGCAGCACAGGAGCGTAGGTTGCTGCACTGCACAGCATGACAGTTTTAACCATATTGTAGTCACTTACCCTGTAGATCTTCCTGGCCCTCTAACCCAGCACTGTCCTGTCCAGCAACTCTTGCCACCAACTCTGCTGGTATGACTGATGCCACCTGCTCCTCCAAGGAGTCCAGCTGCTCAGGTCCTCCTCCTCTGGCCAGCATGGCTCCCTTGAGGTTATTGACCAGATTCTCCTTGATCCAGCGCTTCTTGCACTCTGGTACTGTCCTTTTTGTTTGCCCAACACTGTTTGTCTTCTCCACTATGGACTGCCAAATGGCTTGTTTCTTCCCTAATGGCAATTTTGAGGTGACAAATAGTTGATGTTCATGCTTTGTCAACTCTGTTACTAAAATTTAATTTTCCTTCTCACTAAAATTACTCTTCCTCTTCCCCTGGGGTTCCATCTGGACATCCTGGCTGTAGTTAGGTTTGTTGGGGTTGTTACCCTGGCTGCTGCTGCCTGCTCCATGTCTCCTTTGTGAGGTTTTGGGAAAAGTTTTTTTCTAATGCGTCACTTTAAAAAAAAATCTTTTTATTAAACATATGCTCAGCTGCACAGCAACAGTCATACATTGCAAAATGTTCTACAGTAAGTACAGAAGATTACTATATGACACTTTTGCCTAATACACTAGGTGTGGATGAGTAAGAAATATCTCCCTCCCCAGTACCAGTATCTTTAAACGTTGGCAATAAATCTCACAATGTTCCCACAACCAACCCTCGCAATCCCTCTCCAAGAGGAATTCTCAGTAGCTCTATATGCCACCCACTGACCCCAGACCTTTTCCCATTTCCGTGGGCATCCCCGGCTCTGATATACCACCTTCTCGGCTGCGTAAAACTGATCAAGATCAGTTTTCCAATCTGCTACCCTCAGAGGATGACCCGCGCCCCAGGCCCTGCCTATGTTTCTCTTCGCCACCATGGTCGCCACCATCAGCCATATTTTGTGACACTTCGTCCATGTCTCCTCCCTCATCACGCACAGTATATGCCACCTTGCCTCCAGAGGTATAGTCTGACCTATTACTCCAGTCATAATCTGTATTAT
This sequence comes from Calotriton arnoldi, assembly GCA_963921515.1. NCBI lineage: Eukaryota > Metazoa > Chordata > Amphibia > Caudata > Salamandridae > Calotriton > Calotriton arnoldi. The sequence continues at coordinate 1,833,594 of CAWUFW010002660.1, read as the reverse complement.
CTCTCCCCAGTATTGTTGGATTTTGGGACAGGCCCATAAAATGTGGAAGAAGGAGCCCACTTCCTGACAGACCCTGGCACATTGGTCTGTGTTGCAGCATTCTAGCCGATGCAGGAGTATTCTAGAGGAGTAGGATCTGTGAAGGATGCAAAACTGTATAAGGCAGAAGCGCGCCTGGATAGATACCTTTATGGGACTCTGAATCACCTCCACCCAATCATCATCTTCCAGCATTCCCATTTCAGCTTCCCATGCCTCCCGCATGGCCCCCAGTGGGTCCAGTGTGTTGCTCATAATTTTTCTATATATTAAGGAGGTGCCTTTATCTGCCATTGGGTCTAACAAGAGCCTATCTTCCAGGGGAGTGTACTCCAGCAGTTGTTCCCCCTGAAGATTGTGAATATGCAATGCATGTCCCAACTGTAGGTAGCAGAACTTTTCCGAGTCAGTCATCTGATATTCTGCTTTCAGTTCATCAAAAGAGATTATTGCTTGACCCCTCCAGACATCCCCGAGGTGATCTATACCCAGGATTACCCATTTGTGGAATCCCTGCAGATTCCCCCCTTTCTTTAGGAGGTGGCATTCCCACAGTGGAGTCCTCTTCGTTAGTTTATCTTCCCACCCTAGGAATTTAGTGGCCTCTCGCCATGCACGGGCTACTGCTTGTGTGTGTGGCGGCAATTGCTGTTCCAGGTTTTTATGGTATAACACCGCAGGGTATCCTCGGTCTTCCATCGAGTAGTGGTCCACCCTAAAGGCTGGTTCTTCCCTATTTGCAAACACCCAGGCATTAATTGTAAACAGCTGGGCAGTCCAGTAGTATTTCCTAATGTGGGGGATTGCCAGGCCCCCGTCGAACACTCCTCGCTGGAGTTTACGTAATGCTATCCTGGAGCTACCTCCATCCCATAAGAGCTTTCACAGTTCACTGTCTACTTTGTGGAAGAAATCGAGTGGTATTTTGTGGCGGGTGTTCTGTAGGACATACAGCATGCGTAGCAATGTCATTGACCCTGTTCCTCAAGTGAACAGTCCAGTCCGATCTACCAAGCCAGGTCTTCCCTGGACCGGAAACAGGCATCCTGGGACCGGTTTCGGGATAACACCCCTCATCAGCCGGGCTAGCTTGAATCCAGTGACAAAGTGAGCAAGGGACCCACGTCTGAGCATACCCTGCCAACTCCGGAGCACAGGGGCTCACGGTTCGATCCCCGGCGCCGGCGGCAGGTTAGCCGAGCACCTTGTGACTCTGGGCAAGAGCTTGCTTAATCTTCCCGACAGACCCAGCACCGGGACACCTCTCCGGAGGTAGCTGTGCGCTTTACAAATGCTGGTATTTCATTTCATTTCATTTCATGTGACTTGTGTAATGCTCATGGCACAGTGGCCATTTGCCATGACACAGACAATTTCACCCAATAATGCGAGTGATTAGCAGAAAATTGATGCTGTAACGACCGAAGTAACACTCCTGCATGCCGACCTACGGAATCTGGGGGAGAGGGTCAAGGCGACTGAAGAATCAGTGTCGACGTTTCAAAAGTCCACAAAAACGCTGGAAACTACTGTCAAAAGGCTTCAGGCACAAACGTCGGATCTGGAAGCAAAACTTGAGGACTATGAAGGGCGCGCCCGCAGAAATAATGTGCGCATTCTCGGTGTTCCCGAGAGAGCCGACGGGCAAACTGCAGACCTCTTCGTCAAAGACTTAATCCAAAACCATCTACAGCCCCGGTCCTTATCACAGTATTTCTCAGTTGAACGCGCTCACAGAGTGCCCGGCGGTCCGCCTAGGCCAGGCGCTCCCCCACGCCCCATCTTGGCGAGAATTTTTAATTACCGGGACAGAGACATTATCCTCCAAACCGCACGCACCGCCCCCCCCCCCACTCAAATTTGAAAATTCGACGATCACGTTCTTTCCGGATTTCACGCAGAAGGTGCAAAAGATGCGCAGGTCCTTTCTGGAAGTGAAACGTGCACTCCGAGACAAAAACTTGAAGTATGCAATGCTTTTTCCTGCTAAGCTGCATGTGTTGGCGGAGGGGAAATCCTGGTTTTTTCTTACCCCGGAGGAAGCCTGGGACTGGTTGGAGGGATGGAGGAATCCGGCTGCTCAGAAAAACAACTCTTCGCGGCACCTTCAAGGTCACGAACATAGACAAGAAAGCTCCGAATGGGATGAGGGGGTTTGACTTACTGTAACGGGTATGTTACATGGTCTGCTAGCTAGCCCCCCCTGAACTCTGAAACTCCAGTGATGGTCGTAATGTGCGAAGACTGTTGGTTTGTCCCGGTAAGAGTGGGGTAACTACATTATGCTGGACTATGGCCACGTGGGTGCACCGTCAAGTATGTATGGTTAACGGATTTTGGCTGGACGCCGCTAAGCCATATTGTTCAGTTTTCTGGGCCATCGGGGTGGGTGTTTCCTCAGTTTATTAATAGTCACGGACCGACAGCTTGCTAAATGTTCTATCATGGGCTCCTATGGTTATGTATACGGGGGAACTGGATCTTTTGGTCTGGGTTGTTTGGCTGTGTAGAGTTTCCCCTCATCAAGGTTACTAGTTATGGGTCTACAGGCACTCTGAAAAATTGGGGGGTGGGCAGTTGTAAGTCCACGTTGCAGGAAGGCAGGGAGGGGGGTGGTTTTGGGGGGTTTACTATGGGATAGTTATTTTGTGAACTTTAAGTTATGGTGCAGCTTGAATACAGCATTCTTCCTAGTGCATTGCAGATTGACAACCAGTCAGAATGTAGATCAATGTACACAACGTTCGGAGTGTTTAATGTGTGGTCGCCAGATGGGTGTGGGAGGGTATGTCCCTGTTTTTCCGCCCTGGTTGGCTTGTTTTGCAGATGACCTCATTCACACCAAGCTAAGTACGTGATAAATGTAACTCGGCTTCACTTTTGGGCCGCTTTAAATTACTCTCGTGGAATGTAAATGGCCTGGGGAACCGATTTAAACGTGGAATAGTTTTGCAATATCTGAAGCGACAGGCTCCCGACGTGGTGCTTCTGCAGGAGAATCACATCCAGGGGTCCTCTTATTGTGCACTCAATAGATGGGGATATAAGCTAGTGGCTCATTCGGGCTATGCAAGGGGGTCTCGAGGGGTGGGCATTGTCATGCGCACCTCCTTCCCTTTTCAGGTCCTCGCGGTCAATCATGACCCACTGGGTAGATTTGTCACGGTCTCGGGCCTGTGGGAGGGTAAATCCCTTAATATAACCTCTTTGTATGTACCTCCCAGACTGCACTCCACGACACTGGCAGCGCTCGGCTCCCACATATTGAATCTGCCTGAGGGGGACCTACTTCTGGGTGGGGATTGCAACGCAGCCCTTGATGGGGACCTGGATAGGCAGCCACCAAGACGGGGCGAAGCGACAGGGAAGATGCTGCTGGATTTCATCGGGCAATGGGTCTGATTGATGCCTGGAGGGTGAATCATCCGGTGTCCAGACAGTACACTTTCCTTTCTGGAGTTCACAGTAGTATCTCCCGAATCGACTATATCTTCTGTAAAGCCACTCAGCTCCCCCGGTTCGGAGAGGTCTGCTTTCTTCCCATTGGTAGCATTTTATGGCACTGCCCCTTCCCCCACACGTCACGAAATGGTCCTCAACCCTTGGTACCTTAAGGTGCCAGTAATTAGAGAGAAGCTTACCGAAATGACCACCCAATACTTCCTTGAAAACAAGGGGTCGGTGGATTCTGACATCGTGTTGTGGGAGGCATATAAGACTGTGGTGAGAGGTAGCGTGGTGGCAGCAATAGCGGGGCATAGGGCAGAGAAGGGGAAGCATTTACAGATGATAGAGGGTGAGATTGCTCTTATCGAGCGAGATCTCATGGCGTCGGACACTCCGGACACCAAACACAAACTGCTCATGAAACAACAGGAATACAGAGATACCGCTGAGGAGGCAGCGAGGGCCCAGTACCGGGCCACCCAGCATCGTATATATGACATTGGCGACAAGGTTAGCAAAAGGGACATTGCCAACAGATGGGTGGCTGAGATTGTGGGTCAGGATGGGTCTAGATTACACGATAGAGCCGGGATCGCGGAGGCGTTCGCTGATCACTTCAAACGGGTCTATGCCTCCACGCAGGCTCCCACCCACGAGGCGGCAAGGGAACTCCTGGACACCCTGGGACTCCCTGTTCTTGATTCTCAAGACGTGGAGGACTTGGATTCCGTCTTGACCGCTGAGGAGGTGTCCAAGGCGATCGGTGCCCTACAGTCCGGAAAAGACATGGGCCCCAGTGGCCTCCCTATTGAACTCTACAAAACAAACGCTACCACTATTGCCCCATACCGCATACGAATGTACGAGGAAAGTGTGCACAAGGGGATTTTGCCTGCAACACATAGACTGGCCAACATAGTCGTTATTCATAAAAAGGGTAAACCCCCCCGAGCGCTGTGACTCGTACAGGCCAATCTCCCTCCTGGACCCAGAAGTTAAAATTCTAGCTAAAATTCTGGCACTCCGCCTCTCACCGCATCTCCACAAATTGGTCCATCGGGACCAATCCGGGTTTATGCCCCCAGAAACACTGCTCTGAATGTTCGACGCCTCCACGGGGTTCTGGGCAGGGTGGCTACAATTCAAGAGGACGCAGTGATTATGTCCCTGGACGCCAAGATGGCGTTCAACATGATCGAATGGCCTTTTTTACTTGCCGCTCTTGAAAGATATGGGTTCGGGAAGAGATTTTTATCCTGGGTGCGCCTTCTTTATTCGGAACCATTGGCCCGCATTACAGTCAACGGGGGTCAGTCGGGAACATTCATACTGCAGAAGGGAACGAGGCAGGGATGTCCCCTTTCCCCCTTGCTCTTTGCTTTGGCCTTGGAGCCCCTGGCTATTTGGATCATGGGGACCCGCTTATTAGGGGCCTTAATAGGTCGGCGGATTGGGTAGATAAAATCTCCCTTTACGTTGATGATATTCTGCTCTACTTGGCCAGACCCTACTTTTCCATTCACCGTGTCCTACATATATTTGCTCTTTTTCGGAAATATTCTGGTTACAACATTAACTGGGATAAGTCTCTTGTCTATGTTCTAAGCAGGGCCCGCCCAACCCTGCCTAAGGATTGCAGGGCTAAAATAGTTACGGAAGGATTTCTATATTTGGGAATCTACGCCACGACCAACCCCGAAATGTTTTATGACCATAATTTGGCTACGCCGCTTTCAGGTGGACGTTCGACACTGGAGGACCCTGCCCCTTACCCTACTGGGCTGAGCAGCTCTTTATAAAATGATGGCACTCCCCCGCTTTATCTATGCCCTGCAGAGCACACCTCATTTGGTCCCGGCGCAATATTTCATTGCCATTGAAGCAGAGGTACGCTCCTTGCTTTGGAATAATGGTACCCCTAGAATAGCATTGACTAAACTCACAAAAAGCTGGTACGACGGAGGTATCGCCCTACCCGCAATCAAAAGCTATTATTGGGCCTCACAGCTGGCTGTCGTTAATCACTGGGTGCATCGTCCTGGGACGGACCCCGCCTATAAGATGGATAGACATAACATGCCCCCCTGCAATTATCCCAGGGCAATCTTTGGTGGGAGGAACCAGGCACCAAAATACACCCCGACTTCCACCACAATTGCTGTATGGCACGCCGCGACAACTGCGTTGGGGTGGAAGGCTAGAATTACACAGGTCACTCCGTTGCTTGACACATACCAACTGGGATTGCTGTCGAAGCACCCCGGTTTCGACAAGTGGGACACGATCGGTCTCTCTAGGGTGGGTGATCTATGGGCGAGGGGTGGGGTGGTCCCCTTTAGCGATCTCCAGAGAGATTACCAATTACAGAGTGGGGAAACCTTTCGATATCTCCAAGCCCGAAATGCGCTACAAAAGGCGATACCCAAGGGCACGGAACTACCTGCTTCCTCGCCCCTGGAGGATAGACTTCTAGATGACTATCTACAGGAAAAAGCTATTTCCTTGACATATCGCAAAATACTCAACAATACACTGGACACATTAGGGAAAGTTCGCGCACGATGGGTGGAGGAAGTCGGGGACATTGATGATGAAGAATGGCAGGAGGTGTTGGCTTCTCCCCGGGAGGTGGCGATCCGCTCCCGATTTAAACTCATTCAACTTAAACTCCTACACAGAGCTTACAACACCAGGTCAACGCTTGTTAAAATGGGGGTCCTGAGCTCCGCTACCTGCCCCAGGGGATGTGGCCAAATTGGTACGTACCTGCATCACTGGTGGGAATGCCCGATTCTTCGGACGTACTGGGGAAGGGTCACGTCAGCACTGTCCGCGATCTGTCACAAAACCATTGAAGTTTCGCCCCGCTTGTGTCTCCTTAATATCTGGGAAGCAACTGATCTGTCTAGAGCCGAGAGAGTTTGGGTCTCCCTCGGCTGTATGGTTGCGAAACGTAACATAGCAAGGACCTGGAAGGGCTTACTTAAACCCAAGTTTTGTGATTGGGAATCCGATATGGACTGGTGTATGCAGGCAGAAAGGGTGGTATATGAGAGTAGAGGGTGCCCACAAAAATGGACGAGAATTTGGGAGGCATGGAATGTGTCTAGGGGAATGATTTGAACGCCCTTTGATGATACCTCCCCACAACTGGCTGACCATGTGAGGGAATAATGTCTACATTATTTTGAATTGTATGTGACGCTACCTAGAAGTATTGATCTAATGTACCATCTTGTCAAATACTGTACCAATGCACCTAAATTGTTTGAAAATCTGGAATTGCACTGCACTTTGTCCCCCTTTTGTTTTTACCTTCCCTGTTTTGGTTTAGTCAATAAAAAGATTTATAAAAAAATAATAATGCGAGTGATTTACTAAAAGGTGCTTGAATTACTCAGAGTGACTTAGAACGTTAAAAAGTTTAATTGCCACCATCAAAGGAATTCTGTGACGTTTGATACATTGCTGTGCACATATTGAAGATGAAAGTACAATGTCTACAGAGAGAAAGGCCCTCTGGTTGTCCATGTGCTGTCGGGACTGACTGGTTGTAAGGTAATCATGAAATTTCCTTTAGGTGTTTAGCTGGATGTGACATATTTCAAGACATGACACTCTTGCGTTCGACATCAGATCAAGTCACAGGACAAGCAAGGTACACAGATTTTGTTCCTTTCTACTCATCGAACATCCACACTCGGTAATGTGAATATCAGACACAGCCTGTCCTAAAACATTGACAATCCCAGCAACTTCGATTGATTTAACAAAGGATTGCAGTGCTGCAAGTTTCACTTTGTGAACATCATCACTAAGGTACATTTCTTGAGGGCATACCTAGGGGTTGTTGAAAACAGTTTGTCATGTGTTTTGCATTGTATTGCACTGGTGTTCACCCATGTTATGCATTTGTCCATCATTCTGTAACATCCCAAGGGCCTCCTGTCATTTTCATGAAATTTTGATTGTTATCATATGACAATGTGTGTTATATGGATTATGACATTGTATAGCAAGCTTTTAGTTTACATATTGTTATGCTTGTGTATTGGATAGTTTTTGATATTAGTATAGCGCGGTTGTAAGTGTTAAAAGTAAACATTTCTCATGAGGTTTCCTTTCATGTCACTTCACTAATCATGAGGACATATTCTCGCGATAGCTCTGGAATCAGAAAACCAAACACTTTCGTCTTCTAGGGAACTTGTTTTTCGACAAACGCTCCAGAAAGAGAAGATAATGTATTCTCTGAAGGATTAAGTGACCTTGCAGGCTGCTCTGGTTGTCTGTCTTCAGCTTTCAAGTGTGCGACAAATGATATGCCCCTCTCACGATGGTAAAACATTTAGGGCTGATCAGTACTAGTTTGGATTTATTTGGAATGGAATGCATGTAATGTAGCATGTTGTCTGTTTTATGGTAGATACTCTTTCTATATGTATAATCACCACACTTCCTTTAGATTAACTTAAAAACATTACAAAATTTCTGCTTAAGACATCTTGTGAGTTGTCTCGGGAGAAAGGGTGAATGTTCCCCATCTAAAACCTTGTGCCTCTGCAGGGTGACATTGTTATGTTCCTGATGCAAACCTTCTCTAGGTAAGTTCAGTACCGATGCATGGGCCACCACTTGTCTGTTTCCCCCGCTGTGAATGCTATGTTGTTGTGCCTTCATACAGTCAAGGGGAAGCTAGAGTGTGTGGCCAGGATTGATCTCAGACATGCAACAGGTGGTTGTCGGAACACAGGTTTAAGTACTACGTGTAAGTAAGTCCGTTTTTATATAGCGCAGCTACTCACCCTTACGGGTCTCAAGGCGCTGGGGACCGTCGTGGAAATTAAGTGAGCTATTGCCCAGAGTCACATGGTGCTGAGCTGAGCTGCCGCCGGAGCCGGGGATCGAACCGTGAACCCTGTGCTCCGAAGTCAGCTGCTCTGGCCGCTGCCCCACACCTCTCCACTACGTGTACATTTTTGACGTGAGACTTTTGAAACCACACCTACAACATAGCTGCATGAGACATGCATTTCACGTGCTAGTGACAACGGTTGGGTACCACAAGTAAGTAACTATGTACTTTACAGATATGCAGTGCAATTTCTTTTTACATGTGAAAGAACACTTCCCCGGCCCTGTCATCTGTCCAGACGGTATAGCCAGTCAATAAGGCAGTAACAGTGGAAGTGGTGACGATAGCAGAAGAGCTGGCATCACGGGTCCTGAAATAATGACAAAAACAGACCATGTGTGATTATATGAGGGAATAATTTTGTGTAGGGTTTCCCCTTGTGAGGCAGTGTCTGGTGTGTGCAGACGTGTGGTTGAGAGACTGGTAGCAACAATGAACAGAGGTGAAGTCGCCCTGCAACGTTTTGCAGCAGTTATCTTTATTGTGTGGTTAGAACTGGCACTGCTGATACACCTACTGTCCTATGTGAGGAGGATGGAGTGTGGGGCCCTTCCTACTTGTGCCCTTGCCACAGAAAGTGTATGTGATGCTGTTGGTCCTTCATACCGTGCACACACTGCATGCGGGAACAATGAAGAAGACGCCTGTTGACATGTAAAATATCTCTGTGTTGAAGTGGCTTTACTGTAACCCTGGGCAAAGCACTACGCTACGCTCGCGTAGTTTGCGAAGTTTGCGCTACTTCGCACAACGCAAATTGCACGTAGCACAGTGCAAACACACGTAGCGTAGTGCAGCGGTCATTTGCTTGCTCGCGGTCCTCAACGTCAAGTTGGGGACCGCAAGCAAGCAAAATGACATCCCGGCGAGACTTTTCTCGCTTCGCGATCAGCAACATCAAGTTGCCGATCGCGAGCGTGGAAAATAAACCTCCCGGCGAGATTCTCAACGCGGGAGGTCTGGCTTCTCATTGCGAGTGGTCGCGTATGCTCGCGACCGCTCGCGATGAGAAACTACCAGTCCGCGTTGAGAAAGCTGCCGCCGAGTAAAAATCTACTCGAGCGGCAGTAAAAGACAGCTCGCACTGTGCAAGATGCCGCTAATGATTGCACAGTGCGGACAAGCATCCGGCACTGTGCAATCATTGCGAACAGTGCATTACGCAGTTCGCGTAGTGCTACGCGTAGCTCGCGTAGTGCGAACTGCACTTTGCGTAGCTTCGCGTAGCGCTACTTTGCGAACTACGCCCAGGCTTACTTTACTGCCATGTGCGTTATTTCCTTAATTCCACTGTCTATTGTGTTGTATGTGTAGAACTTGGTCGTGTGTTTGTGGTTGGCATGCATGCTCAATTTGGCCACCCTAACATTTGCTGGAGTTGAGATATCTGTATTCATGTGTGCACCTTTCCGGGATGACAACAGTGGTGCCAGGATCTTGCAGGCAATGCGGCTGGTGGTGGTAGATGTTAGCAAGAATATGCTGGTCACTGGGGGCGCATCAGGGGCATGCCTCGGCTTTACCACAAAGTAATATAGTATCGTTGCCATCTGTATCCTAACAGACGTGTCCCTTAAATGTCCCCTCTCATCCTGGCATATTTACTTTATCACTTCCGCTCGTGCTGGCATGTTTTCTTTAGCTCCTTCATACCCACTGAGGTGGTAGAGGCAGGCATTATGGTTAAGTTTGCTGCTGATCGTTAAGGAGAACTGCACAGTGCCACTCCATAGGCTATGTGGCAGGAAGTCAACAATAGGTTCAGTGCACTAAGTTTCTCATCCTCTTGAACAGGTTGGTTTCTCTCCAACTATTAGTTATGTGGCTCCAAACTGCTGTGTGGCGAAAGTAAAAGAGGGCAGGTTCTGGGATTTGATTGTATTTATGTGATTTAGGTTTTTCTTGTTGCCTAGTATGTGTGTGATATTGGGTAAGTGTGTCTATTAATCTATTTACCCCATTAGAATCCTGCTCATCCTATCGCAGCTTCAGACTGCCCTGATGGTTTGTTGAGACTGTGTGTTCCATGCTTTGTAAGTCATGAAACAGAATGTAGTGTGCATTATTTAATGTAAATTACATAAATACAGTTTTCAAACCATCCATATTGGGAACACTGATGTCCATAAAACTAAAGGGGTTCCTAACATATTTGTTGGGGGATTCATTGAAAGTGAACCCACAAACATACATACAGTATGTCCTAAATACACATGGACTATATACAATTACTATTGGATAGGTGGGATTTGCACTCACATTCAGGGTCTGTGTAGTGTTCCAACTGTAGTGGCACAGATGTATCTGCTCTAGGTAATTCTACTATGGCTTCTAGGGCAAGTGTCAGGCCCACCAGGTTCCCATATGATGTGAAGGGCCTTATGAGACCAACTCCACTATGGTACTGTATATTCTGTACTCTGTTCTCCATCATTGAAGCCATAACCCCACCTAAACCAACATGCCTCCACTACATAACAGGTGAGAGCCCCCCTCCTCTTCTCAACCCTTCCCCCCTCATCCCCACCCTCGCTCTCTCTTATCTTTATCTAATCTTTTATTTTTGGTTCTAACCCCCTGCACACTTTTTCACCCTTCCGCCAATGAGGGCGCCTTCGGATTATTCTCCTCTACCATTCAGTTTTCCTGATCATATTTCACCTCTACCTCTGGTAACCCTAAAGGCATACCTCATATTATTGTTAACTCCACCACATCTGCGACACCATCAAATCAGCTGCTATTATACAAATGCAGAACCAATGAGAGGCCTTGAGAGTGAGGCGGTGTTTTTCACTCTGTAGCTGCGTGAAGGTTGGGACCTGGCCTGTAATCCGGAGTCAATGCGGGTGAACGGAACTCTTGGCTCAAAGAAGGCAGTGTCCCTAACATCCCACCATTTCAGATCGCCACTGGTGATAATACTAATGTTGTAAGAAAACTCCCTTACAAAACCATGAACGAATACCAGCAGACTTTCTGCAATTGAGTTCCGTGAGACCGAACACACTCCTGCCTTACTTCCATGTAAACACGGCCTATTGAGGGACGAGTGTGCCTATTATATCGACCAGCAGATGAAAAAATATTGAACTTAAGGGCATATTTACAATAGAATGGACTGCATAACAAAACAAACCCTAATAATCCATACAAATTTAATTAGTTAAATTCTCCTAAATATAATTTTTCATTTGAGTTAGCCTTTCCCGCCTCTCAACAATTTTAGTTTAGCAGACTCTAATAAAATAAGGCATTGTAATTCAAGATAGCATTGCACGCTGACGATCTTTTAGGCTTGAATATGTTTCATGAACCAGAACCCCTGCTTCATTTCCTTAAACAGCAGGCGCGGTTTAGAGACGCTGCCTGTAGAGTTAGTTCCTCATTTCTTTATAGTTTTGCCACAGTTTAGGAAATGAGCTGCAGGGGTTTGGCTGGCTCATAGCAAGACCTTTTCACCATGCAGTGCGGTTAGAATGTTGCTAAACATCTTTCCGGGTGCAGTTGGCAGCAGAGTGTTTCAAAGTGAAAGATGAGGCAAGTTCACAGTTTCGTTATGTAAATAAAGCCAGGCGTGACTAGCATGTCACTGTCCTGTGTTATGGTCCGATCTTTTTTCCTAACTAAAACAAGAAGCAGCCATCATTGTTGAAGCTGGCATGTGGGGCTGCAAAATGGGCCTGCTCACAGGCGAGAGTTGAGAAATGGCTTACAGCATGAGGTGCTTCCTTAATAGCCCGGCACTGGCGCCTAATTAAAAAGTCTGTGTCTTCTTTTATCAGTACGGCGCCGTTGAGCTTCATGAAACATGAAGCGTGCAGCCATGAAACGGGCACCATGGCTGGGCACGCACCCATAAAAGTTCCACATGTAAATATTAAAAAAATAGCACTGACAAGCGGCGGCAACGGCAGAAAGCAAAAATTTAAAAAAATAGTTCTCCCAGACAACAATTGAAGAACCGAAGCGTAAGAAAGCTGTACTTTACCGGTGCGCCTCAGCCTGAAGGAAAGTGGCGTATTGGCAAAGCCAACAAGTTAGGAGGCAGCAAAGAAGAAGGACAGTAGAGTGAACCAATGGTAAGTAGCAGGCAGAAAAAAAGTCAGATTATTGATTACAGCAGGTCTTGCAGATAGCGCATGCGCACTGTAGCTCGACCTAAAAATGGTGCTCTTGTGAATTGCTCGAGTTTGCGGTATATAACACAAGCAAATTTACAAAACATGCCAATGGAAATTAAAAGAAAAAAATGCAGGTACATGCCGATCATAAACAAAATAAAACAATACTGAAAATTTAAAAAATGCTGATCGGAAACCAAATACAAACCGGAAAAAAATGACAAATGCCCAGAGAAAACCCCCCAAAAATATGATGCAGAAAAAAAATTCTCGCAAGCACAGTGCATGCTGATCTTAAACAAAATAAAGCAATACCAAAACAAAAAATATGCTGATCTCAAACAAAATACTACAAGAAAAAATGACAAATGCTGAATGCCGATACGAAACAAATAACATGCTGTAGAAAAAAAAGTTCTCAGAAGAAAAACGCATGCCGATCGTAAGCAAAAAAAAATCAATGCCAAAACAACATGCCGATTGTAAACAAAATACTACATGGCAAAAAAATGGCAAATACTGAATGCCGATATGAAACAAATAACGTGTTGCAGAAAAAAAAGTTCTCGTAAACAAAGCGCACGCCGATCATAAACAAAATAAAACAATGCCAAAACAAAACAACATACAGCTCAAAAACAAATACTACACGGAAAAAAAAACAAATGGCGAATGCCGGTACGAAACAAATAACATGCTACAGAAAAGAAAGTTTTCGTAAGCAAAGCGCATGCCAATCGTAAACAAAAGAAAACAATGGCGAAACAAACAACATGCCGATCGGAAACAAAATACTACACGGAAAAATTAAGAAAAATGTTCTCGTAAGCACAGTGCCAGTAATGGAAAGACACAAAATAAATACAATTCATTAGTACTTTGGTGATGCTCCAAAACATTAAAAGAAAGTGATGTAATATGTATAATAACCAATTACAAGCCAGCTACAATGGCTGACAATCAAGCCTACAAATAGGGAGTGATGGTGGGGCTCCAAGCCCTTTACTGCATATAATACCCCTTGCTGCAACAGCGCATGACCTAAAAAGGACCTGTTAACTCCTACTGATTACTACACTGTATGCTACAATCACTGCGCTCATGCTGCTTAACTCGTGGCGAGGGCAGTAGTATTCCACCACTATGAGGGTAGTGCTTTGGCCACCCCTACCTGCCCAACAAGACCGCAATCCGGGAGACAGGCTATGTCATGGCACACACGCATGATCCGTGTCTGCCTATGACAAAAAAAATCAGCATTAAGGATCAAGACATTAGCCCAGTTGGGCACTCAGGGCAGGGGTGCACGTCTATAACCATGTAAAGGACTTCTCTGTCCCAACAGTGCTTGTGAGGCCTCTGATGTCATCAGCACTCACCACAGCACTTCTTGGTACTGGAGATTCACCAAGTCATTTTCAGAAGTTACCAATGCTTGTGATTGATCATATCAATATTTGATATTTAGGACTGTATAGCTTTGCACATTCTAGTGTTAGCCATTCATTTTATGAGTGATGTTCTGAACATAATTTGCAGTTTTCAAGCTGGATGAGAAAATAGAGCACTAGAGTGATACGAATACTGAGGCACAGGAGTGTTGGGTGACGGGGACCAATGCACGACACAAGTAGGGGCAACCGACTGATATTCTGGAATAGAAATGAGATATAAAAGGAATGAGGCGGAAAGAGGGCTAAGGTTGATCAGAAATGGGATTGAGGTGCAAGAGGGATTGAAGGAAAAAAGCACAAGAGGAATAAGGATCTGAAATACAAATGGGAATTGGTAGCAAGCCTCGAGGGCCAAGACACAAGGCGCAAGAAGGCGGGATACTATCACACAAAGAATAGGGTAAGGGAATAAGGTCCATAAGCCAATAGAGGAGCGATGTGCAACAGTGAAAGGGAATGGGATACAAGAGAGATGGGGTTTCTTATGCACTAGATTGTTAAATACACATGAGGCGAGAGGGACTGGTTTATGAGCAAGGGATGAGGTGAACTGTGGTCTACAGCACAAATGGGGTGAGGTGTATGGGCCAAGTTACATAACTGTAAAAATGACAGCAGTGTCACAGTTAATGTCAATAATGCCGTAATGGGATTGTGTACTGTGCAAATGTCTATACAAAAACATATATTTATTATATGTTGGTAATCATCACAGCATGACTAATCCAGGGTATGACACCCTACCCTGATCCATGGTACATAATATGAAAACAACTATTAACAATTTATGCACAGTTTTGCAGTATGCGATTACCATAGTCATCACAGAGGTTCTTTGCAAGGAAGTTTTTAAGTTCATTTCCTACCATGGCCTCAGTTACGAGTTGGTCACAGATACAGGTGCTACTTATCATATGTTTTAAATACCGATAGACTTGAGTTCAGACTTTTCCAGGTGTAATAAATAGCACCTATTACGAGTTTCCCCTTTGCAGCCAGGAAGAAGTAGGTTTTGGTGCTTTTTGGTCCAAAATTTGCATCTCCTGGTATTTACCGGACCTTTTCACCCAGTAAATATTGACAAGATTGTCCTTCTGATATTACTTGGGAAAAACTCTGAGGGATGCATAAAACTCAGACCACTATACTCCCGTGCTAACGGGTTTGTAGGGTGTAGCACTCACAATTGAATTCCAAGTGGGAACAGTTGTCAAAAAATGCTTGCCATTTCCTACTCAAACTTTATTGCATATCTATTTTTGATCTGTTTTAGATTAGTAGAGGCACGTGCAGTTCTTTCACATTTGTATGCATGTTTGTATTTGCGCAACACAAACCTACCCAAATGGTAGTGGAGCGCTGAACAGGGTGAAGCCCAAAATAAGTCACTGAGTGATTGATGAGGTAGCTGGGAGCTGAGAGTGGAAGTGGGCTGTTCTCTAAAGAGGTGTGTCTTCTTCAGCTCTTTCCTAAATTGGAGAAAGGTGGAGGTGGTCGTGATGGATACATGGATGTTCTTCCACATCCTGGGTCACAGATGGAGATCGATTTGGTGTATATTTTTCTTTTTTGCACTTCATTACATCCTGTTTGAGAGTGTGTGTTTGCAGGTGTGCTGAGAGCCAAAAGAGAAAATGAGCTTACTATTTAGATAGGCGGTTGTGCTGGTTTTTGTGGCCTTGTAGGTGATGCACCTACTTTTGAAGATGGTGCAGGTTGGCAAGGGGAACCAATGGATTTTTATCATTATTGCAGCAATGGACATGCTGCAACTTGTAGGATGACATTGAGGGAGACCACTGTGAGGTCTGACAGGCCATGGAGCAGTATATTGCCACCATACACATGCAAGAGTATAATAGATTGAACAGTATTTATAAAGTTGGTTAATGGGACGAATTGTGTTAGTTTCTTTAGAAAGAGAGATGGTACCAGGCTGTCTTTTTGTTTTTGGCAATGTCTTCCTAAGGGTGAGGTCACTGTACATTGTAAATCCAAGTGACTTGGCGTTGGGTGAAAGGTGGGGTTTGAAGTCATCATGGTTCATGTCATTTAGCAAGTTTTGGGCTAGATGTTCCTTGTTGTTCTTGGGTTTGGACTAGAATATGCTTGTTCTTGTTGTGATCAAGCATCATGTATGTGCTGAACATCCAGATCTGAACAAGGTATGTTTGGGGCTTTGGAAGTCTGGAATAGAGAAGGCTCTCAAGTAGAGTTGTGTATCATTGGCGTATTGATGAATTATGATGCCGGTATCAGTGAGTAGTGTCCTCAGAGGCTCCATGGAGAGGTTTAAGATGATATGGGATAAGATGGAACCTTGGAGGCTCAGCAGGTGGAAAGGATCTCTGGGGGCCTAGAGGTGCTTACGTGAAAGAACCAATGTAGGTTGGATGAGTATTAGGAGAACGAGTAGAGACCGTTGCCAGTAAATCCCATTCCACACTTTGGTGTGTGCATGAAGGCGTGATGGTTGATGGTGTTGAAGGTAGCTGAGAGGTCTCTCAGTATCAGGAGCCAGAGACCATCTTATTTGTATTGAGGAGGGCATTGTCTACAATTTTTAAGGCATCCGTGTTAATGTGTCAACGTGATCTGAAGCCAGGTTGGTAGTCGTTTAGGAGACGATTGGCACGGATGTGATTTTGGAGTTGAGTGCTGATTGCTTTTTAGATATTGCTGATGAAGGGTAGGTGAGTAAAAGGGACAGTAGTTGGCAAGATTAACAGTCTCTAATGTGGATTTGTTCAGGAAAAGGTGGATGTTGCCTGCTTTGAGAGCTTTTGGCAAGATTCTTGAGTGAGGGAAGTGCTGACATTAGGGAATGGGGGCGAGAGATCTTTTTCGGAGATGGTTTTACCAAAGGGCAAGAGTGAAACATAATCTTTTTAGGACGTGGTTTTGAGGGAGATGATTATGTCAGTGAGATTGCAGAGACAGGGATTTGAAGCATGCCGATTACTGAATGATCCTAGGAGGTGTAGGTCAAAGAGGAGAAGCAGGCTTTATACTGTTATACTGTTCAATCTTTTGCATTTTTTCACCAAAGAAGAGAATGATGGTGTGAGAAATTGGGTTACTGGTTGAGGGAGGTGAAACCCTATGCAAGCAGGAACCACAATCCTTGTCAGGGTGAGGCACAGCAAACCCCAAATTAAATTGTTCTCAATCCTCTGGTAGCTTGGCACAGAGTAGTCCGGCTTAACTTTGAGGTAATGTGTAAACTATTTATGCAGCACTTCAACCCGTAATTATGTGAAAACACAACACAAGAAAAATCCTAAACCAATTTAGAAAAATAGAGTAAATTTTCATTATTAAATCAAGACCAAATAACAAAAATCTAATCAGTAGATTATAGCACCAAAAAGCACAAAGTACCTACTGTGGACATCTGGTTGCGCTAGACTGGGAAAAGTCATAAGTTCAGGCCGACCGAGATAGAGCACGGGCCGCTTATAGGGACCTAGTTAGGGCCGCAGAACAACAGTTCCTTAAGTTCTAGTTGTGTAGCTTTGTGAGGTCCCGCATTAAGGATGCAACGCTCAGCAGAGGCGATGTGTCAGTTACGAGGGGCTGAGAGGCTGCAATTCAAGGTCCTGCATCATTGTTGAGACTGCCATTAATGAGGGCTTGCGGGTAGGCCTGGGCAGAGTTCGCGTAGTCGTGCTACGCGGAACTCCACAAAGTGTTAAAAAAACTCCACAGCACTATGTGGAGTTCCGCGAGTGGGCGGAGTTGCTTGCCACACCTATTCACTTGACATTTTCCATCATACATAACGCGAAGTGCGTTCTTGCACAGGAAATCGCAAGCGAACAGCACCACGCGGTTCGCATGGACGCACCATCTTGATTTTTGCTCTGTTTATGGTGCTGGACCTACTTTTCCAATCCTTGTCTAATCTTCTTAATCCTACCCCTCATTTTTTTTTATCTATTCCTTACCCTGTGCCTTTGTGTTTTTGTATTTTACGTTTTTTCTATTTTTTTGTGTTTTTGCGTGACTTTTGTGCTTTTTTATTTTTTGGTTTACTTTCTTACTTTTTTTCCTTCCTTCCTCCATTTCCTTCTTGTTTCTTCTACTTTCTTCTCCTTTTTGGCCCCCATCCAGCACCATGACAGAGTAGGGGAGTGGCAGCACCAGGTACCACCGAACTAGCACCAACAGCCAAAGCCGCCTACCTTGCCGTTGGCCACGCTACGAAGGGGTGCAGCCCTGTGCGTTATTCACGGAGGTGGAGGTGGCTGCACTAGTTTTTTATGTGCAGTGCCACCTCCCCTCCAACCTGGCAGCAGGCGGCAGGCCTGGTAGTGGGTGCATCTTCTTGGAGCGTAAGCAGCAGTGGGAGAGGGAGTGCCGGGCTGTGCGCCGCTGCTCTGGGATCGGGTGCACCCAACAACAGCTTACGCACCTGCAGGCGGACATCCTAGATAGGGACCAGGACCTGCTCGATCTGCTGGGCGTGGAGGTTGCGGGGCTTAGTTAGTAATAATTATTTATTTGTTGTGTTCTATCTATGCTAATATGTTTTTCCCAAATTGCAAGTATGCTGCTCACTCTCAAGTAAGTTACATTTATGTTACAAATATTATGTGATCATCCTAGAGTAGACAGGTGCTTGGCAGCGCTACCTAATCCTACACGTTGACGCTCACTTGGACTGTATATTTAAGCCGTCATGCAGAGACTTCTCTGTCCTGTCACTGAGATAGTGGTAGTTATAGGTATTAGTGAGCTACCGCGTTCTCTCACTTCTCTCTGCCTTTATTTTTTGTAGCTCATACAACCCCAACTCCCAACCCCAAATTATTCCCCAATGATGTGTAGTAACTAGTAACAATGCATGCATCAGCATGTATGCATTGAAAAAAAATGCAGACTGAGTTGATCCGTCAAAGGAAGAGAGATCGAGAATAAGATGAGAAGCAGAGATCATACATTGCAATTTGTTAGTAGTTCCAAAATGTAGTTTAGGCAATTTGGAATAGGCTTAGGGAATTAAGGAATAGGTCCACAATACTAATAGGAGAGGAGATCTGATTTATAAAAGTTAAATCAAATGTTACTGTGTTTGCCTCTCCCTGTCAAAATATTTTTGGGGAGATTAATTGTACCACTAATCTTTTTTTAAAATTTTATTTTGTTTATATCTTACATCAGCATCCAGGGGCCGGAGGAATCTTAATACCATCACTGAGGCGCCGGTGGGTGAGGGGGGTAGAGTTGCCTCCAATAGTGCCGATGGCTCTGCTGGGCCCAGTAAGTCCTCCTGTTAATATTATTATTATTTCGCTAAATTGATTCTTTTACCGCTCCACATTTAGATTTTTTTCCCCTTTTTACTGTGCCTGTCTCCTAATTTTTTTCCAACTCCGCTTTGATCTGTTTCCTAAATCCTTCTTATCCCTACATTATCCTATTTATTACTTACTTTTTCTATATTTCAAGTTTCGGTACTTGACTTCAAAACTGTCTGTACTCGTCTGTAGCTTTCTTTTTCTTCTGCTTTGTCAGTAAGGTTTCCCTCTCCCCTTATAGACTGGTGGTACTGTAAGACTCAGAGAACCCATTTTAGGTCAGGTACTCTACTGTGAAGATTGCTTGCCCAGTTAAGGTATTCTACGCATGTTTGTTGAGAAGGCTTTCTTTTTCTTGCTCATGCCCAAACAGTAAAACGGGAGAGTGGCCATGGTCATGGTGGACCCCCCAGTGTTGTGCATGTATTATTATCCTAGTATACCAGCAGTTAATGACCTTGCAGCATGGCTGGAAGTAAGATGAGGAGGACAGCCCCATTGCATTTGCCAACAAAGACCATATGTCCTTTATTGACTAACTATTGCACCACTTCATTGCACCTCAATAACTCAGATTCATTATAGCTCTGCCCCTCCATTACAAAACGTTTTTGTTTGGCTTGACTACCTGGCTTTTCAATGATTGCCAACCAACAAAATGCCCAATGTGATGTTTTGAATTTTTGATAGAAGATTAAGATAGTGTAACGAACTGTAATGATGTCTTGTTTTGTGGCTGTATTTTGCTTAAACAAAATAGGGGGAGGCGTATCTGGCATCTAAAATTATAAATGTGTAATGTTTTTTCTAGCCACACAGACCACCAGACGGCGTTAGCAGAGGGGACACAGCTGCAGCGGCCACCACTGAGGGGGGAGTCCTAGCGGCAGCAGGGGCGGGCAGTGGTAAGTCACATTGCTTACTTATCGACAAATAGTAAGATACTCACTGCAAGGGTGTTGACTGACTCATGAACAACAACCCTCTTCAGCAGATACAGTGGGAGTTGAGTAGTTATGTCCTCTTCTATCTGCAACTAAGCAGACAAAGGTTCAAAAATTAACTTTAAGAATGACGGGTCGATGGGAAAGGCAAAACAGGATGGAAGGAAAAAGGATTGGTGAGGTATTTAATATATGAGTGAAAGGATATGAGGATGAAAGGATGCATATTGGTGGGTGATGATGATAGGAATCACTCTGCATGGCTGAGTGAAGGATGGTTGAACGGGTATATATGTGTGAAACTGGAAGGATGCCTGCTTGGGTGGGTGCATGGTTGAAAGGAATGCTTGAGCGGGTAAAGGCAAAGCAAGATAGGTGAATGGAATGGGTAAAAGCAAGGATGCATGGGTGAGTAAATGCCATTGATGTTGGTGAAAGGTTTGTTCAGAGCTATGTTTGAATGGATGGATTGATTGGATAATGATGACTAGTTTTCTATGGTGAAAGGGTGGATGAGAGAATTTAAAGCTTAAATGGTGCATATCAAAGCCAAGGGTGAAGATTAAGAATAGAAGAACAATGCAATGCTGAATGGATAATGTAATTTGCTTGACTTCTGTGGATGGGATAGTCTGTGACAAACGTGTCAAAGCTATATCCCGGTCATTTATCCTTTCACTGACTGTACTGCAGTACATAACTTTTCTCACCGCCTACTTGCTCAAAAGGATATAGGTTATAGCTGGGGGAGTTAAAGGTTAAATAGGCCTGAGGCGATAACAAACATTAACATGCACATTGCAACACAAGGATTCTTGTTTGGCAATCCCTGTTGACAGATTATATGACCAGCTATTTAAGAGAAAACCAAAATACATTGATCTAAGATCCTGCACTAAGTTGATGTTGCTTTTAACCACATCCGCTCCACCAAGTGTGTGATCAATTAATGGTGTAAATTATTAAATCACACCGCAATAAATCACACTGCCCGGGGGATGAGGGTTAGGGGTTTGATGAATGAATGGGAAAGGGCATTTTGTGAAAGGTGTGACAAAGACAAACAATACACAAAGACAATATTCATCTGGGCAATGAGCAGCCAACCATCATCATTCTGTTGTGGGAGGAAAAGGAAATGAAGAAATGAGTACAGAAAACTTAAATGCAATGCGAACTAAATAGTCTGCCCCAAGGAGACCCAAGTTATATAATTATATATCTGAATGTTATGTCACCTAGGTTTGAAAAATAGCAAATACATTACAAATTATGTAGGAGTGAAGTGAACAACACACACAGTTCTAAAAATGATTATTATAAGAAAATTATACTGGATTGCCAAATTGGGGGTGCATCTGTATTCTTCTTGGATTGACTGTCAATCTTGGGTGCCTGACTGATGCGGTCCGGAAAGGTAAGTGTGAATGTTATGGTGCTTTTCCCTTTTGTGCAGGAGAAGAGAAGGCCTGCGGATTGTAAAACAAAAATGAAATTGTAGAATCAAGGAGGACAGAACGTAAACTTGATAAGGAGTGCACCAAGAGGACTCAGAGGCAGTTCAAGAGAGAAGAAGAATAGCCCTTTTGCAATCATTCATTTTATGACTGATGTGCGATCAATTAGGTGAGAGCAATTTTGCAACAGCCAACAATCATAGACAAGTGGCCACACGTATCTGGCTAATCAAACTTGCAATATTCATGATCATCAATTCATCATCATAATAATAATATGTATTATGTAGCTTAAGAGCACATGCATAATGTGATGATCACCACGTCTGTCTCCAGTTACTTACAATAACAGGCCCCCCACCCAACCACTACATAGTTTCAAATTTGAGCCAACCAGCACACACACTCAGCAACATTGTATTTTCCAAATCAAGTAAAATCAAAGCACCTCTCTCACCACCACTCCACAGAGTTGGATAGGTCTCTTAAAGTCATGACTAGACTCATCATCAAATCGGTCGGTTTCAATGAAGTTGATAAAGTCCTTCTTCTGGTGGCAGTTGTTGAAGTTGTCATCACGCCCTCAGTCCTTCCATCATCCTCCTGACTCGAGTAACGTGTTTAACTCTGTACTGACTCAGTCCTGACTCAGATTTGTGTTTGTTAGCTAAAGGGACTGGTCAGGTCTTTGAAGATTGTGAAGCAGAAAACAAAGCAGTGTGAACCCGGCAACCATATCTCACTAAGCGTCAAAAGGGGAGGGAACAATCACCTTCAGGAAAAAAATGATCACCTGTCGTAAGGCCACCAACATTGTAAATCATCACAAACATGAATCCTAAAATTGAAACACAATCAGGCTTAATAGCCATAGTTAAACAAACACCCAGTGTCACTGCCTGCTACCACATGAATCATATCAACACTCACAAGCAACAATAACTCCTAATATATATCAACCTTTGGTGCACGCAATGCATGGCATTTACCTGTTCTAATTCAAGCACGGTGATGGTGGTACATTGCTGATCCATTGTTTCACAAAACAGACATTGCCCAGTCCTGTATATCAAATAATATGGGGCAGTCCAGCTAGGGGAATAAATAAAGGATAGATAGGCAGGGGATGGAGGCAGGCACAAATTTGTCTCTCCAATGTCCTTAAGGGATATGAGGGGGGAGGCTTCTTCACTGCACACTGCACACTAATCCAGCAATAAAATGTGTCTAAAATGGTGAGGCTGCAGTCAGACACAAGCAAATAAAATAAAATAATGTTTCCCTAGCTATATCTTTTTTTTTGTTTGTTATTGAAGCAGTTCAGCGATAGAGAGAGAAAGTTCTATAGTTGGTGGCCCAGGCCTAGTAGTGAGAGAAGTAGAGTTCGTCCTCAAACTCGGGTGGTTCGCCCAGAAGTAGGTCAGCTAACACACTACTACAATGACCTGAGTCTGACCAATCACCCTCATCTGATTCATTTTGATCATGGTTAATCTCTCCATGTTTTGGGGCGAGAGACTGGTCCTTCTCACTGTGACAACTGCACCAGCTGCACTGAACACATGCTCAGCGGACACACTGGCCACCAGGCAAGCCAGATAGTTTATTGCCCGCCTGCTGAGCACTGGCCATTGGCGCCTCTTCCCATACCAATACACCAATGGGTTTTTATCAAGATAGACCTTTGTTGGGTCATACAGATAGGCCTGGACCGTCCTCTCAATAGTCATTGGTGCTTTACTTTGCTACGACCTCTTTTGCCTTCGCCTCTGCACTGGACTTAAGCCCTACCAGTAGAAACCAATCATATGCTGATTTTGGGGCTGATGCTCCTGTTGTTGCTGATGTTCTTGTTGTTGGTTTTGGGTGCTGTGAGCCAACAGCACTGCCCTCAGGCTCTGAAGTTGAAGCCTGCACTGCAGAACATGTACCCTGGAGAAGTGGGCCTCTGTTCTTCTTCTAGGTCACTGGCTTGCTCAGCAATCCGCATTTTGTAGTTTGAAACATCCCTGTCTAAAAAAGAAATGAAAGTGGCCAGTAATGGTTTGTACCGTGGATCAAGAATTGTGGCACAGATGTAATGTTTGTATAGCACAATGTCTCTTTGCACCCTTGCATTAACAGATAAGTGAAGGATTAAGCTCTTGACCAACTCATATGCATCTTTTTTTTCATCCACACCTGTGTACATTTCAGAAACCTCCTTTAGGTGTTCCTTTAGCATATGCAACAATGGGATATTTAGGCACATGGTACTGTCCTCCTTGCTGACTTACCGTGTGAAAACCTCACAAGGAAGCAGTATCTCTGTCAGGCATTTGTTTAGGCCCCATTGGTCCATCTCAATGATCATGCCTTACACAGTTGCATCCCCTCTTTGCATGACATATTCATTGATTGGTCTGTAGTGCTCAAACAGACAATGCAACATTTAATAAGTCGAGTTCCAACATGTTGGCACCTCCTGTATGAATTCTTTAACTGTCATTCTATTATCACGCTGAATGACCCTCAGCTGTTTCTGGGCTTAAAAAGAATGGCTGAAATGTGCGAAGATTCTTCTGCAGGTGGACAGCAAGTTGTTCACTAGGTCTTCTTTTTTGAGAAAGTCCTCATGTTGATGCAGTACGCCAAACATGGGACCCTGAAATAGCCACCATCTGCTATGGCTATACCTATATTACTGCCAATGTCCGTGGCAACAAATCTAATGTTAAACCCTCTTGATCGCAGCCATTCAAAGACCTTGCTGTTAAAGTCTTCCAAGATGTTTGCAGCAGTGTGGGATTTCTCCATTGCAAACATAGCCACTGTTGCATGCTTCCGATTGCCATTAAAAATGTCAACGCCTGCAGATTTCATTTCTCTAACCCCCACAAAAGAGATCCAGTGTGCAGTAATGCACATGTAATCAGTAGCTTGGCAACTGGTCCACATGCCTTTCCTCAGGTGGATAGTGTGAACAGCATTCTGCTGTAAACCTTATCCAAGCAATTCCAGCACATAATGATGTAGCGCTGGAACAGCAAATCTTGCAAAATAGGGCCAGCTGGGAACCGTCCATTTCAGGCAGATGGCTGTTACAAATTCTAGAAAACCCACCCCTTCCACAAAAGAAAAAGGGAGGAGGTCCAGCGCTAACATTATAGCCAGCTTCGTTTTGTACAAACGTGCCATTGGGTGATCGTGTTCATACTGCCCCTCCTGCCTAAACATGCCAGGAATAGTAGCATGGGTTTTTTCTTTTCTGGTGCTTCTTGAGAGCAGACAGTGGTAGGCTCAATGTGCATCTCAGCAGGGCAGTCACTGTACGCTCTTGCATTGGTATCTCAACCTGAGTCTTGTGCCATTACAATGTCGCTGATGTGGGCAATACTACTGCACTGCTGGGGACAGGGCTGATTTGCGTAACGAAAATGTCTTCCTCTTCTTCACCTTCCACCGTGATCAGATCGGATTCCCTGCTCAGCCTTTTACCCCCTTCACCAACACCACTTGCAGTTTTTTGGCCAGTAAGGTGCTGCTCCCACTGGATTGTCTGTTGCTTCTCATATGGGTTGTTTAGCCTCCGGTACAACAATTTGTACCAAGCTTACTCTGACTAACACTTTCTCTGCAAATGGAGCATATGGCAATGTTCAGCTCCTTCTTCCTAACTGTAAAGAAGTCCCAAACTGGTTGAGGTCCACTTCCTGACGCTGGTGCCACTGCCAATGTCGGATTAACTGGTGGTAGGTGGGCATTTCGACGTTTGTCTTTCAGCAGTAGTACTTACTTCTACTGTGGTAGTTGTGGATGTAGGTCACTGTCGGGGCTTTGCAAATATGGCAGTTGGCGGTGGTAATTTCAGTCTCCACTAGGGCTGGGCTAACATCCATGATGACTGGCTCGTCGTCATCCTCCTCTTCTACATCCATAAGTCTAAGGCTTTCAGGAACCTTCCTTGTCCCTAGCCTTTCGTGGAGTGCCTCACTCTCAGACTGAGGCGGGATCCAAGTGAAGTCTTGATCATAAGAAGGGAGGCATGGAGAAGAAGATGGTAGACTAACCCTCCTTATTCTTGCTGGAGATCTGGAAGACATTAGATCTTCTGAAAGATTGGCTTCTTCTACTTCCTCAGCATGAACCTCAGTCTCCTGAACTGCTCCTACTTTGGGAGGAACTACTATTGCTGACTGCAAAAGGGATAAGTCCATTCCAACGTCACTGCTCGTCGGCGTTGCCGTGATTAGATTGGCTGCCTCTGTGACAGATACGGGCTCGGGCCTAGGTTGGGGTGGGTCGGCTGATGCGGGGTACTGCTCCCAGCTTGCTCTCCGGAGGCCGGTGCAGCAGGCACATGTTTTTTTTGCCTGAAAAAGGTCTGTGTCGATATACCAGTGGTGGTAAGCTCCTGCTTATCACTGGACACTTTCTTGGTAGCACCTTTCTTTGGGGCCATCTTGAAGTTGTCAGTAGCACTTAGCTTCACAAGCTGTAGAGATGTCTGTGATGTGTGGTCACATGTCACGTTGTGCACAGGCCTTCTGGCTGGCAGTACTGTGGGTGATGTTGTATCTTGTACACCTAAAAGCAAACAAGCAAGAAGAGCATCAGTAAAAACTGGCATTGTTGCAGTTCAATTATTAGTACAAACAAACAATATCATTTAGTGTGGTCACTGGTTACTTAGGTGATAAATAATTAACAATACAGTGTATCCATTCGTAAAACAACACCAACATAAACTTTCATGGTGTACACTCAAGAAGGATAAGAAAAAGCAACGAATATCAACCTCGTCTTGGGAAGGAAAAGGTTTTCCTTTTAAGTAACCCTCAATCACCAGGGTTACCCCTTGGTGGCAAGCTTCATCATAGGGTTCACCCCTAACCTGCTACGGAAAGGGGCGTGCTGCGACCAACGGATACGTGGGAGCACTAATATTATGTTATTCCTATACACCTACGCTGGTTGTAATGGTATTGGAGTGTTTTTTTCTTTATATAAAAGAAGGGTTAAAAATATCTGACTAGTGGGAAAAGGATTAATTTATACTATCCCCTAGTCGATATGGTTAAAATGTGGGGATGGTGTGTAACTCCTAGGGTATATGACCCATTGTTTCTCTGGTTGACTAGTTTCAAGCCCTACCCCAAGGCTTTTCTTCAGGACCTATGTGGTTACTCCCTGTGACCACTCTTACAGTCATCAGATCTCTTAATAAGTGCAAAATTACATATGTAGTGAACAATATATGAGGATAAGGATATACAGCACCTATTTGGTCTATTCTTATCTTTTCTAAATTTCTATGTAGAAAGCCCTAGTCAGGCCTCATGAGTCCAAATCGCGGAAGGAGGGACGCCTGTAGTCATACTTTCCTCAAGGCTGCTCCCTCGTAGGGGAATTACCCGTTCGCCCATGGACCCCCTTAGGTCCTGAAAAAAAGCCACTGCAATACAACCAGCGTAGGTGTATAAGAATAACATACTATTAGTGCTCCCACGTATCCGTTGGTTGCAGCACGCACCTTTCCGTAGCAGGTTAGGGATGAATCCTATGATGAAGCATGCCACCAGGAGGTAACTCTGGTGGGTGAGGGTTACTTAAAAGGAAAACCTCTCCTAGGAGTGACTCTTTGTGGTTATTTGCAAATAGTTTTTCCTCTATCTCCCCCACTTGTTTTTTTGATAAGAAAGAGCAACAACAACAACAACATACAGATGTAACTGTTTGCTTTATGTGCACCTTGTGGGATGTGGCACTCAGGTAGGTGCAGCTGACAAATGACAATGGAATAATCCTTAGACAATGAATGCTGTGGTGCATGTGCACCTATAGGAGACATGGGGTTGATTGATGCCAGATGTTATCAAAATGGGGGGAATTTTTTTAAATTACGAAAAAATTTAAAATAAATAAATAAAACTAAAAGTAAAATAAAATAAATTAATAAAAATAAAATTAAAAGAATTAAAAATTACAATTGCAAAAATTAAACAAAAAAAATCAATTAAAAAACCTAAAATTAAAAAAATAGAAATAAAAAATGTATAAACAAGTGAAATTATC
Organism: Calotriton arnoldi; assembly: GCA_963921515.1. Classification (NCBI taxonomy): domain Eukaryota; kingdom Metazoa; phylum Chordata; class Amphibia; order Caudata; family Salamandridae; genus Calotriton; species Calotriton arnoldi. The sequence continues at coordinate 1,805,860 of CAWUFW010002660.1, read as the reverse complement.
TGAAAGCATATAATTTATTAAACTGCTATCTCATTTCTTGACCATCTTTGCCTATGGCAAAGGGCAACACTGGCTGGATGCACAAAATGGCTGCCAGCCAGTGCCACGTGGTCATCAACAACAACAACACTGAGCAAGAAGGCATTAGGAACAAAGAGAAAGCAAGTAGGCCTATGGCAAAAGCAACCTGGCTGCCTACACACAATGGCCACTAAACACATGCTGAAACAGCAAGCAAGGAGGCATGGCCACAACATAATGATAGAAGAACAAGAGATGCAGGCCTATGGCAAAAGCACACTGGCTGGATACACAAAATGGCTGCCAGCCACATGGTCACAAGAATAAGCAGGAGACCTAGAAAATAAAGAACACATGCAGGCCTATGGACACTGACTATGTAGAACAAAGGCAAATGGTGGCCTACGGCAAACACACATACACACTGGCCAGACAAAGGATGCATGGTAACACAGAGAACACAGCATTAATTCAGCAATGTCAAAAACGAAAATTAACAGGGCTATAAATATTTACAACAACACACATCCTCCAAAGGCATTACCCCACCCATACACTGTTTGCAGGGGGAAAAAAGTCAAATACCACAAAAAAACACATTTTGTATTTTAACCCAATGCCATCCATGGCCAAAATAATGTTTAACTCAACAGACACCACAGAAACAGTTGTTTCATGCACCCATGACTAGTAATGGGCCTAGTAACCGGAAGGCCCATTGGCAGACTATGCCACATATTGAATTAAAAGATTATTGCAAATTTTTTAGAAAACATGGAGAAAATGTACTAAACTGTGCTACATTTTTCCTGTACAAAAAAATAAGAAACATTACATGCAAAACAACAACAACAACAACCAGCAAGGAGGCATGGCCACAAACAAAGAACAAATGTAAGGCTATGACAAAAGCACACTGGCTGCCTACACAAAATGGCCACCAGCCTCATGGTCACAACAACCAGCAAGAAGGCATGGCCACAACAAAGAAGACATGCAGGGCTATGGCAAAAGCACACTGGCCGGCTACACAAAATGACCACCAGCCACATGGCCACAACAACAAGCAGGAGGCCTGGAAAAGAAAGAACACATGTAGGCCAATGGATACTGACTATACAAAATGCCCCCTGGCCACATGGCATGTGGAACAAAGGCAAATGGTGGTGTTTGGCAAACACACACAGTGGCCAGAAAAAGGAGGCATGAAAAGGAGGCATGGTAACACAGAGAACACAGCATTAATTCAGCAATGACAAAAACAAAAGTTAACAAGGCTAAACATGTTTACAACTACACACGTTCTCCATAGGCATTACCCCACCTATACACTGTTTGCAAAAAACTTGAAATACCACAAAAAAGGCACATTTTGTATTTTAATCCCAGACCATCCATGGACCAAACGATGTTTAAATTCAAAAGACACGACAGAAACATTTGTTTCATGCACCCATGACTAGTGCTGGGCCTACTGGCTGGTAGGCACATTGGCAAACTAGGTCGCATAGTGAAACTGAAGGTCACCCCACCACAATAAATTTACAAAAATTGAATAAAAAAAGAAATAAATCCTGGTGCATGCCATCTATCAAACAAACAAACCCCTTACACAGCAGTTTTTTTTACTTACTTGTGAAATACAAATACAAAGTCCTTAAATCCAATGGTATATATGCAGCAGACACAAAGAGAGATCCTTTCAGCTCCAAACCCAAATGAAAAGTGACCAGGAGATGGACAAAGCACTGAGAGGAGCCTGCTGAACAGGAACAGGAAGTTGGAAACTCTGGGGCACTTCCTTCCTGTTGGAAAAATAGGACTCCTCGCACAAAAAAACATCGCCAGCGATCCATTTGAGGATGTTTTTTTACTCCAAATCATCATTTTGGGAAGATTTTGATGCTTCTCAAGGAGACAATCTACCCCAGATTGCAGCTGCGGTAGATCGTGCGTGTTTGCGATCGTGTACGTCAGAAAACATCTGCCGGAAGTCACTGGCATGGCCAAAAGACGTGTTGGCGACCACAAAATCTCGAAGGAGATTGCGTGCGGCTAGCAAATCTCGTGGAGCTCACGAATGGCTAGGAAATCTTGTGGGCGATCGCGAGCACCCAGTAAGTCACTCCCGAGCACGCAAAAGAAAATTTCGAGCATGCCAACAAAAAAAAACTCTGCTCCGTTGCGGAGTGTGGAGTTTATTGGTAACTCCACGTTCTCCACGGAATGCGGAGTTGCCAAATTCCAAAACCTCTGCGATCGGAGTTTTATGCCCAGGCCTACTTGCAATGCGAAGTCAGCATCGAGGAGGCAGTACAAGGCCGGTGCGATGTGTCGGTTCTGAGGAACTGTGACGTTGGGATGCGAGCACCTGCATTGTCGTCAAAGCTGCCGTCAACGAGAGATTTGCGATGCAAGGGCCTGCGTTAGGGAGGCATTGCGCAGCGACGGTTCCAATGCGGGCTGCAAGGTCGATGTGGAGTCCTTACACTGGGAGAATCCTTACAGCAGAGGTGATGCGTCAGTTCTGCTCGGGGTTGCATGGCACAGCAGAGAAGAAGCATGAGTTCTGCTGGATCCACAGATGGGCTGACAGAGCACCTTCAGGCCCACTTTCAAGGGCCCATGAATGGGGTGGCACCATTTTGCAGGGCAGGGCTCACAAATGCCAGAGTCCAGGTGCTGGGTTCAAGGTCACTGGGGCCTTCTGTCACTCAGACCCTAGTCTGGAGACCAGTCAACTAGCCCTTGGAGTGGTTTTGGGGTCTTGGGTTAAACAGATGCAGGCCCAGTCCTTCTCACCCCTGAAAGAGGGCAGCAGGTCAGCCCAGCAGTGCAGCAGTCCTTCAGAGCAGCAGTCCAGCAGAGTGGCAGTCCTTTCAACAGCACAACAGTACTTCTTCCTGGCAGGGTCCACAGGTCCAGAAGTGTACTGAAGAGTTGGTGTTTGAGACCCAATATCTATACCTTGTGCCTCCTTTGAAGTGGGAGACGCTTCTAGAGGTTTCCCTTTGAAGTGCACAGGTGTCCTGCCCCCACTGCCCTGGCTCTAGACTAACTACAAGATGGGACGCAGTCCTTTGTGTGGAGGCAGAACACAGCCTATTCAAGTGTTAGTAGGGCTGTGCCCAGGTCTGCCCTGCCATCCTGCCAGTGATGGCCAATCCAGGCACACCTAAGCTCTCTATTGTGTGTGGCTGTCTAGGAGGAATATACAATGCCCAACTGTCAGCTACATGCAGTGATGTGACCCAGTGACAGGCTTCAGGCACTAAATGGCTAATGCAGGAAAATGTCAACTTTCTAAAAGTGATAAAGAAAAACAATGGTCCCTGAAGGGGGACGTGTATGCAGGAGCTCAGCAGATTAGATATACGCCTGATCGACTTTGCAATCAGGCAATCATTTTGGTAGTCAGAGGTTTTATTCCCTGAGCATAGCACTCTTGAAGGGTTTGTTTAATCAATACCCTCATGGGGCTACAACACACCGATGCTCCATGTTGTCGTTTTTAATTCCCTGGTTTCTTTATTCAGTGACTGACCCAATGTAGCACTTTGAGGCAACTGCTAATTCCAGGTTTCCCTTAATTAATTATTATTGTAGAACCATTCACAGGCGGCCATCCACTCCACACCGAACGGATCCTGCTCGGAATCCCATGTTACTTCATATTTGTTCTGACTGGGGACCATAAACAACGGATTTGAATTACTCTGACACATCTGAGTCGTTCGCTGCAACAGTACCCTTCAAAAGCATACCTTGCTTTCTCCACATCCATCTCACAAATTGGGTGCTTCCCAGCCTGCGTCCTGATAATGACCCTGTTTAAATTGAATGTATAGGGTTGAAACGTTGACACAATAATAGTGTACTGTTTTTTATTAGATTCTGGAGCATTTCACTCTGTCAGACTGTGTACCAACCACCTTTGCATCCTGAATCAGTCACTATTTATGTACATAGACAGTATAGATCCAGTACACTTTTACACTGACCTATCTCACTTCCCCGTCGCCATTTGGGATCACCTTTTTACATTTAAATTGCTTTATTATGAAATTCCAATGTTTTTTTCTGTTGTTGAACAAATTGAATAAAAATGTCTTGTTTTGAAATGGAACCAATCTTTTGATGGTTAAACCAATATTTTCAGAAGAAGTAGAGGTTCACACTTCCCCCTTTGGGGACCATTGTTTTTCTTTATCACTTAATTACCCAGGTCTCAGGGTTACAGGGTTGCCCTTTGTCTTATTATATACAAACTTTCTAAAAGTGGCAATTTCAAAATTGCAATTTAAAATCCGACTTTGCCATAAGAGACGATTGTTCCTTACAATTTCAAAGACACTAAACATGAACTTTTTACCTGTTCCCATTTGGAATTACAGCTTATTAAATGTAATAAGGGTACTCCAATGTTATCCTATGGGAAAAGTAGACCTTTCAGTAGTGAAAAACATATTTAAAAGCTTTTCACTACCAGGACATGTAAAACTAAAAAGTGCATGTCCAACTTTTTCAATACACTGCACCATGCCTTCTGGGCTGCCCAGGGCCTACTCTAGGGGTTGCTTATATATATTAAAAAGGTTTGGACCTGCAAAAGGTTTATTTTGTTAGGTCAAAATAGCACTTTCAAACTGCACAGAGGTTGCAATGGCAGGCCTGAGGCATGTTGAAAGGGCTACTTAAGTGGGTGACTGCAGGCCCACTAGTAGCATTAATTTACAGGCAAGCCATGGACACAGTTAGTGCTACTTTACTAGGGACTTACAAGTAAATTAAATATGGCAATTGAGAATAAGTCAATTCTACAATGTTTTAAGGAGAAAGCACAAGCCCTTTAGCACAAGTTAGCAGTGGTAAAGGGAGCTAAGGGGCCTATTAGGATGGCGTGCGGATGTCCACCGCCGGACCGGCTGTGGACATCCGCCCGCGATCGCAACCAAGAAAACCACCGGTCAAATTAGGATGGCGGTGGTGACCGCGGCGGTGGGAAATTCCGACCGCCGCTTTTTCGCCGGTTGCCATCCGCACTCCTGTCTGGCGGACAGAGCAGGACCGGGATAATGGTGGCGGTAGCCAGCCTTTCCTCAGCGGTCAAACCGCCATGGAAAGGCATGCGGAGATTGTCTTCCGGGGCCCGTTGCGGGCCCCCAATGTGTTGGGGGTGGGTGCACTGGGGGTACCCATGGTCTCCCTACATTTCCCTGTACCAGGTGGCATGCACTGTGCAGTGCCTACCACGCAGTGCAGGGAAATGCAGGACATGCTCCTTTCGGCATCGCGGCAGTGCTGCGGGCAGCAGCAACCGCCGCAATGTTAAGGCCCACGATCAGACCGCCGCGGTCGGATTTTGACCGCGGGTCATCGTAATTCGACCGTCGGTGATGTCGCGGTCCATGCGGGCGGTCTTTTCCCGCTACCATGGCGGTCGGGGAGGTTTCCCGACCGCCATCCTAATAGGCCCCTAAGTTTTAAAAGCAGACACAAATGGGTTCAGAAAAGAGGAGGATGAAGGCAAAATGTTTGGGGATGACCCTGCAGAAAGGGCCAAGTCCAACATGACCCCCTCCAGCCAAAAGCCAGGGTAGACGCATCAGGACCTTGATGGGCTTCCCTGCTTAGGTGATGGAACATGGATGAAGGCCCTGTTATGCAGGTGCCCTTGTGAGTTCTATCCATTCCTGAACTCAGTTGGATCCCTCTGTCTACGCTCTCCTGAGCCACTGACCTGGCCCATGGGGAATCCTTCTCCTCATCTGTGGACCACATCTGTGCAGCACCTAACCCTAAATTGCTCACAGATGCTTCTCAGTAGGCAGATATACCACCATGGCCCCTGCTTAACAGTGGTAAAGGGTGCAGAGTCCTAAATGCCAACAAAAATGGGTTCAGAAAACAGGAGGGTGGAGGCAAAATGTCTGGGGATTACCCTGCAGAAAGGGCCAAGTCCAGCAGATAGCACTGCACTTTTCTCTGGAGTGTTGGATAGGAGAGTCAGGCAGAGGATTGATGTAGTGTCTGACTATCTTGAAGAGTGGTCTGCATCTGTTGGCAGCTTCATTGGTGGTGCTGGTATAACTTGCCTTTTGGATAATGTGATGAGCTGCCTGCGTGTTGCTCAGAGTGACTTCAGTATCATGAATTTATCAGGGTTCTGTCTTTCTTCCATTTTCTTACCTGTCTGTGGATTAAGGGGCACATGCATCAAAGGTTTTTGCGATCGCAAACGGTGCGATTCGCAAAAATCGGCCGTTTGCGATCGCAAATTGGCCTTTGGAGATGCATGAAAGTAGCTTTATGCGCAATTTAAGAATTTGCAATTATTTGCGAATTCCTAATTATGATTACATTTAAGGAATCGCAATTTGCGATTCCTTAAATGCAATGCTAGAAGCACTTTCAAATAGCGATTTCGCTTATTTGGGACCGCAAATTACAGACAAATCAAACTTGTCTGTAATTTGCAAAAACTTTGAAAAATGCACTAAAATGAATTTTTTAAAGTTTTAGGTTACACACACACATGCCCTTGGGGCATGTGTATGCGCAACATGGGTGCACATCACAATTTCAGGGTGCAACAGGGTGTCATTTTGACACCCTTGCATCTCTGAAATTGCATGAGCAATTTGCGAGTACCTACTGGTACTCGCAAATTGCGCATGCAATCTCCAACTCATTCCTAGGGCCTGTAGGCCCCTAGGAATGAATGGGACGGCATTCCTTAATTGCGACTCGCAATTTGCGAGTCGCAATTAAGGAATGTTTAGGAATCGCTATTTTTATAGCGATTCCTACATGCATAGGCTTTTGCGATTCTTAATTGCGATTCCTTAATAATCGCAATTAAGGAATCGCAAAGCCTACCTTGATGCATGTGCCCCTTAGTGTTAGTTACTAGCGAGGTATAACCTCAAAGCTCTTGTAGAGGTGCCCTAATGGTTTACAGACACTCACCATAACAGTCCACCGCACCACCTGATATTGTAATATACATGGTTTGCACCTAGCCTCCGCTTCTGACTTTAAGGTAAGGAAACAATTATGTGTGCCTCTAGCATCCTCTAGCATTCGTTGCGCGCGCTGCATCGCATTTGGCGATGCAGCGCGCGCAATGAAATTCGTTTTCTTTATTTATTTGTTTATTTACCTCTATTGGGCCGTATTCCAGAGTTTACTACCCCCCCCTGCCCCTCCCCCGCCCCGCGTCACAACCCGGCAGCTCTCCCACCAGGAGCCGCTACTGGCATTAAAATAATGTGAGCCTCATATGTCTGTCATAGTTTTGTGAATTTTTGTTTGAGTTATTCAGTTAGTCAATGTTTAAATTGCCAATGTAATCATTCTCTTCTTCTATTTCAGAAAGACAATGCATCTCTCAGTTATGCAGAACTTTATTTTTTTCTGGGTCAATGAAATAGTTCATTAACCATAATTAGCTTATGCTTATTATCATTTATTAAAGGTCATACATCCTAATTTGTTTAACACAAACCCCTACATTTAAGCTAACTGTGTCTCTCATCAGTGATGACATGTCCAGTATTTATATGGTCTGTATCTTCACATGTGGCTTTAATTTCTGCAGAATTTTGTTGCATGGTTCTGGGAAAACTGAATGGATGGGAGGTTAACTTTTCTCTTTTCTTTTTTTCTTCGATATGAATTAATAGACCATTGGTACGAGTAAATATGCCAATTAACACAGTTTTTCAGAGAAACGGGGCTGTAATTAAAACTGCACTATGTAATCTGAGCGGCACCATGCCTAACTCAAAAATATCTCTTTGTGATGGCGAAGAAACAGATAATACTTCAGTAATTGTTATTAACAGTTAGGTAATAACAACTTTTCTTAGACAATATGATTGTTGGGCATACACCTCCATCTGGTTGTTTCTGGTGGAGCTCCACCAGAAGATAAAGGGAGTCTGCAAACTGCAAAAGTCACACAAATTGTCTGCAACAGGTACTTAACTCACGGGGTCAACTTGCTATTTTGCTGGTGTGCATACTTCCCATACCAACGTTGCACCTGGCATAAAGTTGTGCATCTATGACATCTTAGTTAACACCTTGAAATGTGGTGGCCACCCCAGACATAATGTGGCTTCCTAATATCCGGTGGCCACCTCTGGCACATGATGCCCCTTAATCTCTACAACTTGTTTTTAATAATAAAATGTTTTGGAAATAGAACTTAAAATGACAGTGATTGCCTTGGGTATTATTACCACCAAATGTAATGGTACTCTATATATCAGCCTTGAAAGAATGAAAGGATAAATGGATGGATCCTGGTGTGATTTGGAGTCCTTATGAGTAAACATGCAAAGAGGGCATATTTCTTTATACGTGCACTAATTGTATATGAACCTTCCCATTTTATTCCCATTTTAGATGTTTTAGGTCCAATTCAAAAAGACATTTAAAAGGATGTGAAATGGTTCAGCAGGAGTACTTCTTCACTGTAGTTCTCATAAATGCCTTTGGGAATTGGCGCGTGTAATTTTTAGTGCACAAAAGCAGATAGAAGTAAATGTTACATTGCATGACTGGGTTGGAGGCTCACGGACAATGTCTGAAAATATATGGCTATGGTTATGATAGTACTTGCAAAGAAACAATATGGACGGACCCTGAAATAGTGGAGATCTATCAATCACTATGTGTGGTAAGTCCAAGGACCATTAGGTATATTTAAAAGACTCCTCACACACCAACCTAGTTGGTGTCATGCTTCATCATTAGGGTCCCAACCGGGAGGCCTAATGCCGCCCGGTTGTGCTACGACGCCTGATTACAGCGGAGCAGGTGTAGTGTGAAGATGTGATGTAAAGTTAAAATACCTCTGAGAATCCTTACCAAGTAAATTTATTAGTGGCGGCTCAGGGTATGGTTAAAAACTATATGAAATCAACTAACAAGAAATAATAATCTGTAGTTGTTTTAGGTGATGTGGTCTACATGTTTCAGCCCATCAAAAAATTCAAATGGGCTTTCTTCAGGACCTAGAATTAAAGTGAGTGGCAAAGTGAAGGCCACGTGAGAAAGTAAAGTACCAACACACGCACTAAGGTGTGTGGACCCGGTGTCGGTATACTTACAGACACCACTCAAAAACCTGTTAAGGAGAAAGAAATAGACAAAACAGGACATGTAACGTTGAGCAACATAAAATGCAATCTTTAAAGCAACTCAAAATTGCAATCTCCAACATGCCGTAAAGATCGACCTAACCACCATCGTGACAGTGATAGAGTAATGATGATTCAGCATGCACGTGTCTAAGGCATGCTTGGCAATTAAATGAGACTGAATGATCACATAGGGACATCATGTACTGAGACGTGTATTATATAAAACATGTGTCCATGCTAAGGCGTGAATTAAATGATCACATAGGGGCATCGTAAGAGTGGCCAAGATGAAAGCCACATGCTTGTATGTTACCGAGCAGCGGGTGAAAATGCGCGCTGCATGCCAAGTGCTGGTAAGATAATGCGGTGTGGCACGACAGTGGCGAGTTGCATGTGCGGCCGATCGAGCGCCTGTAAATGCATATATTACAAATTATGCAAAATAGCAAGTATTAAAATAGTAGAAACAACTGTGGCAGCGTAAATTAAAAGGGGTCATAATTACAATTAAAAGAAAGAGTAAGCAGCTAATCGGGGCATGGGAGGGGTTTCATCCGATCAACCGATCTGTGAAAAAACATAGAGAAAAACAGGAGAGCGGCTTTTAGTGAAAAGCGGCTTTTAGTAAAAAGCCATGAGTCGTGGGGCGGTACGCCCGTGGTCCACAACTACAAAACCTTACTTGGTTCCGTGAGGATTCCCATGAGACAACCTACTGCGGTCTCCCGAAGTCCCGGCTGGTGAGGGACGCGGTGGGAGAACGATGTTAAATCCAAACTTCAGGCGTCGGACAAGGAAGTGACGACGCTGCGTAAGGGGATGACGTTTACACAAAACAACTAGTCTGCGTATAGCAAATGAAGCAGAAGGGCGGCGGCCATATTGGAAAACTCGCGATGTCAGCGAGATAGAGAATGGCGGCCATCCTTAAATTCTAGAAGATCACAATGTAGATGCAAAAGAGCCATAGTGTGTGCTCTATATTAATTTAGCAGAAATGGGCAAAAAGATAACAAGAGAAAAAGAGAAAAAGGATAGATAATACCCACGAAAGTGTGTTGGAGAGTAGTGCACCAAACATAAATGAATAAACAGACAGACAGACAGTGCTGAGCATAGAATGCGCTCAGTATTTTAACCTGAAGAGTATGAGGAAAGATTAGCACAGTATGCACAATTGGGCGTAATTTCTAAGACAGATAGCAGTAGATATAGATTCTGTTAGATAAATAGCTATTAAATGAATCTCCTATGCTGATAGAGGTATGGAGAAAGGACTACTGTCTCCTGAGACTTTGCCAGGGAATATTATCGTTAAGTCCTATCAGATGACTAGATAGGCGATAAACCCATCTTTGTTCTTTCTCCAATAGACGATTTTGTATGTTAGGTAGGTTAGGATCTAGGACCTCAATGACTACCCAGCTGATGTCATTAGTGGTATGTCCAGCTTCAAGGAAATGGCTTGTCAGTCTTGTAGTTGACTTTTTACATCTGATTGTGCTACGATGCTCGCAGATCCTAGTCTTCACTTTCCGATTAGTCATCCCAATGTACGTGAGGTTACAAGGACAGGTGATACGATATACGACATGAGCTGTGTTACAGTTCATGTGTGTCCTTAAATGCCAGGTCTTGCCTGGTTCCAGTTTCAGGCTTTTGGTGGTCACGGTTATATGGCATACACTACAGTCTCCACACGGGTAGTGGCCCACAATGTTAGGGAGCCCCCATGCGTTGAGAATAGTGTTAGTGGGTTTCCTTTGGGGAGCGGGTCGTGTGGAAACCAAGGCGTCCTTGATAGATCTAGCTTTTCTGTGAGACATCAGTGGAGGTTCCCAGTTCAGATTGCCTGTCTTAAGAATCTGCCAATGTCGTTTTATAATATCAGACACCTCGTGGGAGACAGCGTTGTAAGTGGTGACGCACGTGAGTGGGATGGAGGTAGATGCACACTTCTGTGCTTCAATAAGACCCTCTCGATTTTGGATTGCGAGCACGCTTGTTTGCTTTATCGGTGATCCGCTGAGGGTAACCTCGCTGCCGTAATCTATTGCTAAGATCAGATGCTTGTTGTTTATAATCTCTTACGTCACTGCAGTTCCTGCGGAGGCGAAGATATTGTCCATAGGGAAGATTCTCCCGCAGGGGTCTGGGGTGGAAGCTAGAGAAATGGAGGCCACCCCAGACATAATGTGGCTTCCTAATATCCGGTGGCCACCTCTGGCACATGATGCCCCTTAATCTCTACAACTTGTTTTTAATAATAAAATGTTTTGGAAATAGAACTTAAAATGACAGTGATTGCCTTGGGTATTATTACCACCAAATGTAATGGTACTCTATATATCAGCCTTGAAAGAATGAAAGGATAAATGGATGGATCCTGGTGTGATTTGGAGTCCTTATGAGTAAACATGCAAAGAGGGCATATTTCTTTATACGTGCACTAATTGTATATGAACCTTCCCATTTTATTCCCATTTTAGATGTTTGAGGTCCAATTCAAAAAGACATTTAAAAGGATGTGAAATGGTTCAGCAGGAGTACTTCTTCACTGTAGTTCTCATAAATGCCTTTGGGAATTGGCGCGTGTAATTTTTAGTGCACAAAAGCAGATAGAAGTAAATGTTACATTGCATGACTGGGTTGGAGGCTCACGGACAATGTCTGAAAATATATGGCTATGGTTATGATAGTACTTGCCCAGTAAGGCTTGAAACAGAAATTACACATTTTTAAAAGGCTGCACACAGAAACAGATATAGATGAGTTGGCGCCTTGAGTAAACAGTTGTTACACTGGAGACCAGGGCCTAGAAGGAAGCAGGGATATTAGCAGTAGTGTTTGACCCTGCAATCATTATGGTCTGGTTTCCAAACTTTTTTCTGTCTGTATTTTTGTGGACTCCTTTCTTAAAGGTGAATTACATCTGAATATCAAGGCCTTATAATAAAAACCTTTCTGTTGGTAGTAGTGTCTTTCTGTAGACTTGGGTGTGATGTATTTGTTTATTTCCAGATGTAAGACATGCCTACTCATGGAAAAACGTTTTTGTGACTGACAATTTTTGTATCATTAGGACTATTCACATAATGGGAACTATTTACCAGTAATACCGACAAGAAACAGTCTATTTCCTGTCTGTATTTATTTTTAAAAGCAGAAAAATACAGAAAATTGTGCTTCTTGTGAGTGACTCTGCTTGTTATTCTTCATGACTTCTGGACTAACTGCTAAGCAGATAGACACACAAGGGATCTAAAAACAGGATGAGATTCCATTAAATACTGGCATATGTTAACATATATTTGTTTATAATGCTAATATTTACCTCTCCGTGTAGTGTTTTATTTGGCTGCTTAATTTGCTAAAAAGCGGCAGGCATCAAAGTATAAGTGGATGATTATCAGTTAAATAAATGTGAAAATAGACCATTTTCCGTTTCCATTTATTCTCAAAACATAAAATAAATATGGAAAAATACTAATAAAATGGCCCAAAAATAAATATGGATAAATACAGACTGAATTGTTAAAAAAATAAATACCATAGCACAGGGAGCCCTGCATATATAGCAGTCAGGGTCACTACATGTGCCACAGTGGATTGTTCATATACAAAGCACTCAGTTGTCTATTGGGGCTTGATCCAAACTAGATAAATACAGTACTTAAAGAAAAGAATAAATACAAATCTTTAATGAAAATGAATAGAGCTAGAAAATTGAAGGACAGTAACTTAAAACCCTTTTATTTTTATTCTAGTTAGATTAACTGAATTGACAAACTCATCTTTTAATTATCTTCATATTCTTAGTATTATCGATAATCGTTTAAAATGTTAGCAGTGCTGAAAATGTGACAATTAGAATCACTCAACTTCACTATATAACAGCCTTAAAATCCGCACTCTGGTTCCCGGCATGCATTTCCATACAATATCCACTTGGGGGCAACAAAGAACGATGAATGTAGTAACCCGCTGTAATTTCCCCGGTAAGACTTCCGGAGGTATTTGTTAGTGCACATTTCAATAACGAAAAAAAAAGAACTTTTTATGAGTTTCACGCTGACAAAAGGGATTCGAAATCTCACATACTTTAACTGTTGTTACCCAAATTTAAAACAAAAAAAAACGAAATAAAACACGGAACATTCATATCTTTTTACATGTGCATGAAGAACCTGTACTATAAATCACCGACGCAGCCGTATTTCTGCTCCGGACACCGCTGTTTTGAAAGACCAACGTGGTGTGAAAACAAGGAGGGTTCCGTGTCAGGCTGTGCATGAGTTCTTTGAAGTGTTTTCACCCTTAACCCTGACAATAATTATTTTGTATTGATCACGGCATTTTATTTCCTAACCTGTGAAAGAGTTCTGTGGCTATCCCCATTACCCAATTACAATTCGTAATGATGTTTTTCCTCCAAAGAATGGGAGGTTTTGTTCATGTCTAAAGGATTTGAACTGCCAAATCTTTAACACTAATCTTCAATCTGGAGAAAGTGACGAAATGACGCTAATCTCTTTCCTTAACTAGGATTAGCGCTATGAAGTAACTATAAACGCTGTATGCATTTTCCCTGAAAACGCTAATAATCTTGTTTTACCTGTAGCGAAATAAGAGACGCTATTATTATTTTTATTATTATATTTATTATTATTAATATTATAGTATTAACATTAAGGTTGCATTTATATAGCATTTCAAACGAAATAGTAACACCGGTTATCCTTGCTCTTAGAAGCAGAATGTAATTAATCTATATAACTTGTTATATACATATTATATTATCTGTATTAGTCACATTAAAAATGTTGTGGATACGTATGCAATACCACATGCAGAATGCCTCATGGATTTAAAAGCTGTAATCACAGGTGATGTTATGCCAACACTTTGGAGGAGTTATGTTATTGCTTCCCTAGAGATCGAACTGTACGTCAGTCTTGTCGAGAATCGTACCTGTGACTGGAGAGAGGGAACGGATCTTTGCAGTGAAGGCTGCCGAAATACCTTATCAGCATGTAAGAAAGCAATAGATCCCATGTCTCCCAACCGACAAACAGTGTGATCTCATGCAAATAACCTGATTTGTTTGTGCCTCAACTCCATTACGCTTAATGTATGCGAGGCTAGAATAAGAAAACCTCCACTAAGCTATATAAAGTTTCGATATTTCCAATTACTAATTTATTTAGGTCTAGCGTTCAGCTTCCAACGAAAACTGCATCATGGCGCTAGGTCAGCACATGCAAAAGAACACAAGTCAAAATATCACTTACAAAAAAATGAAACAGAAACATCAAAAGGGCAGGGTCACTGATCCACTAACAAAAGATGTGTCTTCAAAGCTGTCTGGAAAAGAGAATGGTCATGGCATCTGATAGAGGTCGAGCTGGAGGGCAATCCAAACTTGAGGGCAAGGACCATAACATCTCTGCTTCAACAGCAAGCTCTGTGGAAGTCAGGGACCTTAGCAGATGGCAAGATGCTGATCATAAGAATCTCAATATGAAGGGGACAAGGTCAGCAATAAAGACTGGACCATCTCTGTAGTATCTGAGCAGAAAAAGAATCTCTTTTACCCTGATAGGTACACAGGATCCTTTTTCTACTCGGATGCTTCACTCTGTCAGGGTAGAGAGTAATCCATCTGGACCCAGTGCCACTTACAACGACTATAGAGAGGGAGTGCACGGACAATTCTAAAGAAAAAAACCTCAGCCTCGTTTTGAGTTTTGTGGCAGTCCTACTGCACAAAGCAGAGCATCTGAAGTCACATATTCGGCTTTATCGGCGGCCAGTGAAGGGCGCGGTGGACACATGGTCCTACTAGCAAAGATCACTAGCAGGACAACCCAACATGTTCTGCAGTCTCCGCGGCTTCTCTGTTATGGTTTCTAGGACTCCAAGATGGCAGCAGTTTCATAGTCCAGGTAGGACATGACCATGGCCCTTTACAATTTAGACCTGTTTCTGGAGGGGGACGAATCAAAGAATCTATTTCAACAATTGTAGCATCATCTAACAGGAGGTCATGTTTTCTCTGAACCGAGGAGTCAACCTTCAGTTGTTGATGAAACCAGATGCATCGGTTTTTGGCTTCGGTTTTCCAGACCCTTAGATGAAAGCCTCTTAGTCCAGTCAAAGAAATCACTAGGAGTGGGCGTAACTTGCATAATTCTGTGTAGCGTAATCAGGCGTAATACATGAAAACACAAAATTATGTGCCACAGGGGATGGTTCTTACACATGCTATAAAAGCACTCAGTTGCCTATTAGGACTTGATCCAAACTAGATAAATACAGTACTTTAAGTAAAGAGTAAATACGAGAAACGTAATTCTGCATTTAGCACTATTTTCTTAGCACAAAATGGACCCTTGCGTACAGGATGCATTTTGCACTAAGAAAATAGCGCTAAATGTAACAGAATATAAGCAGCAGCCCAAGCAGCAGCTCGTGCTCGCTAAATGTGCTATCATGGTAGGATCCTTCCCCCCCAAAGTACTCTTAATTATGTGAGCAGGAGTAATCATGATATTATTGGTAATTCACATCAAAAGTAACATGAAATAACTCAAATTACTTGGATTACTCCGGCGTAATTAAAATGACTCCAGGCCTAGAAAGCAGCTCCAATGATCGTAATTTCAGTCTTGTCATCATTCAGCTTTAGATAATTTCTACTCATCTAGCCACGGATGACAGTACAAATTTTGTAGCAGAGTGCATTGAAGCCAAAGGACCATATCAGCACCCCAGTGGCTGGGTACAGTTGTTAAATAATATTGGGGAACGTGCTGACCCCGGTGGTACGCCACAACAAAACCGCTATTCAACTGAATGCTATAGGGCGAGGGCCACCATTTGGTACGGACATTGAAAAAAGACCTGAAACCAGTGCTTAATTTGAGCCGGTGGTTTCCGGTGCTCGGCACCGGCACTTAATTGTCAGCACCGGCGCTTAGGACAGTCTGGCACGGATCACTGATACAATATCGACAGACACAATATCGACCTACCATAATATCGGGACAAAAATATCGATTACACTAAAATCGACATACTATACTTATTTAAAAAAGTACACAAATATCGACAAGAAAATATCGTCATACATTTACATCGATATCACTATTATCGAACCAAAAAATATCGTTATAATATCGAACATGTTAAAAAAACATACAAAATGTCAATAATATCGATAACCAAAATATAGACACCAAAAATATCGTTAAAAAAATATATCGACATGTTACAAATGTTTATAACCATACAAAAGGTACCACAAAAGATATAAAATTATGATTTAACACACACAACATACGAAATAAATGGATCAACACATTTTTAAAGACATTTAAAAATATTATCATAAAATTATTAAATACACACAATTATTTACTATCTATAGTAGTATACCTAAATAAAAAAACTAATTATTTAACATCGTAAGCAATATAAATCACATATAATATACTAAACAACTTAAAAAAAAAAAAACTACAACTTAAACTTAATTAGCATTTTCCATATATGGAAAACAACTACCAAATCAATTAAAACAATAAATAACAACCAATGAAATACACATACAATTAGAATAAACCAATGAAATTAAAACAACAATTAATTAAATGCTATATAAACACACGAAGATTAAACATTATTTTACACTTCAAACAAAAAAGAAAATACAAGGAGAAACTCTGCCAGATTGCTGCCTGAACATTGCACTACTTTTGAGAAAACTCTGTTTCCAGCTCCACAAAGTAAGTAAAATACCATTTATAAACTAATGCTACTGCAAATCTTCTTAAAACACTATTTATAAGTACAAAATAATTAATGTATATTTATTTAATTTATATCTCCTCTACAGGTAATTCTGAAGACACTCCAACACCTACAGAGCACTGTGAAAAATCTACTTGCAAATAAAGTAAGTATTAAACTGAAATAAATTAAAACAATTTCCAAAAATGCCACACAGAAGTCCAACTTAATCCCAACTCCCCCACTTAAAACACAGTTAAACAAAATTATTAAAATTACTTTTTTTATCAACAGGAATCTGAGCAACAAAACTAAAGGCAAACAGTAAAGAAAACCCACAGCATTGAAAACAACTTCAAATTCACCGTTGTAAGTATAACATTGCCAATGTATATATTTCAGACAATAAAACAGTACAGAAATATTTTAATTAATTTTTATATACATTTTTCTTAGCATTTGAAAAATCACAGTGACTGAAGGGGCCCAATTCTTAACTTCTCAAAAAGGAACTTTTTTATTATGTTATATGGGGTATGTGTACACCCACAAAAAGCAAACAGGAGACAAAGTGAACTGGAAATGTAGTAAATATTATTCTAACAAATGTTATGGGAGGGCTGCAACAAAGGATACAACTGTACTATATGTTAACCACCCCCCTAACGTTGCTGAAATTGAAGATAGAAATGCTTTAGATGATATAAAAGAAGCTAGCACCAGATCAGAAAAGTCTACAACAGAAATACTTAAAGACTTGCTCCCCAGAAACCCACAACATGCAACTGGCCAAATGCCCTCAATATCGTCACTAAAAAGAACAATAGCTAGAACTAAAAAAGCTACTGCTACCACCACACCTGTCCCCAAAACTTTTGCTGAAGTAGAAATACCACCAGAACTCACAGTTACCCATAATGAAGAACAATTTCTTCTTTATGATAACAAATCAACAGACAAAAGAATAATAATATTTGGAACTGCCACTAATTTACTAAAACTACAAAACTGTGAGACTTGGATGATGGACGGGACTTTTAAAATATGTCCCAAACCATTTTATCAGTTATATAAAATACATGCACTTTATCAAGGGTTTGTCTGACCGTGTTTGTTTGTTGGTCCGCTGCCTGTAGGACCACCGGGGAGCTTTGGAACTTCCCATTCTCACCTGAGGAGCCCCCGAGCCTCACTGGGTCTCCCGCTGCTGCTGTTGGTGCCAGTGTCGTGACAGCTACACTCTGGTGGGACTCGGTGTCCCAGAGTGCAACGCCGGTAACTACCCACAGCTGCTGAGGGCGGAGGCATTTCCATCGCGCTACAAAGTGCTGCCTCGCGCCCCGCAGTACTGGGTTTGTCTGACCGTGTTTGTTTGTTGGTCCGCTGCCTGTAGGACCACCGGGGAGCTTTGGAACTTCCCATTCTCACCTGAGGAGCCCCCGAGCCTCACTGGGTCTCCCGCTGCTGCTGTTGGTGCCGGTGTCGTGACAGCTACACTCTGGTGGGACTCTGTGTCCCAGAGTGCAACACCGGTAACTACCCGCAGCTGCTGAGGGTGGAGGCGTTTCCATCGCGCTACAAAGCGTGGGACGTTCCGGGCGAAGCCCGGGCCAAGGGCGGGCCCGTCTGTGCCCGTCCGAGACCGACTGAGGCTGGGCTGGGCCATCCCCCTTGGTTCCTCTTACGATTTGTCTACTTGTCTATATTTAGATAACTGTTAACGAGAAAGTGAGTTGGAGAGTCCCAATTAGCAAATCTCTAGGCTGGAGGAGCCTTAAGTGTTTAGTGTTTGCCGCATCTTGGAAGTTAACAACACTTCAAACCACTGGCGAGGACTGGTGAGGTTTGGATCCTAAACAGCCATGGGCAAACGTTCTCCCCCGGCGACAAGGCCTACCACCAGGCAGAAAGCTCCTTTACCAACTCCTACTGCCCAACCGACCGCAATTGACAAAATGCTTCAGCGGGCTATAGGAGCAGTGTCTAGCGAAATTGAGCGTACCGAGAGACGTCTCTCTTTAACACCGATCCTTGCCCACAGCTCAACATCCACGGAGCCAGAGACTTCGCATTTACTTCCAACACTAAATGCGACCCCAAATCCGGAGTCCCCATGTGCACAAGAAAAGATAGCCTCTGGTCACATTATTAAGATCTCTGCGGGAGGTGGTGCGAAAAAGAAAGGTGGGAAACGAAAACAAGCTACACATAAGGGAGGAAGGCAGGTAAAACAAACCCCCGGTATGTTACCCAATCAGCCTCCAGGGGGACAAGGCACTGATGAGTGTTGGCAGAAAATACCGGAGCACCCGTCGTGGGCATCCAATTTGCTAATGGAACTTAAAGCACATTTTGCTTTGTCTATAAAATCCGAACTCGATGCTGTAATGAGACGCATTGACAATCTATCAACATTGATGGACCATTGGGGGAGTAAAGTAGATGCTATTTTCAATACAATTGAATCTATCAAATCCCCAATCTCAAAGTTGGCTTTGCACCAAAACCAGGTAACCCCACCTGTCCCCAACGATCAACTCCCCTCTGTAGGGCCCAATCCAATCGTACAAAAGAATGCATCTCCCACAGTTACACCACCTGCCCCACAGAACCAGGACCCAGCTAATCCTCAACAGAGGCCTTCCCATTGCCCCGACACCGCACAGGACAGTAGGCATGTAGTAACAATATTAGGCCCATCTAATAAACACCAAACCCAAAGTAATCGTGATGTTCACACCAGGACCACTTTACACTCTAGAGCAAGGGAAATAAAATCCCTACTCCCTTGTATAGATCTGCCCCCAGCATCCATTCCCTATGTCGTCATTCTAGCTGGTTTACCAGAGCTGGATATAGGCCGAGGGGAGACACACTCTGAACTCAAAAACAAAACCATTTTTTGGTTAAATAAATATAGGCCTCTCCCCTACCAAGAACAAAGCGAAATTTTATTCACACGCAGGGTCAGCTCTTTGGGGCGGAGACGAAAGGACATACCCGGGGATTGTGTTGTGATCAACTTTAGAGATACCCGGATGGTCCAACACATCTTGGATTGGGGCTACTCAAGGGAGTTAGGGGGTATTCTCTCTCTGCCTTTGGGTTATTTCTACCCCTCTAGGCCTATGCCTGACAAAGAGGGAATCATGTATAAGAACTGGGGATAAAGTGATCAGAATGGTGCCACGTCAAACACGGGCTGGGAATGCCAAAAAACAATGGCGTATAACATCCCTGTTAATAACAGATTTAGTTCTCTGGACCTGGTAGACTGACTAAACTCCACCAATAAAAGGCCCATTAATAATAACGAGGATAAACGGGGAAACACACAGCAAGCTGATCTCCCAACGAAGGAGGGAAATAAAGCCTTAGAGAAGACCTGTGAGGCTATCGCCACAACCCATACTCTTAGCCCACTGAGTAATATAAATTGGGCTAATGAACGTAGTCTAGGGGGAGGGCCAGGGAACAATGATAAGGAGATACAGCAAGTTCCACCACAGGAAAGTCGTACCCCCAGACCTTGTTAGTTAATACAGATGAACCACAAAATACTGGATCTTATCCTGGAACATAGCAGGCCTTAGCTCGAAACTGGACTTCCCAGATTGGGGAGACTTTGTAGATAAACACGAGCTATGCCTGTTCCAGGAAACATGGTCAAAGACAGAACTATATAGAGTGGGCTACGCTACATATTGTATTCCAGCTGTTCAGGGGCTAGGGGAGACCTCGGGGGTCTATGTACCTGGGTTAGCGTACATTTGGGATGCAATGTTAAAAGTTAGAGACTTTTTCCCCTGACATCCTGTGCATTCTTCTTTCCTTTTATAACTCCCTGAAGATTGCAATAATTAATGTTTATTCTCGACCAGTGAGTCAGGGACACACCTCTCAGACGCTTGACTGCCTCACCACATTTCTCCACACTATACCAGAGAATTGTTACGTAATCATAGGCGGAGATTTTAACTGTCAATTCGAGCCCCTGAATGGCATCACTACAACTATTACAAGTGAGGAAGACTCGGTTTGGTCAATCCCAGAAACTAACATCCAGCCAACACGGGCATGGACACCCTTAGTTTTACAGATGAATGCAGTTATACTTAGTCACTCACTAAGGGCCTGCAACGGCCGATTCCCCTCCGACAGTCCTGGGAATTTTACCTTTAATAGGCCGGGACAGGCATCTATAATAGATTACATCTTGGTAGATGTCCGATTATGGAATAAGACTATGGATTTCACGGTTAGCTCCTGTCATGAAAGCGATCATAACCTGCTGGCCCTAGAAATAGTCTTTCCCGTGCCTAAGGAACTCCAAAGCACATCTTCACACCCTACCCCAAACCTAGTATTGACTGAAGGAGGGAGGAGGGTACGCTGTTTTTTTTTTGCACAATCAACGGACAAAGTGACTCCTTTGTACCAACAAATTGCCCCCTTTTTAGAAGTTGTGTTTCGATTGTCTGTAACTAGTTGTGGCTCTGCATCGCAATTAGCGATGGAAAAAACCCACCAGGATTTGCTCTCCACATTGGCACAATTTTTTATAATAGTGATAAGATCAGGCTGAATTCCAAATCCAAGCATCCATCGTACAATAAATCATGCAGGGAAGCCAAGCAGGCTTTACTGATTTCTATTAAAACGAATGACAAACCACGAATAAAGGAAGCCAGGGTCGAATATAAAAAAATCACAGCTGGAGCAAAAACCAATTGGGAAACAGATAAATGGGAAGCAACAAAAATAGCTTTAGACAACCATGATATGCGAGGCTTCTGGAATCTAGTTAAGACAGGGAAATCTGAAGGTCAATCAGCTATTGGACCAAATTTGGGGGAAGAAGTCTAGAGATCATACTTTAAAACCTTATATTCGAGGTCTGTAGAAGAAGCTGAAGATGTTAGGAAGTATTAGCTACCCTAGAAGTAAATCTCCAAACTCGAACGCTCCCCTTGTACAATGAAGGAGATCACAGTGGCTCTGCGTAACTTACTTCCAGCAAAAGCACCTGGGCTAGATAGGATCCCTGGTGATCTATTCCGATATGAACAAGTAGTCTGGGCACCCTACTTATGGTCATTATTTAATGCCATTCTACAAGGCATGGCGCTGCCCCCGACCTGGGCAGGGGCAGAAATCATTCCTATTTATAAAAAAGGTACACCACTCAACCCAGCAAACTATCGCCCAATAAGCCTCATAGATGTTACCCAAAAAATGTTTGCTCGTGTGCTTCTGGGCCGTCTGCAATCCTGGATAGAAGAGAACAAAGTACTAACACCTTTACAAGCTGGATTTAGGGCCAAGACCTTGACTATCGACCAGATCTTTAGATTGCAACTGATCCACTGGAAAATTGTGGTTTTAGAGGGTGGCAGCCTCTATCTCACATTTGTGGATCTTAAATCCGCATTTGACATGGTTCAGCGAGATCAGCTATGGGGCATACTCCTCGATATGGGAGTACCAGATTATCTTTGCCACCAGCTGAAACGTCTGCACCACGACAATTATGCGAGAATAAGATATGGTAAAAAAGGTGAATTGACCGCTCCCTTTCCCGTAGAGAAAGGGGTGAGACAGGGATGTGTCTTGGCCCCGACACTGTTCTCTCTCTTTTTAAATGGCTTAATTGAAACCTTACTAGCAGGGAAAGATATAGACGCCCCGAGGTTGGCGAACCGCAAAATTCCAGCACTTATGTTTGCGGACGATACGCTGCTACTCTCTAAATCACCTATGGGTATGCAGCAGGTACTTGAGGAATTCAGTGCTTTTTGCAGGAAGAGGGGACTGGAGATTAATCTCCAAAAAACAAAATACATGGTTTTCCATGATAATACCACCAATTGTCCACACCCTCAATTGGATGGCAGGGCACTAGAGAGGGTGTCCATTTTTGATTATCTAGGGATTACACTTAACGATAAGATGGTTTGGGGGACACAAGTAAAGAAAGCTAATTCAAAATTGATTCAGTTTACAGGGGGCATTTTAAAAATACACAAAAATTGCTCTCAGAAAGTGATAGGTCCACCAGCAGAAATTTACAAAATACAGGCTAGGGGAGCTTCACTGTATGGGGCAGAACTATGGGGTCACTGCCCACCAACTCCGCTATCCATGACAGAGAAACTATTTCTCAGGCAATTGTTGGGCCTCCCTAAGAGCACTCCTCTAACACCACTTAGGATGGACTTGGGGATTGGTCCCATAGCCGATGTAGTCGCCTCTAGACCACTTCTATATTGGCGCCGCCTGTGGAGTACACCAGAGTTAGTCAACTACAGAGAGGAATTGAAGGATGTCATGACCCTCCTGGGTGCAGGGAACTTGCCATGGTTAGTCCATATCAGGAATTCTTGCCAGGCACTGGGGAGGGCAAACATGTGGTCAACACCCGAAGAGACCTGCCCCACAATTCCCAAAAAGGCTTTACTTGTCTCCTACAGAGACTATAAATTGGCCCAATTATGCCAGAGGACCAATTCAAGTAGCTTGACCTCCAGGTTTCTGGATTTCAAACAGCAATACAAGTTGGAGTTGGCACTTGATAGTATCCAACCACTCTTGGCAAAGAAACTGTTCCTCCAATTTAGACACAGGGCGCTTCCGCTTCGAGCATTTACCAATAACTGGCAGGGAGCACTCAAACTAGATTGCCCAGGGTGTGACATAGTTGAAGAAACAGAACTACATGTTCTTTTCTTCTGCCCTGCCTATAGTAGGCCAAGGTCTAAGTGGGTGTTCCAACTCTGCAGAAATTTGGGGATTAGACACCATACTGAGGTCTTTAGGCTCCTCAAATACGAAACAGACACTATTTGTGTTTGCTATTTCCAGGTTTCTTTATGCGATGTGGTGCATTCGCAGGGGCATTTTAAAGAAAAAGAATTTAGAAAATCCTTAGCTCCTATTGCCCATTAAATATGTTGCTATGTAATGCCTGCACATTCCTACTGCTTGAATATTGTTCCGTAAATTCTTTTCTTTTGGGTTGTTTCTTTTTTAAACGTTTTACATCTCAATTGTTTTTAATGTGTTTATTGATATATGCCCTTGGGCTATCAGTCAAAGCTAGAAACTTTTTATGTATCAACTGATTTGAGTTTTATATATATTAATGCAACGGCAATTATTAATAACATGGGATATTGCAACCCCTCTTGCTGTGATGTAGAATACACATCCACTGTTGAATATTGCCTGCATTATTCTAGTACTAAGAATTGTTAAGAGGGAGTGCAGTCAATGCTGAGCCAGAAAACCTTGTACAATCTGGACTTGCACTCTTAGTCCTATGATGACATTTTATTCTATCATTTGTTCTTTTACTATTGTATAAAATGTATTTGTATTATCTTATGTGCTTTTATGGCCATATGGTCGAAATAAAGCCTTCTTTGACTGACTGAAAATACAAATATCCCCTTTTATATGCTTTATTACCAAACAAGCAAAACTCCACCTATGATCTTTTAACTAAAATCAAACAAGAAACCATTAATTACTTTCCACAAAAAATAATCATTGACTTTGAAAAGTCAATGATACAAGCCATACTAAAAACCTACCCTCACACAGCAATTCAAAGTTGCTATTATCATTTCAATCAATGTATTAGGAGACACCTCCAAAAATCTACACTAAGGGCCCGATTCCGATCTCGCTCGGAAGGCCTCCGAATCGGATTTGGCTTTATCGGATCCGATTCGTAGCCCTCGTTCACGACTGAATCGCACACAAGTCCGAACGACCAAGTACGATGCGAAGATCGCGTAAGCGCTGACCGAATCGTTTCTGGACCCGAACCACTCCGTACGCCTCGTTTGTAGACGAATCGTGCCACGCAATGGAGCCGATTTCCGACTGAGCGAGTACGATGCACGATTCGGACAGCTGCTTCGCGTCGGTCTCAGCGAGACGAAACGGCTGTCGGAAGCGTACTTCGGGGGGCCGTACCAGGCCCCCCTTCACCCGGGGCCCTCCGAATCTATCACGGGGGGTGCCCACGGGTCCCCCCGATCCAAGCATGCACAGTGTGGCGGGCAACATGGGATGCCCGCCACAGGGTGTACCCTTTTCCCCGCCCACCCCTTTTCTGCCATGTGAGCCTGTGTACGCATCTGTACACAGGCTCCCATAGAGTTCAATGGGAGTCCGAGCGAACTAAGTCCGTAAGCATACGGCTGCATCGTACTCGCTCGTTCGGACTCCCGGAGCACGTCTCGCTCGGAAAGCCCTCTGGATCCGAGTCGTACGGAGGGCTTTCCGAACGAGATCGGAATCGGGCTCTAAGTATTGAATATGCAATAAATAGCTTCTTTGCATATCAAATTAAAAAACTAATAGCACTAGCATACGTCCCAATTACTGACGTAGCCGAACACTACAATTTATTAATTGAAAGTGCATACTACCAACAAAATGAACAAAAACTAAGTTCCCTACTTGACTATTTTGAGGATACCTGGGTGGGAAGGCTAAACAGATCTGGACACAGAAGGCAACCTAAATACCACATTCCATGGTGGAATGTATATAACAGTACCCTAAAGAAAGAAGCTAAAACTAATAATGCTGTAGAATGGCATAACGCCTTCCAAGCAACAACAGGCAGAACTCCACCAACTCTACATAAACTATTACTATCTATCGAAAAAGAACAAAGCTACCAACAACTAAGAATGGAGCAGTCTGTAACACAAATAGGCCCAAAACTTACCAAACAAACTAAATAAATGTTTGAGCAATACAAAGTAAGACTATACCCAACAACTAAAGGGCTAGAATACCTTGAAACAATAGCCAAGTCCCTACTTTAACAAAAAATAGCTCCAAATACCTAAAAATTCATAATCAAAAACTAAACTTACAAATAAATAAAATCCTTATAATTCCAAAAATATAATTATTTTGTCAATTTTATTTATTAATATACAAAAAGATATTGACATAATTATATTTTATAAAATATAAATCACAATAACAATGTCATTTTTAACATTTCCTCCCACAATAAATAATTCAAAATAACTTACTGTTTCCATAGCAGAAGAAACAAAATCCCAACTGCCATAATAAAATCCACGTTTTCGATAATCCCAATAACAAATAAAATCCCCCAAAAATTGAAAAATCCAACTGTTTAAAAAGTAATCCACAGGCAATAACTCCACAAACGATAAACCATGAAAATCCCGAAAAACATATTTAAAAAGAGAAATGCTCCAGGAAAACTTCGAAAAATTAAGGAAGTGTAAAATAATTATTAGTTTTCTAAAACTAATACACACTTCCTTAAATAAAAACGCAATCTTCTCCCAACCGCCACGTTCCAATCGACCAAAACCTGTAATGAAAAAAAAACAATCCCACCCACACGAATATACACATACATTATAACATAATACAAATAAATATAATACTAACACCATAATTTAAACATATTTTCACATATCTATTTAACTCTAACACCGACTGATTAACAAACTGACGACATTTCGCTAACACATAACTAAAACATACAACTCACTAAAACTTTAAAAACCTAACACTACACACACTACCTAGTACTTAACTACCCTCAAATTAATCCAAATTAAAGTTTAAATAAAGAAAATTAAACTTACCTTACCCGATGTAACGCAGCTTCCAACTGCGAGCTTCTCCCCACACAAATGACCTAAAACAAAACCGAGCAGTTACAAAATGCAAGTTAGAAATAAATAAGGCTGCTTTAAATACTAAAGATTTATGTATTTCTTTATTAAACTGATAGTACATTATAAATACATTGTTATAAAGTTTTGTAAAAATACTACAAAATATTACTTATGTTAAAAAAATAATGTTACATTTTTTTCTAATGTAAAATTATAATAATAAATATTATTAAACATTTAATAGTTACTATTATAATTCTAAAAATATACATTTCATATCCAATGTATAACAAAAATCTGTACTATCTTGAATGAATGTTAAAAAACTGTATAAATGTTATAAAAATGTTTGCATTAAAAATGACGTACTAATAAACATTATTTATATTTCAAATATAAATAATATTACTTAAAATATAACATTATATGTTAAAAAAAATTGAAAAAATTGTAAAAAGGGTGTGCAATAAAAATGTGTTAAAACATATATGTTAATAATAATTTACACTATATGTAATAATGTAATCAATGTTTAGAATTAAATTAATAATGTATCACTGTTATTGAAAAAAAAAATTGTGAAAAAATGTTTCAAAAGCAATGTAAAACTACATCATTTAAAAAAAAATGTACATAACTGTAATAAAAAGTTTAATAATGTTTAAAATTAAGGGGCTCATTATGATGGCGGAGAGACCGCCACCGCCGGGCCGGCGGTGGTGGTCCCTCCACCATCTGACTCTCATTTCCCCCCGCCACATTAGGATGGCGGGGAGAATCGTTCCGCAAGCGTGGCGGGCGCAAAGACCGCCCGCCACGCTTCCGCCACAGGCAATCATTAGGATTGCCTGGCGGAGCGGACATGACTGGGGCAATAGTGGCGCTGCCTAGCAGGCCAGAATACAATGCCGGCGCCAGCCAGCCTTTCCATGCGGGCCCCCCTTGTGTTGGGGGGAGGTGTAGCTGCACTAGGGGGGTACCCATGGTACCCCCCTGCATTTCCCTGCACTGCGTGGCAGGTACCGCGTGGTGCCTGCCACGTGGTGCAGGGAAATGCACAGCATTGCTATTTAACTTTGCGTACAGTGCTGCAGTCAGCAGCACCGTCCGCAATGTTAAATAGCCGGGATGCGCCCGCAATAAATTGTCTTTTTTTTCTATGTCTAACAATATATATTAAATACACTTAATAAAATAAAATGCTATTCTTTTTATTTATTAATGTTTGAAAATAAATAAAGATATCAATAAAATAATAACATGTTTCATGATTGTTTTGACATTTTTTGAAACTTTGTATATGTAATAAAATATTTATATTACATCAATATACTATATCAACTATATTATTATAGTAAATATGTCTAAATATATTATATTTCTTAATACAAACTATAAGGCCCATTACGATACCGGGCGTAAAAAAATCCGCCACCCATGAAAGCGGCAAAAATCCGCCCGCCTACACCGTCTGAATACCGACCCAGCAATCATGATGCCTCGAACCGAAAACCGCCAGCGGCGGAAAAAACACACAAAATACCGCCCGCCCTTGCCCGAGTCGGAGTCAAACCACCCGCCACGGACGGAAAGACGCACGACAACACAAAACCGCCCGCCCTCACGGTCGAGACACCGCACGTGAAATTACGATCGCACCGACATGAGCGCGGAAAACAACAAATACACCGCCCGCCAGCGAAAACAACACTGAAGAAAATGGACAGGGCAGAAGCCATGGCGGCCACGTCCCTGCACAGAAACAGCCGCGGACTCAAACAAACACACACAACATGGCAAACAAGTCCACACAGCAACCCACGCACAAATACACAGACAAAGTACACATCCCGAAAACACACCACCCCTGGACAAACAAATAAACTACAAAGCCCAGAACACCAGCCACAACACACCTGAAAACAACAGACCATCAGGACACACCCACATAGGTAAGTACAAAAGCAGCCCCTCCACAGACCACAACCCCTTGCAACATTGCAAAGCAGAGAGGAGAGGAGAGGACACAGTGACACAGCAAGGACAGCAGCACACCACAGATACGCACACATCACACCCACCACCACCACCACCACCAAACACCGGCACCACAAACCCCTGCACATCACACATCACACACCGCACCAGCACCACAAACACCATGGCATCACACAGAATGCCCAAGTTCACTTCCACTGAGCTGACGGTCATGGTCGACGAGATCGTCAAGGTGCACACACAAATCTATGGCAACCAGGTCCAGCACACACCACTAGCCACCAGAAACAGAATGTGGAACAGAATTGTAGACCAGGTCAATGCAGTTGGGACCGTACTCCAGAAACAGAGGAGAGATAAACAAACTGTGGAACGACATCAAAAGCCTGGTCAAGAAGAAGGAGAGCAAAAATCGAGAGCTGGCTGCCACGACTGGCGGAGGGAATCCCGCGCATTACAAGACCTTCAAAGCGTGGGAGGAGAAGGTGCGAGTCATCATCCATCCGGAGATCCTCACCGGATTACCAGGGGAGTGGAGGCTGGTAAGTACAAACAAATGTATACCAGCACACCGCTATGTACTCACATGCACTACCACCATGCCATAGCTCCGAGGGACAAACACCCCCATGTCCAGTACACAATACACAACACATCACTCACACATGCAACAGGCACCACCACACACACAGCCCAAACATATCAACTAACAAAACCATGGGGGCATGTGTACACCCAGCCAGCCACGTAACCACCAACAGGTCCCCTAGTACTCCAGAAGCGCCACAACGAGCACCCCCACACCCATGTGGCAGCCGTAGCTGCACCAACCGACAAGTAACAGGTAAGTAGCTGCAACACAAAGGCAGTGGGTGGGAGGGGGGACAGCTGAAGTACAACACACACCAGGCCCCTAGTTCCACAGCACAGCAAGGAGGAGCACAGCCCACAACCCACACCCACGTAGCAGCCACTGTAGTGCACACCGGCAGCCGACAGGTAGACATCCCGCCCCAGGACAAACGGTGTCAGTGGGTGTCCAGCCATCACCACGACCCATAACACCGCCCCCACCCCCACAGACCTGCAACATGGAGCACCCCCCGCCCATAACCATGTTGCATCCAGTCCAGTGCACGCTCAAAAACAACCTGCAGGTGGGAAACTGGACAGGGCGGGGTGACTGGAGGCATGAGGACTGAATTACGACTAACACATGGGACATGTCAAGTAGCAGAGGAACACGCAGCACTGCTCCCTGTCACAACCATGTGAACAATGTGCACACGGACATGAACCACAGAGTCACACCCCACATGACCCATCACAGACACAGCAACACCCAAGGAGCCACGTCTGCATGCACAAGTCACACTGATTACAGAACCACATGGCAGGCACAGTGCAACCCATCACACACAACTGCAACACCATCGAAGTCCTGTCCATGTAGCCCCTACTGCCTGTCAACCACACATCCCACAACTACGCCCATGTAAGACATACCACACTAGACGCAACAGCGTGGAACAACATAAATGCACACGAACACCACTGGACCCATCAAACACACAGACACACAATGCACATACAACATACCATCCATCTCATCCGTCAGCCCCAGTCACATGAAAGGTATGTCATCCGAACAGCTGGTCCACATACAGTAGTCACGCAAAGAAACATGCCCATGACAAATCATGTGCCAGAAGTGAATGAAGCGCACGTCACACTGTGAGCAACAACACATATAACATGGGCCACACCCCCCCCGAGCACTGCATTGATGCACATGGCACAGGGCAGCACGCACACCAAGGAATTGGACCATCTGCAATACGTCGTGTGGCACACAACCATCACTCACTCATAACAATGCGTCCAATTACATGGCCAGAAATCACAACAGACAGCAAATATGCAGGGTATGTCAGAAATACTCACACCTCAGACCATGCACTGTCATGTTGCCACAACACATGTCACGTTCTGCACCCATGGCTCACAGTATGTACCCCAAAAGCATAGTTCATCTCAAATGCGTTTCAGGGGCTGACCCCATTATGCCATCTGCGTTTCTAAGCGTTCCATATGAACCCCCAAAGCATAGTTCATCTCAAATGCGTTTCAGGGGGCTGACCCCGTTTTGCCATCTGCGTTTCGAAGCTGCTCCATTTGAACCCCCAAAGCATAGTTCATCTCAAATGCGTTTCAGGGGCTGACCCCATTTTGCCATCTGCGTTTCAAGCGTTACATTTGAACCCAAGAGCATAGTACAAACCAACCTCCACGATGGGTCTGGAGTCCGCATACACCAGAGCCACAAAAAGCAGGAGCACAGCAACACACCCATCGGCATTGCCAATCCGTCCCATGCCACATGTCCACAGCACACAGTCCCATTGGCATGCCCACACAACAACAAATAGCACAGCCACACACACGGCTCCGGGAAACCTGTGCACGACTGTGCACGAACTGTGGATGTCAGACAACCTATACATACTTTGTCAGGTGCAACACAATAACATATCTCATTCCCCCACAGGTGACGAACTGCTGGATGCTGGAGATGGAGACAGCAGCCAGCACATCCAGCCTGCAAGCCCCCAACAAGGACTCACGGATGTGGAGGATCTGTCCTCCTATTCGGACACAGACCACCCAGCAGGCCCATCTGGTGTGGCAGGGCCCAACCGCACCCCAGGCACCCTCCTACCCACCAACCCATCATCCAGGGCTGATGACCACTCACAGCCCCCTGCTGCCACTGTCGTAGCGGCCACTACCACTGTTGTGGCGGCCACTCCCACGGTCGTTGCGGCCACTCCCACTGCCGCAACCACCACCACCGCCGCGACCACCACCATGTCATCACTGGCCCCAGCCCCAGCGCAAGTGGTGGTCCGGCCGACTGGGTCCACCCTGGGAGCCACAGCGAGGACCGTGGTGAGCAATGTGGCTAGTGGGCAGGTCGGTGGCAGCAGTACTGGTAGGAGGAGCAGGGCCAGGCCAACGCCAACTGTGCCTGGGAGCCAAGCCCTGCCGCCAATCGACAGAGTCCTTGGGGCCTATGAAGAGGCCCAAGGCAAATGGGCCAGGTCGGCAAGCGACACGCGGGAGGTCCTTGTGGTGTTGAGGTCCATGGACGCCCATATGGCTCAAATCACGGACCTCATGGGCCAGCTGGTGGTGGGGGGAGGGCACAAGCAAGGCCAGCAACACCACCTCCGCCACCACCTGCTGTGGCGCAGGTTCGTGCAGCATCGCGTTCCCTTGCGTCCACAGCGAGTGAGCACTCCTCAACCACCACCAGCGGAACATCAACACCCCCTACCAAACGTGGAAGGGGCCGTCCGAAGTGGAAACAGGTGTCCAGAGAGGACTTCGCCCGCACCAAACGCCAGTGAGTCAGCCAGCCACCTTGACCACCTACTGCATTGACTTGTAATACGATCCTACCCCACACTGCCATGTGAATGGCATGTGTCTGTTGGACTGTGGACATAGAACTCCATGGGTACACCTTGACCATCACGCAGCCATGACCGTCAACTCATTGTCACAGCATGCACCACATTTGTCATCACCTTGCACACAATCACATGTCACCGCTGTTAATAAATACACCTTGATCACAATCGGCTTAATGTGTCCTGGGTTTATTCCACGATGTGCAATCGCCACCATGAGCAGAATTGCATCTGCTGTGTGGCATGTCGATGGGACAGGAGAGGCTGCAGGGACCTAGGGGTGAAAAACAGAACAAGAGTACATTCAATGAGTGTGTCACACACTCATCACACAGTACTTGTCACCAACTACAAGCAATGCACACACATCTCAGAGAGCAACAGGGCACAATGCTACAGCCACTGACAGTGGCATACCAACCTGGACATGGACCATTGACACACAGCACTCAGTGAACAAAAGGCCCCAGTAACAGAGCACACATACACCTGCACAACTACAGCTACATCAGCCGTCGTACATGGTCACTCACCGTCAAGTGAAGTAGCGGGCGATGAGCTGCTAACGCACATTCACAGCTTCATCCTCTCCACTGTCCTCTTCACTGGAGCTGTCCTGGTGTGCAGGCTGGGGCCCTGGTTGATCTCCGTCATCCACAATTAAGGGGATCTGCTTTCGAATGGCCAGATTGTGCAGCATGCAGCACGCCACCACTATCTGGCACACCTTCTGTGGGGAGTACGCCAGCGCACCCCCGGTGCGGTCCAGGCATCTGAACCTGGACTTGAGGAGGCCAAAGGTGCGCTCGACCACACGTCTGGTCCTCCCATGTGCCTCATTGTAGCGGTCATCTGCTGGGCTCCGAGGATTTCGCAATGGACTGAGCAGCCAGGGCCCATTCGGGTAAGCCTAGTCACCTGGGCGTGAGGGACACAGAGAACCGTTGCAATTCAAACAGGACAGTAGACAGCATCCTTAAGCCAGCACGCTACACAACTCCACATACTCACCGACAATCCAGCCACGGTCCTGTTGCAGATTGGTCATCAGTCGTGGTAATATGCTGTTGCGCATGATGTGCGCGTCATGGGCCGAGCCTGGGAACTTTGCACACACGTGGGAAATGACCATGTCCGCAAGGCACCCCACTTGCACATTCAGGGAGTGCGTGTGCTTCCGGTTGCGGAAGAGCTGCTCAGTGGCCTGTGGTGGGACAAGGCCAACATGGGTGCAGTCTATGGCACCAACGACGTGTGGGATCCGTCCAAGGGCATAGAATGCACCCTTCACTGCCGCCAACTCACGTGCCCTGGGGAATCGGATGTACCTGTTCCTGTACAGCATCATGGCTGCCAGTACATCCCTCAGCACCATGCTGAACATGGGCTGGGACATCCCACCTCCACTGCCCACTGTGTGCTGGAATGACCCAGTGGCGAAAAAATGCAGTGCAGCCATCACCTTAGCCGTGGGGGTGAATGCTGTCGGATACACCCTGCGAGGACGGAGGTGGGGTTCCAACATGGCACATAGTCGATGCAGGGTTGGTCGGTCCAGACGAAATTTCCGGATGACCTCAGAATCCTCCATGTCTGCCAACAATTGGTAAGGGTGGTAAATGTTTGGTCTCCGTCTAGGAAAGATGGAAGTGGACACATGTCAAAGCAACACGCCACATGGCATTTTCACATACACATAACTGATATGACAGAGCAAGAACATGAGTCACAGAACAGCTGTCATGCAGGGACAGCACAGCCACAATACACTTACACAGGTCTCCCACCAATAGCAATGGGCAGTGACACAAACCATTGCTATGTGCATGCACATGGGGATCCAGGCCTCAATGACCTGTGAGGCGTGCTGATGGGGACTGACTGCATATTCGGCAAGCGGCAACACCACGGCAACATGACTGGCTGCTGTGCATCACACTGCTTCCAAGGCTGGATGAGTATGGCACACACCAACGACGATGTGGGCACAGGCTGAGCGGCCAAGACAAGTGGGACCTGTGGCACGAGGGGATATGAGACAGTCATTGGTGTCACCACTGCACCCTATGTGCAGCACTGTACGGATCACACCTCCAGAAGCATTGTCAGGTGTACACATTGACAGCCCCATGCCAACACGGCTGTGTGCTTGCAAATACACATCACATGTGACACGTAACCTTGCACGTGCCAAGTGGCAGATGTACATAGTGAGAGATGACATGCGTGTGCATATGCGTATACCATGCACCCATGCCAATGTGCAGATGATGACATGCTAACAGACATGTGGGGGCCGGCCACTGGCCGTCCCTGCCTACGCACACGGCATGTTGTGGCCCCGTCCATTGTGCACCTGCACCCACACGCACATCATGGCCACACCTGCAGATGCAGTGCGCACATCATACTGTGTGGTGCACATGGCATCAGCGGACTGTCACCAACATGGGCCAGGCCATTACGGCCAACTCCGATGACCCTCGCGGTTGCACCCTGCGTGTTCCACTATGGAGGTAGCCGTCCCGGGCCAGCTGGGTGCAGGCCAACGTCTGCAATTGCCAATGCAGGTCTCAGTGCACTTGTTGCTCGTGTAAATGTCAGGCTGGGCCATGCTGCCCCTCTCAGTCCCAGCAGGCCTGGCCTGCACATTGACTGCACAATGCCAGTAGGTGACAGCACCGACTGCCTAGTGGGTTGCATGTGTCCCCTGTTCAGGACCCTCCAGATGGGCGCTAACTCAGTACTGACTATTGGACACACCATGTCTCGTGATAGGGATGTGTGTGTGGGATGGTGGCACTGAATGTGACCTCTGTTGCGTGGTGGGCCATGCACAGGGCGAGTACGTCGATGATTGCGCAGTGTTGGTCACAGTGGGTGCACCCACACAGATGTGTTGCCCTATGTTCATTTTCTATGTCCGCATGATAATGGACTGTAGATGTGGGCAGACTACACATTGGTCGATGTGCTGTCAATTTGAATGTGCCTTCACACCAGACTGATTTGCATATGGCCATGTCTGAACTGGGGTGGTGGAGTGAGCTAAAGATTGATGATGGATTAAACCCAGATCAGTTGACTGGGGGTGAGTGTTTGATTGGCTCAAACGTTCCGTCCATCATCCCCTTTTGTATCGCTTTGGTCGCCCTAAGTTGGCGGGGGTATGCCCAGACGTGGGTCCCTTGCTCACTTTGCCACTGGATTCAAGCAAGCCTGGCTGATGACGGCTGAAATGCCAGAAACCGGTCCTAGGATGCTTGTTTCCGGTCCAGGGAAGACATGGCTTGGCAGTTCGGGCTGGACTGTTCCCATGAGGCACAGGGTCAGACTGATTTGCATATGGCCATGTCTGAACTGGGGTGGTGGAGTGAGCTAAAGAATGAGGATGGATTAAATCCAGATCAGTTGACTGGGGGTGAGTGTTTGATTGGCTCAAACGTTCCGTCCATCATCCCCTTTTGTATCGCTTTGGTCGCCCTAAGTTGGCGGGGTATGCCCAGACGTGGGTCCCTTGCTCACTTTGCCACTGGATTCAAGCAAGCCTGGCTGATGACGGCTGAAATGCCAGAAACCGGTCCTAGGATGCTTGTTTCCGGTCCAGGGAAGACATGGCTTGGCAGTTCGGGCTGGACTGTTCCCATGAGGCACAGGGTCAGACTGATTTGCATATGGCCATGTCTAAACTGGGGTGGTGGAGTGAGCTAAAGAATGATGATGGATTAAACCCAGATCAGTT